>CM076580.1:203268776-203409635 GCA_034641835.2 Pinus albicaulis
GATACTGCATTATCAATCTTCAATCTGGGCACGGACTGCGAAGAGGAACTCTTGCATAGTCAAGAAAATAGGGGCACGCAATCAATGTTCTTTCATGTTGTCTAATGAGGGTCTCAGGTAAATGATACTGCATTATCAATCTTTGAGCTGGGCACCGACTGCGAAGAGGAACTCTTGCATAGTCATGAAAATAGGGGCATGAAATCAGAGGAAAGGAAATAATGATGAGGTGGAGGGCTTGAAATACTCGGCACTCAATAAACAGGATTTTATTTTGTTTTGTCATACTACAAAAAATGATGTTGTTGTGTTTCTATGTACAGGTCCTAGCTTCTTTATCCTTCTGGTCTCTACACAACAGGTGGGAACCTCGGTGTGGATTCGGGTGAAGGTATAGTTGTTGGGATACTCACCAAAAAATAAAATGGTGAAAGCGCAGACAGATAGAGGAAATGCAGGAAAAAGAGGTCCAACTGGCAACATAGGAAAAGACAAAGGGAAGGAGAAGGTGGGACCTAGTAAGCGACGAAGAAAATATGGTAAAGAAACCATGGAAAACATACTGCATGCCTATGATGTGGGGACGCCTGCTCATGTAAAATGCTTGATATTAGAATGGGAGTGAGCCCTCAAAACCAAAGTCGAGGATGACATTCCAGATGATGAAATGGAAACAATGGTGACAGATCCCAGGAATACGAGAGGACGATTGTCCTTTTTCAAACAGGCAATCCACCTCTACTAGAAAATGAAGTGTTTAATGGAAAAGGCAATTGTAGCAGTTCGTGAGGAGGGAGGTGATCCCAAAGTAGCTTCCATATTGGCTAATATGCACAAATACATTCAAGCAATATAGCTTCAGGTACATCACCAGAATGTGTCTTGGTCACATTGAACGTCAAATCAAAAGAATGCATAAAGTAGATATGCCTGGATCAAGTACAAAGGATCTTGAACCTATTGAATGCTCAGATGAGTAAATACAAAAGTCCAGTTTTTGTTGAAACATGAAGTGGGTGGATATCATGTACTTTTTTAATAGTATGTTAAAAGATACAGTAGATAATATACCCTATAAGGCATTTAGGGACATAATTAAGATGTTTCATTTTTTGTTGGATTTTAACTCTTTGAGGTGGCCAATAGACCTGGTTTCCTATGGTCAGGTTGAGGCTGCCAAGCATTGAATCTGATGATGTAACCTGTTGTTTTTGTTTATATGAATGAATAGAGAGGCACCACCAAATTTACAAAAAAAAAAAAAAAAAAAAAAAAAAAAAAAAACATATCAACTCGAATTTCTGTAGTGTGTATTTTCTCCAATTATAGTAGTGCATCATTTAACACTTCACATATCCAATGATATCAAACATCAATCTACTTTTTCTTAGAATGATATGCTAGGTTTTTGGCTAAATGAATAAAATTCTAACTATTGCAATGCAAAAAATATTTATCTTGTTTTATTCCCAACTCCCAAAAATTGTTGCATTCACATCTCTTTGCAAGCTTTTGTGCCAGCTATGTATTTTTCTAATGTTGTGGAGAGACCCATTACTTTCTGCAATCTAAACATCCAAGATATTGCTACACCAGCAAAAATACATAAATGCCCAGTGGTGGACTTTCTAGTATCAACATCTCCAACCATGTTTTCATCTGTATAACCTTCAAGAACAACATTGTTATTACCAAAACATAAACAATAATTACTAGTACCTTTGATATACCTCAAAATCCAATTTACTATTTGCCAATGTTGTTTGTTTGGATTTGCAAGGAACTTGCTCACTACTCACTGAATATGAAATATATGAATGAGTACCTACCATGGCATACATCAAGCTACCAACAACTAAAACGTACGAGATTTTACTCATTTCTTCCTTGTCATCATAAGGGCACAAATCAAAACTAAGTTTGCAGTGTGATGCTAGGAATGTATCAACTAGTTTGGAATCCTTCATATTGAATCTACCTAACACTTTTCAATATATTTTTCTTGTGAAAGCCACAAATTTTTGTTCTTCATGTCATGTATAATCCTGATGCCCAATATTTGTTATGTTGGACTTAAATTTCATTTCAAATTGACTTCCCAAATCATTTTTCAACCTATTAATCATATCTTATCATGTCCAACAATTAGCATATCGTCCACATACAACAATAGTATAATATACCTTTCTTGGTCTTACCTCATGATGTAGAAACAATGAAAAACCTTTATTATTTTGAAGCCATGCTCCTGCATAAATGAATCAAATTTCATATACCATTGGCAATGTGCCTGTTTCAACCCATTAATACTTTTCTTCAACCTGCAGATAACATTCTCTTTACCTTTTACTTTAAAGCCTTTTGGCTGTTTCATATAAATTTCCTCCATCAATTCTCCATAAAAAAAAGTTGCCTCCACATCTAATTGTTCACATTCCAAGTATAAAGCAACAACAAGACCATGGATAACTCTTATGGATGGCATTTTAACAACAAGTGAAATTTTTTATGTAGAGTCCATACCTTCCTTTTGTGAAAATCTCTTCACCACCAGCCTTGCTTTGCATCTTTCCTTCTTCTCCTCACCCTCATGTTTAATCTTGTATACACATTTGTTTTGTAGGTAATTTATTCCTTTTGTAAGCTTCACCAACTCCTAAGTTTTATTTTTCAACAAAGAGTCTACTTTTTTCTCCATTGCTTTCTTCGACTTTTCATTAGTTTCCACTTCCGATAGCTTATTGAAAACAATTAGGTTCACATCATTCTGTTAGAAAAATATAATTTGAGGGGGTATACCTTTGTGAGGGCTTTTGAGGCCTAGTATACCTACGAACCAACTATGGTGGTGTGTTTTCCACTTGAATCCTTTGTAATGCCTAAGAAAAAATTTGTTCTTCTCGTTGTCCATATTGTTTTTGAGTTTGTTGCCCAAATCCTTCCAATGGCGGGATATGTTCTTCTTGTTCTACAAGCCCGCCAATGATTTTATTGACCTCCACTTCACCTGCATGGATTTTACACATCTCAAATTCATTAAATATATTGTATCTAGTTGGAATCAACTAGCATCTTGTATCTAGCCATCCTGTATCTCCCAGTCCGTCGTGCTTCCGTCTTGTTGGAACCAAGCCTTGGTGTTGGCGTGCTAAGTTTAGAAACACTAGTCGTGGTCTCCCAGAGGCATCACAACCCTAGCCACATTGCTTCCCCCAATGGGGGGACACCTTGACTGGTCGTTCCAGAGCAAGCCATAGGGGTTCGGAACTGAACCCCTATTTAAAGGTGTGGCGTACTATTTTTCGCACACGTTGACTTACGCACTCATTATTGCTTTTGGCTCAATATTGCGTTGCATGAGTGGATATCATACAAGTATAACCAATTTAATTCCTGAGATGGCCTACAAACCCAGGAACACCATGAATTATTGGAACAAACACTTTGGGAATTGGGAATTAGAGAATTACTCTAAAGAGTACCACCATTGTTGGTGTATTACATCCCTGCTTCTAACAATTTTTTGGATCAACTCGATCCCATAGACGGTAACCAAACTCACCATCCACATATCCCAAAAAATACATTTCCTTGATTTGTCATATAATCTGATTCTATGCTTTTTGGGAATATGCATAAATGTTTCATGTCCAAAAAAATTTAGGTGAGAATAATTTACCTTTTTACAGGTCCAAACTTCTAACTTCTTCTGGAATACCATTGCCTAGGATTATAGAATGTGAGTGATTTATGAGATAACAAGTTGTCCTTACTATTTTTTCCCAAAAATTCCTTTCCAATTCGTAATTTGACAACATGTTCTTCACCTTCTCCATAATAGTGCAATTCATCCTTTCTACAATACCATTTTGTTAGGAAATACTAGACAATCTTCTCATGTTTAATGCCAAACTTATTACAAAAATTCTTAAATGCATTGGAGCAATATTCTCCACCATTATCTGCCCTAAAAAACTTGAGCAATTTATTAGTCTCCCATTCAACATCAACATGAAAATTTTGAAATATCTCAAACACATCACCTTTACTTTTCATAGGGTAGGGCCAAACCTTCCTGGATGCATAATCTATGAATGTAACAAAATATGATGCTCTTCCTAAAGACTCAACATTTAGCGGCACAAACACATCAAAGTGTATTAATTCTAACAAATTTGTTTTTCTTTCATGACCACCTCTCATAAAATAAACTCTTCTTTGCCTACCATAAATACAATGTTCATAAAGATCAAATTCATAAAATTTCAAACCTGGCCCAAACCTTCCTGGATACATCATTTACGAATGTAACAAAATATGAGGCTCCTCCTAAAGACTCAACATTTAGCAGCCCAAACACGTTAGAGTGTATTAATTCTAACAAATTTGTTTTTCTTTCATGACCACCTCTCATAAAAGAAACTCTTCTTTGCTCACCATAAATACAATGTTCATAAATATCAAATTCATAGGTTTTCAAACCTAGAAGTAGATTTTTACCAACGATAAATTTTAGGCACTTTTCACTCATGTGGTCCAAGTGCTTATGCCATAACTCCACTGAGTATTCTTCTTTTGAAGCAACAACTACATCCCATATCTTTGCAGTTTCCCTCATTGTATACAAGGTTCCGGTCTTAAATCCTTTAGGCAACGCCAATGACCCTTTAGTAATTTTCCAACCACCTTTCCCGATGGTTGTGGAGCAACCTTCACCATCCAATCGTCCCATAGAGATCAAACTCATACGCATCTTTTGAACATGCCTAATCTATTTCAACAAGATACCTTGCCCATCCTTTGTCTTGATTCAAACATCTTCCACTCCAACAATATTAGAAAAATGATTATTTCCTAAATGTACTCTACCATGATCAAATTCTTCATATGTAGAAAAATTATTTTTGCATGGAGTCACGTGGTGATATACTCCAGAGTCAAGTACTCAATCAATGCTACTGCTATAAATATATAACCAATCTTCTTCTACTGAAACAATAAACAAAACATCCCTTTTAGAAGCTACAACAATGGTCTCACCTTCATTTGTGCTACTTATTTTTTATTTGTGTTGATTGATTTTTGTTCCCTCTGCTAATATTCATTCTTCGAAAACCAAAAAATATTTTTTCTTATTTCATGCTCTTCCACAGTGAAAACAAACAAGTTTTCCCGTTCTTGGTTCCAATATACCTCTTGATTTTGAATGCCCTTGTCTACCACATCAAATTTTCCTTCCACGATCAGCGAAGACTAGAGTCGCTCCTCCCTGGTTTGCTGCAATTACTTTGCGATGCAACTCCTCATTCATTAAACTGGTACTGACATCGTGAAACTTCAAGGTCCTTGTAGGTGAAGTGCCAATAGCTACTATCAAATTCTCCTAGCTATTCGACATAGAGCACAATAATAGCATGGCTCTAATCTCATCATCCAAAATACTTTTGACAAAGGAAAGCTGACTTGTAATTATATTAAACCCCTTGAAATTCTCCACCACTCAAGCGCCTTCATTCATTTTGAAATTGTACAACTTCTTCATCAAGAATACTTTGTTTGATGATGTGTTCTTCTCATATAGGTCATGCAAATTTTTCCATGAACCTTCTGTTGTCTTCTCTCCAACAACGTTAAAATATATGTTCTTTTCCAAATATTGATGAATTGTGATGATGGCCTTTCTATCTAGCTATTCCTATCTTCATCTGACATTTATGAGTGCTTATTCGCTACTCCCTCAATCGACAAATATTAATCATTTAAAATCAGTGTTTCCTCTATATGCAGCTTCCATAGGAAAAAATTAGCCCCGTTTAATTTCTCAATATCACTTAATGTCACTATCTCCATGCTCATAACTCTCCCAAATGATAACTTAGCATATATCGAAAATTAAAAGAAACAAACTTTCTCTGATACTGGTTGTTAATAAATGACAACATAGAAATTTAACTGAAAATAAAATAAATTTTCACTCATTGAAACAAGAATTAACCAAAAAAATGTACCCCATTTGGGGAAAAACCACAGGGAAAGGGTTTAGTAGATTATTATTATCACAATTAAAATCGTCTTGCATTTCAATCGCTTCATTCTTTCTCACCCACTATATAAAAAATATGTCATTACAATACCATGAGCCTAATACCATTGGCAATACCATGGGTTGTGAATACCACGAGAACTAAAAACTTTGACTTGATCTGGTCTCACGCCTAAAAACAAGGATTAAATTAATCTTCTATTAGTGTTGGTGATGATTGAGATATAGTGATAGTAAACTACATTGATGATATTGCTTGAGCTGCCACCCAGTGTCTAGTTCGTGAATATAGTTGTATGTGGAAGTTATAAGTTGTAATTGAGGAGATGTGTGGCCTTGTGTATTATTTAATGTTTTTAAATTGGCGGTCTATTGAGGTATCATTGATGGGAGAATGTTCCATTGTTTTTTATGTGTTCAATGGTTGTGTGAGGAAATCACATGTAAAATACTTAATATGCCATCAGGGAAAATTTTAAGAACCCCCCTAAATTTATATATATAATAAATAGGCGAATCCCCATGATACATAGGAAAAATGGAAGGCGATTTTATTCATAATATAATATGTATATATAATTTTTTGGCGAATCTCTCACGAGATTATATTATCCTATAAAATCATGGCGAATCACTACTACAAAATGGTGAATCGTTGTCTACTGGAGTTCGGGGTGTTGGTTCCAATGAAGATATGGTAATTGAACCAGGAGTAGAAGGAAGAGAACCACCGAGACCAAGCATGGCACATGGTGACTTGTGAGGGAAGTAGTTCTCGTGTAGTTTGGAAAACGCGTTCTTCTAGTTCTACTAAGTGTAGTGTTGTTTCTCATGCTACTACTAACACTGATATTGAGGTTGGAGAGGAGTTTGAGGAAGCATGGATGATCTGAAATTGTGAGAACAAAGAATTTCTCATACAGAGATTGACTGTAGGGGCATTCACCGGATATTTCACCTTTACTAGAAAGGATGAATCCGGAGGCTACCTGGCCCTTCTACAGACTCTCCCTAAAGAAATAAAATGTAATCACAAAGATCCGATCAATGAAATTATTTGTTTTAACTGCAAAGCATTCATTGATCCAACTTTAATGTGTGAATAGGCAAGTATACATATTCTGCAAATGAAGTGTAGTGGTTTGAAGATGAACTAACAAGTTTTGTTTACTGTTTAAACCAACTTGGGAAAAAATTTCTTATAAAAATTTACTATTTAAAAGAGCAGAATCTGAAAATATGCAGCAAAATTATACAGTATGACAGCAAATAATTGTTTAAGCGGTTCACCCCTCTCTTGGGCTACCTCCGCTGGGTCCAAAAGCCTCTAATTAGGCTTTTTCCTCTTTGATTAAATGCTCAAAATGTGAATACAACTGTATAGAAGCCTCAAATGGAAAAATACAATACAAAAATAGATTTAGAAGGCTCAAATCAGTATAAAATGACTAAACAAACACCTCCATTGGATGAAGATAGTCCAAAACAGCTCTTCTTCCCTTAGGCCCTAGTGGCTCCACGACCAAAAACGCTGGTAAAAACTCTGTTAGAGTGACCTGATTGCTCTGCAAACACTTCCAACAGCTCCAAAATGCTTCCAACACCCAAAATCAAAAAAAAAATTGTCCAAAAAAGACTTTCCTAGCCAAAGTTATGGCTAACTGAAGTTTGCCCTTCAAAAGCTCCGCTAACTGTGGAGAACTGGAGTTAACTCCAGTTAAAAACGGCAACTTCCCCAAATCTGTCGGGCGCGCTCCAAAATAGGCAGGAACATTAAATGTGGTTGTTTATCCGGTCACATGTGCCCTCCACGTTTTATTGTTATATCAAACGGTTTGAATAACCCACGTTCGCTTTAACCCACGTATACGTTGCCATGTTGAACCTTTGGTACGTGGGTTGCAACAGTTCAAACATTGCCCACGTGACATTTAAAAACTTTAGGCTTGTGGGTTTTAAACCCTTCTCATAAAATTTTGAATTTGATTTAATACTTTCAAACATTACGTTGCCCTTTAAAAAAAACTTTGGAATAGTGGTTTTAATTTATATATGTGTGGATTTAATAATATAATTTTAATAAGGTTTTTAAAATTAAATTAAAACATATATAAAATAATATAATATATGATTAATTAAAATCATATAAAATATTAATAAATATATAATTTTAATTTATCAATTAAACCTTAATAAAAATTAAAGATTTTCCCAACACATAAAATTAAAAACTTTTCTTTCAAAATTGAAAGTTATTGGGAAAATTCAAACTGCAATATCTCCTCCATACGGCAATGGATTTGAGTGCCGTTTGCGGTGTTGGGATCGTATCACCGAGCTATTTCCATTCAATATGTTTTAGAGCAATTCTGAGCACTTTTATTTTTTAGCCTTTTTCCATGCCTTGGACTTGAGCTCCTGATCACACCTCCCAAATGAGAGGCTTTTGGTCCCCAAAAGCTTACTGAAATGCTGAGCTGAACTGTAGTTCAGAAAATGAGAGAATAAAAACATCCTCTTCTCTTCAGCCTTCAAAAATTTCCCTGAATTTCCAACTGTTCACATGGCGAATTTTGCTGAACGAGCCATGTACTTGTGCCGAATCCCGACCAAGTTTTATTGCCATACCAATCTGCCATACTGAAACTAGCAACGACACTTGCTGAAATTTGTGCCCTCTTTGCTTGCATGCCTTTCCAACTCATGGAATCTTTCACTGCTTTGCACTGACACTTCGTTCTCTGCACCAAACGACACCAAAAGCATCTTGTGCAACATATGACATCAACAACCAGTTGACAATGAAATGTGCTATACAAATGACACACAAACTCTGTAACAAGTGTGCACACAACCGACACAAGTCGATAAACAACAAGATACATCTTGACAAACATATGTGTATGTATCATGTACAATGAACTATATATAGTTCGCTAATTACACATACAACCTCTATGTACATGTGCAACTTCAACTCTTCTTTTCAAATACCAACAAGTACATCATCCCAAAAACATGTGGGTGATCAAGAGCTGAACCAAAAGATATTGCTACAACATAAGTGAGTATCATACTCATCTTTTACACCTCCATGGCGAAATTTTGCAACAACAAAGAAATTCCTTCAACTGAAAATTTTTATACATGCAATCTTGCATCAACTTTTCAACTGAAATACATGCATACCAATCTGAAATTTGCATGTACAAAATGAAGATGACTTACTGCAATAAGAAGTTAATCCACTTTTTTCCAAGCCAACTCCATGGCTTATTTTGCGAATGCGATACACCTTCGTGTGAATCTTCCATTTCAACATCGATAATGGACTCCATAGATCCACTTGCGCCAAACTGTTTGTCCCTTAGTTGCATGCGCTTTGGACGATTTGTTGGATGCAAAGTCCAACAATGAGAGACATCATGTCCCTTCCTTTGACAAACTGGGCAAATCTTAAGCACTTTCTTAGAAAGTTCTCTTTGCCTCTTCTGCTTCCTGTGTGCTTTCTTTTTCAACCATCATCTTGAAGCAACATGGTTAACTCCACCACAAAATGTGCAACAAAATTTTCTTTCATTTGAACAAGAAAATTGATCATTATTTGCTAAAACATAATCAAATTGATCATGTGAATGATTATACCTCTTTTGCTGCAATGAAGGCTTCAAACAATGGTAAGGAAGATTGCCATCATGACATTGAGAACTTGGGACAAAGGTTCTCTTTAAATTTGCATCACATTCTTGAATGCATGTGCTCAAAGCTTCGCCATTAAGCTGCTCATAGCCAAGACCCATATTCTTGGGACGCTCCACAACACAAATAGGCTCAACAATGCCTTGTGCATGCTTGCCCAAACCTTTTCCTTCTTGATAGCCCATTTTCAACATCAATTTGGACCCAATACCTCTTGTATGTTTTTCAAAAGAATCTACATACTTTTCAATGGAGGAACTTGAAGACAAGTTGGAACGATTATCCTTTTCCTCAAGAATTTTCTTGGACAAAGCTTCTTGAGCTTGAAGAAGCTGCAACTCCATATCATGCAGTCTTTGAAGAATGGCATCTTTCTCTTCCTGCATAGCTAGCAATTGTGCATGAAGCTTAACGTTTTCTCTTTGATCCTCAATGAGAATCTGCACCATGTCCTTCACCTTAAAAAACTCATTCTTCATGTCATCATTGAAGAATCTCGTGAAGGAGGAAACTTCAATTGTAGAAGAAGATGACATGTTTGTGGCTGATTCTAAGGCTATTGAGGATGAAATGGAAGGTGGATATAATGGCACTGTAGCCCTCCTTGGTTGAGGATTAAACTATTCTCTAACCAATTGACCTTCCCCTCTTTGCAGTTTTAGCCTAGTAAGCATCAAGTTTTGCAGAATAATACAATTTACTTGCACAAATTTCACAAACTCTTAAGAAAAACCTTGAGCTCTGATACCAACCTGTTCTGAAATTGTGAGAACAAAGAATTTATCATACAGAGATTGACTGTAGGGGCATTCACCGGATATTTCACCTTTACTAGAAAGGATGAATCCGGAGGCTACCTGGCCCTTCTACAGACTCTGCCTAAAGAAATAAAATGTAATCACAAAGATCCGATCAATGAAAGTATTTGTTCTAACTGCAAAGTATTCATTGATCCAACTTTAATGTGTGAATAGACAAGTATACATATTCTGCAAATGAAGTGTAGAGGTTTGATGATGAACTGATAAATTTTGTTCTCTGTTTAAACCTGCTTGGGAAAAGTTTGCTTATAAAAATTTACTGTTTAAAGGATCAGAATCTGAAAATATGCAGCAAAATTATACAGTATGACAGCAAATAATTGTTTAAGTGGTTCACCCCTCTCTTGGGCTACCTCCGCTGGGTCCAAAAGCCTCTAATTAGGCTTTTTCCTCTTTGATTAAATGCTCAAAATGTGAATACAACTGTATAGAAGCCTCAAATGGAAAAATACACTCCAAAAATAGATTCAGAAGGCTCAAATCAGTAGAAAATGACTAAACAAACACCTCCATTGGACGAAGGTAGTCCAAAACAGCTCTTCTTCCCTTAGGCCCTAGTGGCTCCACGACCAAAAACGCTGGTAAATTCTCTGTTAGAGCTCCCTGATGGCTCTGTAAACTCTTCCAACAGCTCCAGAATGTCGAAGAGACCCAGAATCAAAAACAATTTCGTCCAAAAAGGACTTTCCTAGCCAAAGTTATGGCTAACTGAAGTTGGCCCTTCAAAAGCTCCGCTAACTGTGGAGAACTGGAGTTAACTCCAGTTAAAAATGGCAACATCCCCAACTTTAGCGGGCGCGCTCCAAATTCGGCGGCAACAATAAATGTAACTGTTAGAAAACGCGCGTTCACATGCGCTGGAACCGCTGGCCAAACGGTTTTTAAAACCGTGGCATTAACATTGACATAACATTCAAATTACGGTTTGGATCACATGGCAAATGGTTAATGAATGTCTTAACCGTTTAAATTTATCCGTTGCAAACAATTTTCTCCACCCCTTTGACCACGTTTGAAAACAAACCCACGTATAGTGCCCACGTTGAATATACCACATTAACATGCCACGTATTAACCCACATGCTCTTTAACAAACTTTAGTATTGTGGGTTTTGAACCGTTTAATCATATTTCGTGCCATGAGATTTAAAACATTTGGAATTGTGGGTTTTAATATATATGTGTGGGTTTAATAATATAATTTTAATAAGGTTTTTTAAAAATTTAATTAAAACATATATAAAATAATATAATATATGATTAATTAAAATCATATAAAATATTAATAAATATATAATTTTAATTTATCAATTAAACCTTAATAAAAATTAAAGATTTTCCCAACATATAAAATTAAAAAACTTTTCTTTCAAAATTGAAAGTTATTGGGCGTTTTCAAAATGCAATATCTCCTCCATACGGTAACGGATTTGAGTGCCGTTTGCTGTGTTGGGATCGTATCGCCGAGCTCTTTCCAGTCGATCTGTTTCGGAGAAATTTTGAGCACTTTCATTTTTTAGCCTTTTTCCATGGCTTGGACTTGAGCTCCTGATCAATGGAAGGTAGCAGTGGTGGAGAATTACAAAGAGTACCCCATGATGGGCTCCATTTTTCCCTTTGGTATTTGTGCCTGCAAGACCTTCTGTCCATTGAACCAACAATTATTCGTTCAACCAACAATCAACTTGACTGAGTTGATTAGGTACGAGTCAACTTAGACTAATCTTCAAAACTATGCTTTGCACTATCCCATATTTACCACACTAATGCTACACAACATTGTGCATTTGCACCTAACTCTCAATAATTCTTTTCCAAGAAAAATCTATAATAAGAAAAATATTTTACTATATTCTAAAAGGTGAAGATGTCGAAATCATGCCACAAAGTGAAAGGAAATAAAATATCTTTCCTCAAACCAACAAATATATAAAGAAAACAATAATGATTATAATAATAGAACTAGATCTATCGATCTATCGATCTATGCATGATATGAGAACCATAAGCATTCAAGAGACTAATTTCAAACTCAACAAAATCCTCTAAACAAGCAACAAACAAACCACTAAAATTTTCAAAGATATGAAGGCTAGACATTAACACAATTTCATGTACTTGAATAAGCCCATTGTTGCTTAGCGTTAGACTTCTTAAATTAGTTCTTTATCATTTAATACTAGGACACTATCTATGTGAAAAGAAATAGGTCCCAACTTCATCAAATCCGACTTCATTTCCAATCAAAGATCAAAACTAGCTTCGTTTCCAATACCAATATAAAATCACACATTTTCCAAATATCAATAATTATTTTCCAAGAAAATATAAAACTCGAAACTCAGCAAAATTCCCCAAACACTAGCAACATATATACCATTAAAATTTTCCAAGATGTCAAAGCTAGACATCAAGGTAGTTTCATGTACTTGAATGAGCCCATTGATGCTTTGCATTAGTCTTGTTAAATTAGTTATTTATCATTTAATACTAGTCAAACACTATCTATGTGAAAAGAAATAGGTCCCAAAATCATCAAATCTAGCTTCATTTCCTGTCACAAATAAGAAACAAACAATGTAAGGATTAAATATGAAACATCAATCTTAAAATAACACACATGAAAGAAATGTAGCTGCAATGTTACAATGAAAAATACAAAATATAGAATCCATTTTTACCTGAATTTGACATGTAGTAATCTTGCATGATCAACGGAACATGTATACCAAAATAAGAGTCCTAGAGTATTTCAATTTCCCAGTTCTCATCTTGGTCATCATTTTCTACATTGTGAACATGATCTTCTCCAGATGTACTGTCATTATGAGCCTCCAAAACATTATGTTCTGTATCAAGTTCATTAGATAAATTTGTTATATTTTTTTCTCCCCTTCTATCACAATCTGATCGCCAAAGCGCTAGTGCTCTTTCATATGGAAAATTTTCAACGTCATACTTTGTTACATATAATATTAAACATGTATCCACATGTTTATCAAGCTTGTTCCTCAACTTTGACTTCAAAAATGATAGTGCACTAAACATTCTCTCATCCTCCACTGATCCCAAAATCATGGTTTGATACAAATCTGCTAATTTAAAATATTCTGATATGTTTTCTTGCAGGTATTGGCTAGCACTTAAAGTATTCGATAATCTTGTTATAGCACCGTTTTCATTAGGATTCTCCAAAAAAGGATATTGCTTCAACATTGTTTCAACAAAGCGTCCACCTTGTTGATACAATTTTGATGAATCTAAAATACCTTCAATCTGTTCTCCATGTATCGAGACTTTCTTGCAAAAGTGGTCTACTAAACATTTTAATCTCTTTTGAAAATCGGCTTTTAAATTTCTTGGACATTAACAATTGTTCCAATATTGAGGGTATACCACACACATGGCCTCCAACAATTCATCTCGAGGAAATCGTTCTCTTATCTCTGATGATAGTGATCTTGCAATTTCTATCAAATTTTGTCTCATTGAGATCACAATATTATCAAATTGGTCTCTTGACACGGGGCAATCTTTGGTGATTCGTCTTGTCTTACTAATATAATGAAAGGGGACCATATACCCACGCACTGTGATACATAGTATCCCTTTTTCATCAAACGTCAAAAAATTTTCAGTATTTTCTATATTGATGATCTTAGTCCAACTTGTAAACTCTGGACCAGTAAAAGAGTCTGGCATCATATACAAATTATCCAATGCAAGACATGTTGACTTTCTCGCATTTGTGTATTCGCCAATATACATTGTGCGATTGTGAGACATTTTCACGAGGACATTCATTTCATGTAGCATAGGAAGAATTCCAGCCAATTTCAATAATGTTTCTATATCAGTTAGTCGAAAAAGAAGATCTTGAGCTTTGTCTACATTGTAGCGATTTTCATACATCAACCCTACCAAAGATTTGAACTCACTAAATAGTCTTTAAGCTGGTCCATTTAATGAGATCCATCTTGTATCAACATCTTTCAGTAGTTTTTTTCCATCCGTAACACCATATGCAAATTGTTGAAACTCTAAATATCGTTTGGGACTACGAGAAAAGTATGCATGTGTCTCACGTACAAGATCTTCAACTTTTGAAACTAATGGAAACTTGCTTACTATTTTAAATGCAATATTCATCCTATGAGCCATACAATAAATATTAATCATATATGGTGAAGCTGATAGTTGTAGTCTAACACAAAGACCATTCCTTTGTCCTTGCATTACCGATGCTCCATCTGCTCCAACACATACCAACTTTTTTGCAATCATTAAATGATCCATACCACTTTCCTTCAAAGTATTAAGAACAAGTTCATAAATATTTCCAGTTGTAGAAGTCTCTCTCATCTTTTTAATCCCAAGTAGATAGGAATGCCTAATATGGTCATTAACCATATAAATGCTCATGCAGATCCATGAAGTATTATCAATAGTTGTAACCTCATCCAAAGACAATGCCAAAAACCTAGCATTTGCAATCTCCTGTTTCAAATCATCAATTTCTACTTGAGCTAGATATCTTGCCCATTCCCAACCACTAGCTACGGACCAATGAGAAGATGGAAAGTTTGGCACGTGAAGAAAAGATAGAAATTTCATCTGATCTGGATAATTTGTCATAGGACGACCTTTACATAAGATGTGAAATACAGTGCTCAATTGTATCATCTTGGATAACAAACTTCTTTCCATCGTCTTTTCAAATTGAGATATGATGGTTCCTCCACTTGCCTCAAGTTTATTATTATTTATTAAATATTTTTTGTATTCTTCCACACATTGGCTATGTCGACATTCCTCCAAATATTTCCATCTGACAATAGATTTCTCTTTACCATTTACAATTTTCTTTTCATAAACCTTTCCTGCATGCTTTTGTACTGTATCTAGCTTCATCTGAAATTTCACTACCTTGCAACTTTTCCAACTACACGCAAGACATTTAACTTCTCGTAAATCCTCATTTGTAGAAGGTATTTCTTAAATAAATGGAAAAATTGAGAGCCAATCATCTTGGAATTTTCTCCCTATGGTCCACTGGCCTTTTTTCCTTTTCCGTGAATGGTTTGTGTCACCTTCCAAGGAAATATCTTTAACATTTTCATCATTAATTTCTGTTGAAACTGCATTTATGTCACCCTGATCACTTGAGGAACCCATTATTTCATCCATCATATGGATATAAGATGCATTTTCACAAGAGTTAACATCTCTCTCAGTAATAGATTGTTCAAAGGAGCTTGAAGCATGAAGAGAATGTGTATTCTTGGATTGAGACTTTTTAAAGTATGATAATACATCAATTTGCCTTGATAGTTTCTTCCCAGGATTAGATTTTGACATCTCACTAAATATTCCAGAAGTAAAATTTCAAATCGATCTAGAAACCTGCATCAATAGTTTCCAAGAGTTGAGAATTACTATATTTGTAAGTAGCTTTCAAAGTAAAATAAGTGTAATATTCACAAAAACCATTATGCAATTTTTTATTAAAATGTTGTGCCAAGGCCCAAGCCCAAAAGCAAAAATAAATCATTATACACAAAAAAATAACATCATGAGTCATCATCTATAAAACAAAGAACATCATTCAAATATAAAATATAAAAAAAATTTCCACTAAATTAAATCATATCTCCAAATCACCTAATGAACACTTGAAAGCTTTAAACAAAACAACAAAATATTACAATAACTTTAATCATCCTTTCCAAAAAACCTCTCCCTTAAGTTGTAAAGAATTGGTTATAAGAAGTTGAAACATATCCTCTATCATTTTCCATGATAAAAGTGAGGAAGGAAACTAGTCAGTTACTAGTGATTCTTTTACTTATCAATGGAAAGAAATCCCTTAAGACATTGTCCTCCTGTTGACCATAGTTTCCTTTCCATAGTGAAACACTTCCAGTATGGCCATGAAATAACCTAAAAAGACTCAAATGTTTTCCATGATTTGTAAACACACGGGTGCCATGTAAAGTTTCAGGCCCAAAAAAGCACATGTGGGATCCTATAAACCAAAATTAGTTATTGTATCAAACATTTAAAACTCCTAATTAGCACTTAGTGTTTGTTATTTAACCAAGTTCCATTGAAATAACTGTCATGGGATGTTACCAAAGAGTTAACCAATAGATAAATGCACACCACAAATCATACATTCATTGGAACTTCCCCTCCCACATGAATGACCATCTAAGGGAAAGGGGCAAAAAAGAAGAAAAGAAGTCAGCGAATCACCATAGTCAACCAATGATTCTTAGTGTCAAATCATTGGAAATTTCAAATCAAGTGAAAATTTAACCCATGCATCCATGGGTTGACAAAAAGAGTTTATAGCAGCCACAAGCTAATCATTCTACGAGTCTACCCAAATCTGACACAAACTCCTAAAACTTGTTGATTAGAAATTCCCCAAGAAATTTCACTTGGTTCATGAGAGAATGAAAGACAAGTGCAAATAAACTTCCATGAAAGACGAGTGCAAATATCCTTCCATGAATGGATATCACTCTCCAAAATCATTTTGGGCATATTCCAATATGTAGGAGCCAGGGAAACATGGTGCATAACAGCAGTCTATTGTGCCTGAATTTAAACTGCATCAAGGGAACATTTGCACTCTTCACACATTAAACATTGAAGACAATTAATTAATGCCTGACATGACCATAGCAACAAAAGCATCAAGCAGAGACTATAACAAGATTATGTGAAAGTGAGAAAGAACACCCATCATGAAGCATCAAGTAATATCATCCACAACATCAACATCACTGTTGGGCATATTTTGATCGCCTTCGCCTACTAGAAGTAACTTCTGGTGGTAAAGGTGGTTTTAAAGCTAATCTATGCGAACGACGGGGGGTAGGATTATGTTCTTCCACGATTGTTGATTAATTTTAACCAAAATAAATAAACAAAAAGAGGGTAATGCTAGGCAAAAGGGTTTACCAGTAAACTGTGAACTGCAGAATACCTCCTGGCAAGCCAAGAAGTACGGGCAGGCAATCTCCCCGAATGTTGTGTTCGGTGTATCACAATTTAAAGGCAGCCGACTTGGTTCACTATGGATGGATAGCACCTAAAAGTTGTCCTCCCAAATATACCCAAAGGTACGTGGAGGCCCAAGTCCGTAATAGCGCTGTCTAATGCGAAACCGCACAGTGAGAGCACCACCTATATACTTATTGTACTGTAACGCCGCCCCGAGGGACGTGCTACGATATACTTATGTACGTGGGGTGAGATATCACACTCGGAATGTATCGTAGACAAGTTAACGACAGCTGCTATGTTTTACGACGCCAGAACACATCTCTAGCCTAGACCTTCTAAATTTTATCGTAATGGTTCCAATGCGTTTTTAGATAAATTGAGATTAATTTTATGTTGATCTTGCTTAACAATTTGCCTTTCAATGGTACCGCGATGATGTATGTATAAATTCCTAAATGCAAACTAAGAATGATAAGCAAACTTTTCACTTTTAGTTTTTCAATGAAAGACCTAGCTACAAAGGGAAGAGAGCAAATAATTTTGTGAGCAAACAAATCAATGAACAAAAGAAAACATTGAGCACAAAACTAAACACAGATTTCCTAATGTTCCTTTTTTGCAAAAAAAACACAATCCTACATGAAAATGGAAGTTTTTATTTTCAGTTCCTTTAATGTTATGAATGCAGAAAAGAAACTAAGTGCATCAAACAAATGCTTTTTACTTTTCGAGAAATGAATAATATGAACGACAATTGTATAACTGCCATCATTGCCAGAGTATACATGCCATTTACAAAATGTCAAGGAACTAGATTAAGAAGAGATATCTCAAAGATCGAATTAAAAAGGAAAATAAAACAATCATCATGATACAAGAAACAAAAAATATCAAGTGAAAGAGTTAAGGAAATAGCATCTTCGTGTTGGAGGAGATGTGAATATGTAGCCTTAGGTGTTAGATGAAGTGTTAGATAGAAGTGTTTGGGGTTTGAAGTTATACACATAAAAATCCTGTTACAAAAAACATAAACTCTCATAGACCAATGGTCCCATTGCATATAGATCTTTGCTAGGGAAGAAATGATGCAAATACTAGTATAGATTCTCTGTAACTCTAGATCTATTAAGCAACAAAAGGGATAAATATCAAATAAATTCTCAGGCTTAAAAAAATATAGGGTCAAGTGGATCTATGCTAGTTTATATATATTTGTAACATTAAACATCGAATATGAAATACTTTCCATGTTATTTTATCAGTGTCCATGTCTATTACAATGATGTCTCTGCCACCCAAGCTTTAATGCACCTCACTTTCTGTCGGTGCAACTAGAGATCTAAAATGTAGTTAGTTCTATTATTGCTTAATAATTTTAGGATAGAATTAAGTGTTTATTCCCTATATGCTTTGCATGACAAATGAATGCCTTTTAATGTTTTTCCAATTTAGTCTTTTTATAGTGAAATCGAGTACCACATAAAATAGCATGAAAGAGGAGGACAGACTTTTGCTGGCTAGCTTAAGTGTTGTATCTGCTGACCCAGATGACATTGAGCACCAGCGACTTGCCAAGGTATCCCTTCTTGTGAAATTAGCTTAATAAGCTTACAGGATGATCTTATATCTTGTAATTGATATGTACTTAGTCTTCTAGAGTGTAACACATGCATTTTGTTTTTTTGTTAAATGTAGCTCATTTTCCTGTATTGCTTCCCACTTTTCATTGTACTTATTGTATGATAGGATGAGAACAGAGCTCATGAAAACATCAGTCAACCTGCACAGGTAAGCGATGGTGAAAAAACTTCTGAAAGAGAAGAAGGTGATCAAGAAAGTTTGCTTACAAAGGTCCAAATTCATGCTCAATTAAGGGTAGTGGAGGCTGAAATAACTACAGTTTCAGTTGGCCTTGAAATAGTTCAAAGCATTGCAGGCAAAGATTCAGAGAGTTTAGAAGGTGAAAAGTATGAAAATGATCAAGACTTAAGTGAACACAAGCCTTTTGTAGTGGATGGAGGAGTGCTTCAATGAGCATTGGATACTGAAAGGCTTAGAAGCCTTAAGCAGAAAAGAGGACATCTTAATGAACAACTGAAAGCTTTTGAGAGAGATGGAAAGACACGAGAACTTGAGGAACAAAAGGTGCTTCTGAATTTAGTGAAGAATAAAGAAGAAACAATTATCAATAGAACTGGACGTCTATTGGATAAGCCAACAAGAGGGAAAAGGAATAATTTTTCATTGCAGGAGGATGATGAGTTTGATGCGGCAACGTCAGGGCTCATTGAAACTATAATTTTCATTGCGCTTTAGTCCTATATTAGTATCAGATATCTTAAATTCAATACAAATACTTTTGAACTTTATTTTAAAAGAGTAAAATTCAGGGGCAGTAAGCAAAGTATCAATATAAAAATAAATGTATTTAATTGCACATGGTGTGTGTTGTGCGTGTGGATGTCCTGGTATTCTTTTTTCCAAGGAAAAAACTGTAGATTTATATTCAAGAAGAAAGTTACCTTATGAAGGTGCTCAGAGCACTGATATCAAATAAAAGATGATAAACAATCCAGCAGAGAAAAGTCTTCTGCCTATATTATCTCCTGTACTGGGATAACACTACAAAACAAGAGATAATAGTCCTGTCATTTGGGTTAATGTCCTATATTTGTCTGGAAGATGTGCTTGAAGTGGTTGATCACCATGCTTTGCAAGTTCTTTGTTTCCTCCCTTATTGTGATTGGTGACTATGGGATATGACAGTTCTATGTAGTTATAGGGAATATTGCAATGTAAACTGTGAGTGAAACCTAGAAAAAAATTATAAATATCAATCTTCTTAGGATTACCACTTTATCTTACTAAAGTTGAAAATATTTTGAGACTTTTTTGTCCTTTAGAAATCTATCTTTTCCTAACAGTTAATGGTTTTACTGTTTTGGTAGAAGACATCTTGCAAAAAAAGAATGATAGGAATAAACAGCAAGAAGGTTCAGATTTAGCAGACTATGATTGCAACGTTGAAGGTTGTGAGGAAGATATGGATGATGTTGGCAGTATTGAGGAAGACACTGTAACCCTTGAAGGAGGATTCAAAATTCCTGCTAAAATCTTTGACAATAACTTTGATAACTTTGATTATTGATTGAATCTCCATATGTTTTGTAGAGTTTGGGTTTAAGTCCAGCTTTGCCCTCTCTGTATTGCCTTCAATTACTGGTTATGATTGTAAATTTTCAATTACCTTTCTTATTGATTGAATCTCCATATGTTTTTGTAGGGTTTGGGTTTTTTCCCGTAGGGAGATCCGCCAACATAAATCCATCCTATTAAGTTAGAGATGGAAATATCTCTGTATTTTATCTCTCCTGTATTTAAGATATCAGTTTTAGGGAGGGTGATTTACTAGCATGGCCCATTTGGGGGGATGATCCACTAGCTTGGATCCATCTTACTCTTCTATCTATTAAACCTTGAATTGCAAAATGCCATGTTTGTAATTTTACTGGATACACATTCCCAACTCATAGTATCTATTAAACCCTGAAATGCAAAACTCCATGTTTGTAATTATGGGTTATGATTGTAATTTTTCAATTAGATTTCTTATTGGTTGATTCTCCATATGGTTTTGTAGGGTTTGTGACTGTTTTCTGCTTGGGGTGATCCACTGACATAAATCCTATCTTAAACCTTTACCTATTACATTAGATATAGGAATATAAGATATAAGTTTTTGGGTGGAGGATCCCCATCTTAAATCTTTACTTATTAAATTAGATACATAATCTCCTTGCATTTTATCTTTCCTTTATTTAAAATATCATTTTTAGGGTGGGGGATCCACTAGCATAGATCCATGTTAATCGTGTATCTATTAAACCCTGAAATGAAAAACTACCAATTCCCTCTCATCTATGTTACTAGTTCATTTACTATTTGTTAACTATGCAGTGGGTTAGCTCATGAAAAATTGGTAGAGAGCATAAATCTTTCATGTCCCCTTTAGGTTTTTTCATGTATGAATCTCTTTCTTCATATTAAAGTTGGTATTCTCTCTCCATGTCAAATGAGTATTTATACTCCCTTAATGCAGAGTTAAGCTTTTCATTGATTTGTCAATATAAAAACCTTGTTATTTAAATATGCAATTCGTTTATTGTTATTTTTAATATGTAATTTTTATTGTTTTCTTTTAAATACGTGAAATACATATGATGCTTAACTTTTTACAATTTTAATTAGCTTATTTTTCAGTTTTATACTCGTGGACACAGTTTTGAAGATCTACACTCCCAAAGCTGTAGAGTACCTTGTTTCTCTTGGTGCAATCAATTCTTTGTTTGTGCAAGTAACAATGCATTGCATATAAATGATGGATTGTGTGCATTGAATGTAGATACTGTTATAAAACCATGTAAACCTTGCTCTGATATCACCTTGATGTTGTAAAGTTGGAACTTGATATATGCAACCTTCAGCATTGCAAGCTCCATAACAAACCCATGTTTAGATGGGTCTAGGTTTGTACAAATTTTTATCATCTAAGTTGAATTGTATGCACTGTTAAAGAATTGAAACTCTCTCCCATCCTAGGTTGTAGGAGCATCTTGCTTCTCTCAGTGCAATCAACTCTTTTTTGTGTCTATGTAATACTAGTTTGAATCTAGATGGTGAATTGGGTTCATTGAATTCGAACACTTTCAAACCTAGCTAAAATCTTCTCTGATATGAATCTGGAGGTTGAGGTTGTGAAGTTAAAACTTAATATATTCAGCTTCCAGCTTTGTAACCATGAGATTTAACCCGGGTTTAGATGGTTCAGGGTTACTTTAAATTTGTCTCTCAGATACTATGCACTGTTAATTAATATGTTGAGTATCGAGATCACTGAGAGAGCAATGAAGGGGTTTTTGTTACTGTTTTTGGTGAATGGGACGTTCCCCCATGGTGCAGGGTATTTTATTTCTCTTCTTCTTTTCTCCTGCACTTGTTCAATTTCTATTCATTGGGGTAGCTATCCTAACCTTAATATTGTATAGAACCAATTTCAAGAATTGTCCTGCTCGAAGACAGGTTGATGGATTTTGAGGGCAGAGTACCACAATATTCCTTTTTGAAAAATCTGGAGGGCACAAGGGCTTGAATAGAGGCTTTCATGCCTGGTTTTTACCATAGCATTGAGGAATGGATAAGGCCCATATTTTGGCCAAGGATAAGCATCCAAATTTATTCTAAATCTGTTCTATGTGTGTTATCCTAGGCAGGAACAGAGACCTGAAACTTAAGTTGTTTTCTTTTTAGGTGAAAAGGCTCCTGTCCTGACTACATATCGGATATCCACATATATAACATGTGTATGCACAGCTGACTAGTAGCTAGACCAGCATGGATGCTTGCGAGTTGTCCAGCTTGCACAAGATTTGTCAATGAATATCCACCAAGCTTTCTTATCACCAGCACCCTTGGTGCATCTACAGGTCTACTGCAAGGGAGGCCTTAATGACACATAGGCTAAACCCAGGTAGTTTAGGTTGCATAAGACCTTCTGAATCACCATATAAAGGTTTAGGTTCTTTCAATATATTCGTACATCTAAAAGCATTGTAAAGTTCTAGGAATTAGAGTTTTGTATTAACATCACTGAGAGAACTATCGTATCATCTGCAATTTTCAGTTTTCTTCTTTTTCACCTGATCTCATTTACCTATCTTTTTCATGTTTCGTTAGATGTTAGCATCTAATTCACCATGCACAATTTGGAGTTTGCTTGTGATAAGCAAAGATTCCTGAAGAAATTAATGATTGTCAAAAAGTTGAAAAGAATTGTCATAATACTACGCAAGCATGTACAATAAAGTCTATCTTCATAGTATCATACCCACATTCGTTAGTAAGAGAGGAAAACAACAAAGTATCATGGAATAGGCTTCCATGATTCTACTGCCAAGTTACCTCAACTGAAAAACAAACATCCTACTACAGTTGATACATTCTCTATGACTTGAGCTCCACAACCTGCTCTAGAGTCTAACCTGTGTCATGAGTCCAACATGACCAGTTTTGAGCTTCAACATGATTTGCATGTGGGATTAGAGAATTACAGTAGCTGCCACAGTGACAAATGGAATAATTGGCAGGTCTGAGATGTCTTTCGCATTTAGTGTTAAAGCTAAATATTGTTTTTTCCACTCTGAAAAATGAAAAAAATGGCAAATGTGAGATGACTTTTATGTTAAGTGTTAACGCTAAATTTTATTTCAAGCATTCATTGTTTAAAATGTTATTACATTGTGATGGTTGCATTTCCAAATGGCTCCACTGTTTAGTTATCATGGTAAAAAAATTGCAAATGTCTTTTCACAGTCTTTTGTTCATTTGTTCTCTCTCGAAAGCCCTTGCACTGCCTGCTCTGAACTACATCACCAAGATGACCAGCTCTAAGCTGCAATTCTATCTGCAAAAGGTCATGGAGACTTGCTTCAGCTGCAAGAGTGAAAAAAAGTGAAAACAATAAGTGCTGATGGCTTCACCATCTAATGTTAGGGAAATTTATTTTCATTAACCCAAGTTTAAATCTTAAATATCTTGACCCATGTAGTTTGGTGGATTGATCAAAGCTTTATTAGTCTTCTTATTCTATGAAACTCATTATTATTTTCTTTGTTCATGTTTTAACCTGTGAACTTAGCTTGGAATTTAAAATGTGCATATGTTGTAATTATTTCACTATTCTTTTGTTTTATTTCTTACCCTTACTTTATGTTGCACTATGATAGAATATATAATTCTTCAAGATTCATTCCTTTACCAAATTGTTTCTGCAGGTGTTCGCTGAAGTGAAGTGTCCTCCTGTCTGTCCTCGGGGAGGTGCATTTGGGATGACTCCACTTTGTCCTCCTGGTTGTTTTCAGTATAAAGGAACTCTAGATGTTTTTTACAAGATCATTCGACAGGTGTGTTTTTTTTGTTCGTTACCAATTTTTAAATGTTGCTTTTGTTATCACAGACTGATGTTCTATCTGCCGTGCCACTTCAGAAGGCGTATGCTTCTACAGAGAATTCTAATTGTGTTGCATTGACATTTGTAGGAAGGCTTCTCTCGCCTATGGAGAGCTACCAATGCAGGTTTAGCATTGGCCATACCTACTGTAAGTGCCCTTCCAGCAAACATATTTTAGTAGTCTCTCAAATATTGACTAGTTTTTGTTTTCATTTTTATGGAAAAACAAAACTTTGGTACTGTAGATAACAGTGGAATTTAGGTTTAGGTTCTTACTCTCAATTGCATATTAAACTTGTTTATTTTCTTTAGATCTAGTAGCATACCTACTTCCTTGATGTATGGCATGTGTTATGGGTTCTCTTTGATCTTCATTGTATCCCTTAGCAATTTTATCAGTGTGGTGATCCCTCTCTTCATAAGCCAAAACCCATTGGACTGGATCATAGAAAGATCACCTAATTCTTCTCATATATGCGTAACAGTGTTCTCATTACCTGGAGGCTCTATTTACTCAACCTGTTATATATACATGGCAGAGCACCTTTTATTTGTAGATCCTAACCTTATCTGTTTGGCCTTGACAGTGGTGAGGATAATTTGGTTGAAATCTTTGGTTTCTAGCATCATTGAAAGAGAGTGTGCCCATAGAGGTCTCATATAATGCATCAAAGCATACTATCAACAGTGTAAATGTTACTGTTTGAACCCAGCAGATTTTATCATCTAGTTTTGAACCCATCAATCTAATATATGAAGATCCAGTATTAGCGATGCAACCATTCTGTCATACTCTCTTTGAATTTAAGGATCATGTCTCTTGTGAGAAACATATATAATATTTTTGTACTTAAATATGAACTCAGAAATTTAATACACCAAGGTGTACTATCAGCAATACGACCATTACTACCATGCTGTCAATTTCCATTCAAGCATCATGTCTTTCATGAGCAGTCATATATAATGTTATTGGACCTAACTTGGAACTCATAAATTTAATACACCAAGGATAGCATGTACAATAAAGTCTATCTTCATAGTATCATACCCACATTCGTTAGTAAGAGAGGAAAAAAGCAAAGTATCATGGAATAGGCTTCCATGATTCTACTGCCAAGTTACCTCAACTGAAAAAAAAACATCCTACTACAGTGGATACATTCTCTATGACTTGAGCTCCATAACTTGCTCTGGAGTCTAACCTGTGTCATGAGTCCAACATGACCAGTTTTGAGCTTCAAAATGATTTTCATGTGGGATTAGAGAATTACAGTAGCTGCCACAGTGACAAATGGAATAATTGGCAGGTCTAAGATGTCTTTCGCATTTAGTGTTAAAGCTAAATATTGTTTTTTCCACTCTGAAAAATGAAAAAAATGGCAAGTGTGAGATGAATTTTATGTTAAGTGTTAATGGTAAATTTTATTTCAAGCATTCATTGTTTAAAATGTTATTACATTGTGATGGTTGCATTTCCAAATGGCTCCATTTTTTAGTGATCATGGTAGAAAAATTGCAAATGTCTTTTCACAGTCTTTTGTTCATTTGTTCTCTCTCGAAAGCCCTTGCACTGCCTGCTCTGAACTACATCACCAAGATGACCAGCTCTAAGCTGCAATTCTATCTGCAAAAGGTCATGGAGCCTTGCTTCAGTTGCAACAGTGAAAAAAAGTGAAAACAATAAGTGTTGATGGCTTCACCATCTAATGTTAGGGAAATTTATTTTCATTAACCCAAGTTTAAATCTTAAATCTCTTGACCCATGTAGTTTGGTGGATTGATCAAAGCTTTATTAGTCTTCTTATTCTATGACATTCATTATTATTTTCTTTGTTCATGTTTTAACCTGTGAACTTAGCTTGGAATTTACAATGTGCATATGTTTTAATTATTTCACTGGTCTTTTGTTTTATTTCTTACCCTTACTTTATGTTGCACTATGATAGAATATATAATTCTTCAAGATTCATTCCTTTACCAAATTGTTTCTGCAGGTGTTCGCTGAAGTGAAGTGTCCTCCTGTCTGTCCTCGGGGAGGTGCATTTGGGATGACTCCACTTTGTCCTCCTGGTTGTTTTCAATATAAAGGAACTCTAGATGTTTTTTACAAGATCATTCGACAGGTGTGTTTTTTTTGTTCGTTACCAATTTTGAAATGTTGCTTTTGTTATCACAGACTAATGTTCTGTCTGTCGTGCCACTTCAGAAGGCATGTGCTTCTACAGAGAATTATAATTGTGTTGCATTGACATTTGTAGGAAGGCTTCTCTCGCCTATGGAGAGGTACAAATGCAGGTTTAGCATTGGCCATACCTACTGTAAGTGCCCTTCCAGCAAACATATTTTAGTAGTCTCTCAAATATTGACTGGTTTTTGTTTTCATTTTTATGGAAAAACAAAACTTTGGTACTGTAGATAACAGTGGAATTTAGGTTTAGGTTCTTACTCTCAATTGCATATTAAACTTGTTTATTTTCTTTAGATCCAGTAGCATACCCACTTCCATGATGTATGGCATGTGTTCTGGGTTCTCTTTGATCTTCATTATATCCCTTAGCAATTTTATCAGTGTGGTGATCCCTCTCTTCCTAAGCCAAAACCCATTGGACTGGATCACAGAAAGATCACCTAATTCTTCTCATATATGCGTAACAGTGTTCTCATTACCTGGAGGCTCTATTTACTCAACCTATTATATATACATGGCAGAGCACCTTTTATTTGTAGATCCTAACCTTATCTGTTTGGCCTTGACAGTGGTGAGGATAATTTGGTTGAAATATTTGGTTTCTAGCATCATTGCAAGAGAGTGTGCCCACATAGGTCTCATCTAATGCATCAAAGCATACTATCAACAGTGTAAATGTTACTGTTTGAACCCAGAAGATTTTATCATTTAGTTTTGAACCCATCAATATAATATATGAAGATCCAGTATTAGCAATGCAACCATTCTGTCATACTCTCTTTGCATTTAAGGATCACGTCTCTTGTGGGCAACATATATAATATTTTTGTACTTAAATATGAACTCAGAAATTTCCAAAATCTCTTGAAGAACAGAATGATCCACTCCAAATTCAATAAAAAATTATTTATCCTTGCTAGGCATTAAACTTGTAGCCTTGCTAAAACTATCTATCACATTGAATTACCTTCTTCATTCCATAAGAGACCCCATCCAAAATAATAAAACACTGTTAAAAAAAATAGATAGGTGATAGAAAGGTGTCTCAAGACTCTAATGCCAAAAATATGACCCAAACAATTTACTTTGATAATGAAATGATTGAGGCTCTAAATAAAAATGATGAGTAGAATGGGAGAAATAAAGAAACACCGCCTGAATCATTGAGTCGCCTTGAAGAATCTGGAAGGAACATCATTAATAAGAAAAATAAATTGAACAATATTCACACCATAGGAAAAGCTCCATGGTCCAACCATCAGGACCTAGGCTCTTGTCCTTAACGAAGGATCTTAAAACATATTCCACTTCCTCCTTATAGGTACGCTTTTCTAAAACATCAATCTTCAGGAGAGAAAAAAGTAGGATATGAATCCAAAAAATTTAACTAAGCACCCACCTCTAGATCATCCCTAATAGTATACAACCTACTAAAATATTGGACATCCCCTATCTATAGTTGATCCCATTATTGTAAGGTGTTACTATCATCATCCCTGAGTTCCCAAATGGAATTCACCTTCCTTCTATGAGAAGCAAACTTGTGGAACAATTTAGTATTATTTCCTCCAAAAGTAACCCAAATAGCCCTACTTTTTAGCCACCATTCCTCCTCTTGCAGATGAAGGACGTGGAAATTTCTATCCTCTAGAAGCAACATTTTCTTTCTGTTATTCTAAAAAAAAACCTGAGTGATTGGGATTTTCCAACATATCCTTTTTTTAATCAATCTCTATGGATTCTTCATAGTTATTTTTCTTCATATCTCTTTCCCACCTTTTTACCACTACTTTTAGTCTTTTTAGCCTATAACAAACCCTTCCATATGTGAAAAAATTTGCAATTTATGTTATTTCAACCAAACATCTCTAACAATCTTCTGAAAATCCACATCCGACAACCAAGCATGATTAAATTTGAAAGGAAGGAACAATGGGGCAGGGTCATCTTTCCATTGCAACAAAATGGGACAATGGTCCGAGATGTAAGCTTGTTGGATCCAAGTTCTCACATTACCCAAAAAATTTGGAAGCTCCTCTTTTATGAGAAAATGATATAGGTTTTTTCCAACTCTTTCATCCCCAAATTACAATTTTTCTAAGTAGGTTGTATAGGAGAAAGGGAATATCTCTTAACTTGAAGGTATAAAACACATTCAAAAGATATTTTTCCAAAGGTTCTGATATGCACTTACCCCCCACCTCCCTACAACATTATTTTGAAGACAAGGTAAGATTTAAATCACCACCCAAGATTATACCATCAACCAAAATTATCCCACTCTGATTCATTTGATCCCAAAAGGTTTGTCTCTCCACATAAGGGGCATAGAAATTTATGATTTGGATCCTTTTTTTAAAACACTTGATCTAACCTGAAATATAAATGCATCCACATGATTTATAAGAATCAAACTTAGCTACTATCAAGGGTCCCATAGAGTAGCCAAACCCGCAGAAAGCACAAGAGCATCTAAGCCACAAAAAATCCAACCAGGGCACAAGCTAAAAAAAATATGGTTGTGCATTGGAAACAAGCGCCATAGTGCCTTGCAATAGAATAAAAAAAGGCTTAAAACTCTAAATAAGGTATCTCAAGTAATTATTCTTCGATACATTCCCCAAAATTTATATGTTAAGGGACAAGAAAATCGTTTCGGGGGTGAATTTGAAGGCATATCTCTAAGGGCCTTGGATTCATCCAATATTTTAAAAAACGGAATCGGTCAACTACCAGGCCGAGGTAATGACTCGGTAATGACTCCGAATCGGTAATGACTCGGTCGACTCAGGTTCAATGACTCGGTTTTTGTAAAAAATACATTAAATATTAATTTTTTTGTACAAAAACATAAATTTAAAGATGGCATTAATCTGGTAATGGTGTAAGGCATCTCATATTCTAATGGTGTTTGCAGATTTAAAACAAAGGGACCTATAACTGTAAAGAACTTCAGCTTTTATTTGGATTGATGTATGTTTCCAGTGCCTAACTATCCATATTAACTTGATTGTGATATGTTCAGAATTGAGTCAAATTACAAATATTTATGTTTTGAGGTATTATCTAAAATGCTTATTGGAGCATGAGGTGCATTTTTAGGTGAAATTTGTTGAAATGGTTGTGCATTCATTTAATCTATCTTTCTAGATAGTGAATTCATCAAGCAGTATGCAATTTGTTTTGTCTGTCAGATCAAAAGGCTTGGGAAGGGAAGTGTCTTCTGTCCACCAAACTTTGTTATGAAGTTGCAAGGACAAGAGGACATAATTTTTCTTCCATTTTTGTGTTGTCAGGCTGAATGATATGGCTGCAGCCTCCAATATTTTTTTTAATTCAAATATAATTGTTACTGTTCAAAAATTTGCTTGTTAGACAACAATTTTAACATTTATTTGATAGGCTTCAAATAAATTTTGTTAAGCCCAACTGTTTTCAATCTTCATTTTAGGTTCTCCAAATGTTCATCAGCATTCCTCTTTATGGCACTAATGTGGTAGTGGTATGACATCTCATGCTGTAATGGTGTCTCCAGGTTTAAAATCAGGGATTTGTAATTCTAAAGGACTTTAGTACAAAGAAGTGTTATTGGGAATGATGCATCTTTCCAGTGCTTAACTGTGTCCTGTTTGGAACTGAGTCAAACTGCATCAAAAAATGCTTATAAGGGCATGAGATGCAGTTCTTGTGGTGAAAATTGTTACAGTAGTTGCACAGAGGAAGGAAATTGAGTTGCTAGTATAGCCTACAAGTTTTTAAAACCGTGACTTGTTTTTTTTTTATATGAGATGCATTTACTCATGAGATGCTTCTTCTGTCCTTGTTATAGAAAGGTTTGCAACAATTTTGCAACAATTGCAGTTAGGATTTGTTTATGACTTATGTTGCTATGTTTAGTTTTTCTATACTGTTTGCTCCCTATAAAACAAACCCCTGTTGCATTTTCATGTCAGGTCAAGGATGGTGAAAGTTCAATAGAGGGGTTGGGTTAGTTAAATAGCACGGGGAGGGCTTAAACAACCTAAAACAAACCTAACAGTGGATTAAAATCCAGTTTGAAGTCCACAAAATCGCTTTTTTTGGGCCCACCGGTCGGCTGTTTTGGCTCGGCCTGGTTGGCCGGCTTGTTACCTAGCCGACCGAGCCGGTACAAAAACCGGCCGGCTCGGTAACAAACCGGCCAACCTAGCTGGTTTTGTACCTGGTCGGACCGGCCAGCCTAATGGCTCGGTCGACCAGGCCTGGTCGGAGTTGAACCAGCCGATTTTTAAAACAGAGGATTCATCTACAAAATCCAGAGGATGGATGGGAAGGGATGTGGAATCCTGAATCTTAGAACAAAATTCGTTTCTCTTGTTTAACCCTTGTTTCTTCCTAATTGTGATGTTTCTTGATTCATCCAAGGTAGGAGGGATGGGGTTCAGGGAGTAAGCGGTATAATAAATTGTCAGAGGATCTAGAGTCAATTGATAACCCTTAATCTCATTAGGTGAAAAAAAATTCTATCTATAACTAGAGATGGAGGTGAATAGATCACAGATCTGGAAGGTATGTATCAGGGATGGACCCAAATTTAATATGAGAGGAAAGAAGAGTAAAAAAATCCTTTTACAGGGGAAAACAAATAAGAGAGGGACCATCATCAGCTAAAATAAAAGTCGAATGACCAAAAGAAGGGGGACAATATTTTAGCAAGGTATTAGAGGTAAACAAAGAGGAACACGCCAAATCTCTGGATTTAATAAAGAGATTGATGCAAGTATCAAGGCTCAAGTATTTTGATGAATCCATCTCCCTAGAGACTAGAGTAGGTCCCTAATGTTTTCCAGCCTCAAACTGAGTTGATGAATTCAAATCAATAATCAAAGAAAAATAAAAAATATGTGTGCTCAGTACTGAGGCAACCTAGGATGAGATAAAATCTCACTTCCATTCCATGGAACAATCAGCTAGACCTCGAAGGTCCACTCTTAAATTAGTTCTAAAAAAAATATCTTTGAGAAAGTCTCATAGGACACTTTTGAAGGAGTTGTCTAGTTCATGGCACCCTATACAATGAAATGAATCCTCCAATAATCCAATAGTTTTCTGTGTGATCCACATTCCCATTTTAAATCAACCTCTACCTTCACCCCCAAACCAAATTCAACCTCAACTAAAATCCATGCCACCTGCTTGTTAGAATCCACCAAAACTATGGTTATATAGGAAAATGAATTTTCCAATATTATTGCTAATATGACTCAAAGAATTCCCAGACCAAAGCTCAATAGGTAAACTAGGGAGCTCCACCCAGACAAAATTTGTTCTCAACATCTCAGTGAAGGGATCGAAGCCAACATGCAATCTCTACAAATGTAAAGAACTATGACCCCAGACCTAGGTCCGATGGAGAATATTATCTGCATCCATATATTGTAGGAAATGGATCACATACCAATTATTCATAAGCATGCTTACTTTATGACAATAATCTAAACTTGGCTTCCAAAATTCCATCCCCCAAGAATTTGTTTACTTAAGGTTCCCTGCTACAAAATCTCATCTTTCGACCAATTCTCTCTCTGATAATCCAACCACCCGGTCAAACATAATGTCTGCAGAAAATCAGTTCCTTGACCTCTGCATACACCTTTGTTGCCTTATATTTTTTTCCTTTGGAAAGGGAATTTGATTTGTGAGATAATAGCCATAGGTTTTCCTACAAGTAACCTCAACATCCAAAGAAGGAGGAAATAGGGAATTCCCTTTGGAAGTGTGAAAACCACCACCCAGCACCTTTTGTTTATTCAAGTAATTTTTCTTTGCAACGTCCACCACCTATAGGAGCTCATCTGTATCTAGGATGTCATGGCTCCCCTTACCTACCAAAATTCACCCCTCCCCAACCAAGAGGATCATTCATATCACCATATGTCTAAACTAGATCAAACAGTACAAAGACCCGCACACCATCCATCCAAACACAAATAAAGCAAGAGAAAAAAAATTAATAGAAACATGTAAGGACCATCACTCATAAAATGCCATAACTGCGCCACCTTCCCAAAATAGATCGCTAGAATGCGATCTCTGATAAAAAAAGAAGTTAGGTAAGCCACATAAATTTTCAATGGGAAAAATCAAAATCACCAGAAATTTTAACATCTATGTTCTCAACTGGAGTTTCAAATTATCTAGTAATAACTCCGACAAACACCTCATCTAAATAGGAATAGAAATTAAATGGTCACCCAAAGTAAGCAAGCATACCACTAAGAAAGGAGGCTTGATTACTCTCCTGTTTAATCTTTAGCAGTGTCGATAGAGAGTAAACCACCATAGAGGGTTTCAGGATATACATGCATACGGTAAAAGTCACCAATATCATCCCAGATATGATTAAGGATACAAGAGTGGGAAATCCAAGCATGGAAAGATTCCCATTTATCATATCCTTGAAACTCTACTAGCTCTTATAATAACTAAAAGGCCTGAAATACTTACCAATGTCATCTTGCAACAAAGATATTTAAATCGAGAAAGGGAAGGAAGGCGCATACCCTTGAACAAACTGGCGAAAAGCGCGGTGCCTCTGTGTTATTAGTCGGCATTGGAGTCTGAAAGCAAGTTTGTACATGCGCTTGAGGCCGAGCACGTAGGCTGTGGCGAGTGTTATCTCCCACAACACCATCTCTTCGAAGTGTATCTCGATTCTCTGCTATATATGAACTATGGGAGGCCCTAACGGAGTCCGGACCCGAGAGGGACGGACCAGAGAGAGTCGGCCAAGCCCTAACGGACCATGATGGGGATTCTATGGTATTTTTTCGACTCGGCCTCGCTCGGCCGAGCGGGAACTTAGAAGATCGGTGTGCATTGTGCACAAATCCCGACCACCTCTCGGGCCAACGCGAAAAAATGGGGCGAATGCCATGGAAATGCGGAAATCGGTTGAAAAAATGGGGGCGAATGCCATGGAAATACGGAAAATCGGGGGAGGAATTTCATGTTTCCGAGTTTTGTGCGCCCTTTTTGGTGGGCTAATATTAAATAATTAATTATTTTTTAAAATATTTTTTGGGCTAACTTTATTAAACTATAAAAAATGGGTTTTTTATATAAAAAATTAAACATAATAAAATTTAAAATCCACAAATTCGCCTTTGGGCTAAAAATTCGCCCCTAAGGTGATTTTCCACAGTTGTTGTTGGATTTGGGAGCGACGTAATTTTTTAAATTGCCGGTTAATGATGGCTATTTCCTTTGGCTACTTAGGAAAATCTTCTTCTGCCATGCTTGAAGACGAATTCTGGAGATTATTCGCGAGGTTGCTCTGAATGATTTCCAAGAAGTGGATTGATTCTTGAAGATTCTCTTGTTTCTTTCCTTCCCGTGTACGAACTCATCGCGGCTAGTGTTTAGCCGGTGTGACTTTGTCTTCTTCTAGGCTACTATTGTTGCCATTGTTGATTGCATTAATGTCGATTAGCTTGGGTTTCTTGCCGGGGAGTCGACCCAAAATCTCGCTAGATGTTGGCCATTGCGAATTTCCCAGAAGCTGTTTTGTTGAATGAGTTCACGGTGTAGTTTGGCAACATTCCATATGAGCGATCCTGTATTTCCTGGGGAGAGCCTTATCAGATCTTCAGGGGGTCTATTATGGGCGTATTTGGCGGTCCATAATTTGGCCCATGGTGTATGTGGATTCGAGAGCCATTTCCACCATATACGTGCTCCCATGACCTCATTGTTGTGTGTAGGATTCCTGAGCCCAAGTCCTCCTACTTCTTTCGGAGAGCATACTGTGTTCCAGTTGACTAGAGCCCATTTTCAATTTTGGCCAGAGGATCCCTAGAGGAACTTACTTTGCAAAGTTTTGATATGTTTGAGAACCCATTTCGGAGCAGCTAGAACAGAGAAGAGATAAAGGGGCATGGATTGCGGCACTGCTTTGATGAGAGTGAGCCTGCTTGCCATATTGAGAGCTCGAAAGGTCCAGGAAGAAAGTCGAGCTTCCAGTTTTTCCAAGAGAAGGTTCCAATAGGAGTGTTTGATAGCAGAGTCGATGAGAGGCGCACCAAGGTATTTGGCAGGAAGGGATGCAATAGAAAACCCCTGGATGCGGGCAATGCTAGCTTGGGTTTGGGGAGGATTATTGAAGAAGAAAACCTGGGACTTGGAATCGTTAATGGACATACCAGAGGCTTTAGAGAAAAGGTTTAGGATAGCTTTATAGGAGCGAGCTTCTTGGACAGAAGGGTGTCCAAAGAGCATATTATCGTCCACAAATTGCTGGTGCGTAATAGCAGAGGATCCATGAAGAGAGATGCCATGCAGATTATGGGTGAGGATAGCATGGTGAATCAACCTACCAAGTCCTTCAGCCATGAGAACAAATATGAAGGGAGATAGGGGATATCCTTACCTAATACCCCTAGAAGGGGAGAAAGGCACAGAGGGGACCCCATTAATAAGGATGGAGAAAAAGGTGGAGGTAATGAGACTCAGAATCCATCTAATCCACATCTGATCAAAGCCAAAAGCACTCAAGATCTGCTGAATGTAACGCCAACATAGTTTATCAAAGGCTTTGGAGAGGTCAATCCTTAGGAGCATACCTGCCTTCTTGCCAACTTTTAAGGAACGGATGACCTCATGAGTAAGAATAATGCCATCCAAGATTTGGCGCCCTTCCACGTAGCCGGTCTGCTCGGGCGAGATTAGAAGTGGTAGGAGAGGTTTGAGACGAATGGCTATGACTTTAGAGATGATCTTGTAGATTACATTGCAGAGGGAAATGGGTCAGTATTTTTCTAGAGTACTTGGTTGCTCTTTGCAATGAAGGTAGCATTAAGTGAGGGGAGAAGCCAATGAGTTGCCCTTGATTCCTCCACCAGCTACCAGACTTCCGTTTTAATAATATCACAGAAGTGATGGAAGAAATTAGAGGTGAAGCCATCTGGGCTTGGTGCTTTGTCATCCTTGGATTGAGCCACTGCTAGTTCAACCTCATAAAGGGAGACCGGGTGCAAAAGCATTTGGTTGTGCTCAGCCGTTACTAGCTTGGGGATCAGCTGGGTGATTTTGTCAATGGTTGGTTGTCTATCTATAGGGAGTTCCTGCTGTATACCTTTGAAGTGTTCCAAAAGCACCAGCTCAATATCTTCCTGTTGCTCGACTTGCTCTCCCTGCTGGTTGGTGATGCGATTAATGCGATTATGCATTCTTCTTTGGACTGTGGATCTATGGAAGAACTTTGTTTTTCTTTCACCTTCTTTTAGCCAATGTATTCTTGATTTCTGTCTCCATAGAATTTCCTCTTGTTTGTGTCGTTCATCCAGCTGCTTCTGTAGTTCCCGTTCTTTGGTGGCTAGGAGTTCTGTTCGACCTTCCTTGATGATTTTTTGTTGTACATCTGCCATTTGTTTCTCAAGAACCTTTTCCTCCTGAAAGATATTTCCAAAAACAGAGAGATTCCAATTTTTAATTTGGTGCTTGAGGTATTTGATTTTCTACTGAAACTGGTACATTTTCGAACCTTTTGGCGGAACTAAATTCTTCCAGGTGGAGTGGACCATTGCTTTGAAAGATGGGTGGGTCAGCCAAAAGGCCTCAAATTTGAACGGTCTTTTTAGGTGGGTACCGATGCTCTGCCACTGAAGCGAGATAGGCCAATGATCCGAGCCTGCTAAAGGAAGTATTGAAGCTGAGAGGTCCCCTCCTAAATGAATCACATTGTCCGAGAGGAGAAATCGATCCAGTTTTGATGCGATCTGCCGACCTCCTATCCGCCTGTTATTCCATGTATAGATGCCATTTGAGAAAGGAAGGTCAATGAGCCAGCTATTGTTGATAAAGTCCTTGAAGTGAGAACATTCCGGATCCAATCTTGGTCTTCCTCCTGTTTTTTCTTCCAGCTTGGTAATCATGTTGAAGTCCCCTCCTAGAATCCAAAGGGGATGAGTTCTATTGGAGTTTAGAACTTCCATAGTGTTTAAAAGCGCTATCTTGCTAGCCTGTTCTTGGGGGAAATAGACATTTGATAGGTGCCCATATATATTAGTTCCAATTGGATGGAAAGTGGCTTGAATGAGATTGTGTGCTGCATGAAAATATGCTAGCATTATAGCTTGTGTGTCCCAAGCTATCGCGAGTCCTCCCAAGAAGCCCGAGGCATCAACTACTACTGAGTGGCAGCTAGGCCATGCTCTGGATAAGATTGCACCTAGTGCTTCACTATTACATTTGGTCTCTTGAAGAAAGAGGATGTGAGGTCTTTATTTTTGAATCATGTTTTTAATCATCCTGTGTTTTCCTGGGCTGTTGAGCCCTCTAACATTCCATGAGCTTCATGGAGTACTATTTGCAAGTGGTTTAAAAAACCGAGTTAACTTGGGGTATCATCCCGACTCCACCAGCATTTCCCCTAATGTGATGGTTCGCTGCCAATCTGGCTTTCGACCTCTTTTCTTGGACTCTTTTATGACTTTTAGGCTGTCCCAATGACTGTTTGGCTGAATTCCCATCGTATTTTGCTGTTGTACTCTAGATAGGACCACCTCGAGAGTGTCAATCTGCCGAGGATTGATTTTATCAAATTCCTTTCTTCTGCAAGCATCCTCAAGTCCTAGAAGATCGAGCTCCCCAAGGTCAATACCTTCATAGTCCTCTTCCATAAGACTTGTCTGGCTGCCTTCTGGATTTTCTTTGTGGGCGGGATTAGGGCTTGACTTGGGGTCATCGATTTCCATTATGATGGGATTCTAGGTTAAGAGTTTTGTAGCTTTGGTGGAGTTGGCATTAGATGACTTAAGCTTCTGTTGCTCATTTTGAGTCGTCATTGGGTTAGAGGGGTCAGGAATGCTTAAAGGAATAGAGGGTTTGAAAGAGGGATCAGGGGTGACGTGATGGACTTCAGATGATGGGTCAGTATTGGAAACAACGACGAAGCTATTACTGGTAGACGAGATATTGGCAAAGGGGCTGGATTTTTTCCCAGCGGTGGAGGGTTTCTTATTATGCTTTCTTCGTGAGGGCACTTTGATGAATCCATCCGGTTCTGCCTTATCTTCAACTTCTTTACCTAGAGACTGATTATTGAGCGGGCAATCTCTGAATAGATGTCCATGGGTATGGCATCTACGACATATAAAAGGAACATTTTCATAATCCAAGGGTTGGAAACATTCAAAATCATCATGGAATAGACTTACCGCATCTGGTAGGGCTTTGTCCAATTGCATGTAGACGCAGATTCTTGCATATGAAGTATATCTTCGGAGCTTGGTTTCTTCTGCTATCGTGATAAACTCCCCTAATCCCCTGCCGATCTCCTGGAGTGAATCTTCGTCCCAATATTCGAGCGGAAATGAGTATAAGCGGATCCAGACTGGAGCCCAGTTGAAATTTTCCTTATTTGGGTTGAATCTTTCAACCCAGTTTCTGAGATATAACCCAGCGGAATTGAAAAAATAGGGCCCTCCGTCCATAACTGTGTTTCGATCCTCAATACAGTTGAAAATGGCTGTGAAGAAGCCTTTCGGGCCAAGCTGGAGAGTTACATGTCCCTTGGGCTTCCATTTGGAAGCGATCCATCCTTACAGTGCCTTTTCAGTTGGCCATAAGCCAATGAATTTCTCGATAAGAGCATGGTCCCTCATATATTGGATTCTGGCATTTATGTGATGGCTTGGCAGATCGATCTTGGGTATTTCTGGTGCAATGGGTTTACATGTGGAGGAGGTAACGACAGACGCGTCCGCCCGTTTCTCAGAGGTCAGAGCCTGAGATGCTTCATCTCCCTGTTCTTTGTCCTTAGCATTTTTGTCTTGGTTAGAGTTTGCTTTGATTCCTTCTTTGCTTGCAGGGGGAGGTTGGCCGCCCCCTACCCGATGCTATTGCCATGCGTGAGAACGAAGCTTCTATGCGTGATCTGGAAGGGTACTGTCAGATCTGAGCAATTCTGCAGGACTGTTAGGGTTTCAGCAGTACAGGTGAAGAGCGAACCCTAGCAAAGCACATCCCTCTTCTGGGGATTTTTAGTTTTAAGTTTCAGTTAATTTTGATAATTATTTCATATATTTCATGTTAAATTTTGGATAATCATTTTATATTTGATGGTGGTGTAATTATAGTAACACTTAGTTGTGAGTGCTCATTAATTTTGTATAAAGTATTTCATACCTGATCGTGATGGTTGTGAAGTTGAATGAGTAAGAGATGAAGGCTTATTTAGTGTTAGAAGTGATATTAATGTGATATTAAGAGAAAACATTGAAAACTAAGGAATGAAAAATCAAGATTACCATTTGCTTATTTCCAAATGTATATATTTATATTTGAATTTAATCATAATCATTTTAAATTATGGAAATCTATCGATTTCATAGATTTTTATATATTTTCAAGATTAAATTGCATAATTTAATTATGGTAATTATATTGTATAATTATGTAATTTTTATATATTTTCATTTGTATATTAGAGAAGTTTTATTTAAATTAATAAAATTGTAAATATGTTAAATTTTATATAATTATATTTTAATACAATTATGTTAATTATGTTAATTACATTACACAATTTAATAATGTTAATTATATTACATTTCATTTTAATCACGGATTTAACATGAGCCTAAAAGTATTAAATTTCCTTAGATGCAAACTTATTTTAGAGTGAACAAAGCAATGTGTATTTTTTGGTTGTTTAAATCATATTTTCAAATGTTATAGAGATTACATAAAATGTTCAGTGAGTCATTTTATCAACCTTAGTTTTTTTTTATTATTAATATATATTTAAGTTAAGAAAAAATTAATTTATATTAAAATATTTTATTCCTATCCATATTGGATATTTTATTTTATACAACATTAAAATAATTTTTTTATCATTTTTTTTCTATATAATTGATAGTAGGTGTTAAGAATCTTACTCACATATTTTTTATTTATTGTTAACTTATAATTACTTTATATGAAATTATATTAGGTTATATGGAAATGAATTAAATATGTATAACATATTTTTTTTCTTTTTCTATTATAGCTCACATTGATTTTTTATTTAAAAAATATTTTATTTTTATTTTAAGAGGGACGGATTGGATTGTAATATGAGTCTCTAGATTACCCAATAATCATTACAATCATACATAAGCTTTAAAAAAAAAACATACATGATTTACTTTCTATCAATTTTATTATTTTATCCTTCAAAGTGTTCACTTTATAGAACATTTAAAAAAAATTGAATTCCATTAATACACAATGTTTGGTTTTAAAATTTCATGTATGCCTTGTGATTGTTTTTCTTGCATTTCTTGTGATTGTTTTTCTCGTCTTGGTATCAATTCTGGTGCTGCCATGGGGCTTCTGAAAATGAAAGAAAGAAAACTTTGGGAATCTCAAAATGGCTATAGCCTCATATCCAAAACCGGAATCTTAACATTTGGATGATGTCTTTGCCTATGTTTTTCATGGAGGGGTGTCTCATCAGCTTAGAAAAAGTTATCAATTTTGGTGCTGCTACGGGGCTTCTGCAAATGGAAGAAAGAAAACTCCGGGAAGCTCAAAATGACTATAGACTCAGGTCCGAAACCAGTATCTTAACATTTGGTTGATGTCTTTGCTTATGTTTTTCATGGAGAGGTGTCTCATAAGCTCAGACAAAGTTTGACAAAGTTCTTTCTATCCATGTAGTTAGCATAAGGCAAATATGTACTATGCATTAAGTTAATGATTGACATTGCTTTAACATATTATTAATTAGATAAAAATAAAGTGATATTAAGTTGATATTTATAGCCACCATACCTGTGTATGGCCATTTGAACAATAAGTAGCATAACATATGTCCATGAATATAAATACAAAAATAAGAATATATATGCTCTCCATTACTCTCTTCTCTTTTGCATCATCAGTGATATGTTGGTGACATGTTGATGGAATGACTATACAATCATCTTTATATCCATTGCAGATTTTAGGAATATCTCGAAATTTAACAAAAAAAAATTCAAACAATTAACCTCTTTCCTATGGTGAAATTCTAAAATATTCCTAAAATAAACTTAAGCTTAAATCTACAAAGTTCAAATACACCATGTTTTTCCACAAGTTTGAGATATGATGAGCAAGTGCTATAAAGCTTTTTAATAAAATGTCCATACAAGTGGAGAATTATTTGGAAATGTATTTTTAATAACTGTGAAATAACTTTTTGGGAACTTCCAAAGTCGACTTTTCACAACAGACTCCATTTATTTTGAAAAGATTAATGTAAATTATATAGAAGATTTTGGTGTATTTTATTAATAATGTGTTTAATGCTTGTTGTTATGGTTGGATGCCACTGCTGCATTAGTGATATTCAACGACAGATTTCTTTGTATTCTGCTGTCCTCGAGAAAAATATCTTTCTTTTGCTAACAACGACAGATTTCAATGTATTCTCCTGTCCTCGAGAAAAATATTAGCTCTTCGTACACAAACTCTTTATTACCAATAAATGCTCACCTCCTATGATTCGCAACTGCGCTCTAAAAGTCGTACCTATATATTTTGATTATTTTCATTCATAGGTATCATAGCGGTGTTATGTAGCGTATATTGGTTAGGGATAGCGTTGGTGAATTGTCAATTTAGTACTTGTGAAAAAAAAGAATGGTCAATGTAGTAGTTCTGTCGGCCCCCGCATGGCCTTTGATTGTTGTCAATTTAGTAGATGTGTTTGTCGTCTGTTACGTTCGTCGTTGCCTAATTCTTTGCCATCCCAATTTAATGTCTGCAGTTGGGAGCCGCCTCAATTGAATTTCTCCACTCTACATTTTCATCTAATAAAATTTTAATGTTTTGTTTTTTAAAATGAAATGTTTTTTCTGATTTCACTGTCTTATACTTGTAAAATGTACACATTAATTTTTCTCAAAATTTTTAAGTTTTTTCTACGGTTTGTTTCACATAGAAATTGATACTAGTTAATCGTTAATAAAGCAATAAGAATCTTTACCCTCCATAGAATATTAACACCAATATACTCCTTTTTTGTTAGAGATCATAAATAAAGTTAACTTCTTCAATATAATATTTATTCTTTCTACCCAACACTTTTCATACTTAACTTGAGAGATAACATTGTAACTCAAATCAAGTCAATAATGAATAGTTGCCTTAATTGCTCAACTGAAAAGTTGCTTTGATTGTTAAAAAATAATGACCGTTCACACTAAAATAATGATGAATTTGACATTGAAGTGGACAAACGGTGATACGAAGGAGGATTTTCTGTTAACACAGTAATTTTGTTAAAGAATGTAATCTCAACCTCCTGCTAGGTGTCAAATCCGTCATTCCAAGTGTCCCAGTTTAGTTTAAGTCAGTTCAGTTTAGTCGAGTTTATCTCCAGTTATTTATTGTTGATGTTTCCAATGTAATCTATTTAATCTACTCGTAATATTGTGAAGAGAAACTCTCTGCTCCAGTTCGTTTTCAGTGTTTCAATTCTTGTCATGGTATCAAAGCAGGTTGCATAAGCCTCATTGGAGAGCAGCAGCAAAGCCACGAAGGAGCAGAAGAGCAAAACCGCTGATTGGCGCCACTGTGAGTTGATTGGCGCTGGAATACACGCCATACCCGCGCCATTTTCAAGCTTCACACCGTTTTTGACATAGGCGCGACTGTTTCAATCGGGAACGCGCCAGTCTGCCAAGTAAAAACAATTTTACGCATTTGTGTTAAAGTAAAATGACGCATGCATGCTAAGGTACGAAGCGCTCGTATTAAAGATATTTTTAAAAAAAATCGTTTTTTCAAAAGGTACGAAGGTCAACACGGATTTTAAAACTCGATTCAAAGGGAAATCGATTCATATTTTCTATGTGTCAATTTTAAAACAAGTGAAAGGTATGAAACTTGTTGGGGTAGTGACTTTAAAGAGGTAAAAGCTTTTTTATAATTCCGAGCTCTGATTCTGAAAATAAAAAAAGTTTTTTTTTTTAGTTTTTTTATTAAAAAAAACTTGAAATTGGATCAAGGGCTTTATAAAGTGCATGTGAAAGAGTTTTAAAATGTTTTATTTGAAGTGCTAAGGGAAAGGTTTTTTTTAGTTTTTTTTTTCTATAAAAAAAAAAAAAAAAAATGTGAAAGGGTGTTTTTAAGGATTTGTAAACAAAGAAAAAGGATTTTTTTCTAAGAGCATGTGTAAATGTTTTTGGAGTTTAAAAAAAAAAAAAAACTTAAAGCTGTGATGTGAGATGAAAGTGAAAGTTTACAAGAAATTTTTTGAGGAAGATAAATGTTTTTTAAATAGAAGGAGAAGTGAAGTTGCATAAGACTCATTCAAGAGCAGCAAATTTTTTGGAGAAGTGAAGTTGCATAAGAGTCATTCAAGAGCAGCAAAATTTTTGAAGAAGCAAGGTATTGATGAATATGTAAACTCGTCTATTTGTGGAAGTCAAACAACGAGATCATGGGAAAAGCCAAGAGGCTAAAGCAAAATCAGATTATGTTCGAGATCTTTCTAGATTTGGAAATCAAGAGGCGAAAAGACGCCTATGCATTAAGATGCATAAAAGAATCAGTCGATGAAAGTATACTTCCCTTGATTTCAGATGCCAAGACAGCCAAGGAGGCACGGGATACCCTTGAGAGATTTTTTGGTACAAGGGGGAGCATTGAAGCAAAGGGGAGCTTTGAACATAAAGATGAAGGTGGATCTGTAGCAGTAGATCTACAGCGAAATGAAGAGTTTGTTGAATCCCACTATGCCCAGTCACAGGTGGCTGATGTCTGCAAAGAAAGTGCAGATGAAGCAGAGAAGCAGCATGAAGATGCTCGTGAACCCCACTGTGCACGGCCACAAGTGGATGAAGAGAATCCAACAACAGAGCTTGCTGACGAAGATCTAAAGATTCCAGCAACAGAGATTGATGACGAAGTTTTAATGATACCAGCAATAGAGCTTGCTGATGAAATGGTAAATCCAATGATTGATATGGCTGATGTAAACTTTGATAATGCAATTTTGGCTAATGATGATTGGTTGCAGATGATGCATCAAAAATATGATATCGACATGATGTTATTTGGTGAGATTACCCCACTTTGGTTAGTGGAAGACAACCTGTTTGCAGCAGCACAAGTTAGTGAAGAAGAGGCAGAGAAAAAGACAGAGACAGAGCAGAAGGAAGAAACAGAGAAAGCAGCAGAGACAGAAACAAAGAAAGAGACACACAGAAAGAAGGAAGCGAGAAACAAGGAAGAAGAAGAGACAAGCAAAGATAAGTTTACAAAGGAAAGCGAGAAACCCGAGATAGATGAAGAAGAGAAGATAAGGAAAGCGCAACGGCGAGAAAGCTCTCATTCTGAGCAAAAAGACCCAGAACCAATGTCGGTTCTAAAAATTTTTTTTATTCACAACATTGATTTTTCGGTGTGCGGGTACACGAGAATGATTATGAAAAAGGCTAAAATTTATTGAAACATGGCTTGCAACACCATGTCATGATGAGATCTACCTGGAAGATGTAGATAAACAGATATTGAAGATGACATGCATGACGAACATGTCAATGAAATTTTCATGCGTTGGAGTTTTGAAGAGATAAGATATTGTTCTAATCTTATGTTGCAGCAGATTGATGATGAAAAGCGCACTACAGAGGACAATATGTGGCAGCAGCCCAAATACAAGTCAATTTTTGAAGAAGTCCAGGACATGCTTAGACAACCTGGAACAATAGAAGACCTGCACCAAAAAATGAAGAAACAGAGTTCTCAAGGATACAACAAAGCAAAAGATCTGAAACAATTTAGAGGCTACAAAATATGGAAGAAGAGAAGAAGAAAACTAAATCTAGTTGAAGTCAATTTTTTTAAATTGTAAGCCTCGTTGAGACGTAGACCAGCAGGTATATTAATTAAATTTTTTTATGTGGTTGAAATTAAAGGGGAGTGTTAAAGAACACAATCTCAACCACCTGCTAGGTGTCAAATTCGTCAGTCCAAGTGTCCCAGTTTAGTTTAAGTCAGTCCAGTTTAGTCGAGTTTATCTCCAATTATTTATTGTTGACGTTTCCAATGTAATCTATTTAATCTACTCGTAATATTGTGAAGAGAAACTCTCTGCTCCAATTCATTTTCAGTGTTTCAATTCTTGTCATGGTATCAAAGTAGGTTGCATAAGCCTCCTTGGAGAGTAGCAGCAAAGCCACGAAGGAGCAGAAGAGCAAAACCGCTGATTGGCGCGACTGTGAGTTGATTGGCGTTGGAATACACGCCATACCCGCTCCATTTTCATGCCTCACACCGTTTTTGACATAGGCGCGACTATTTCAATCGGGAACGCGCCAGTCTGCCAAGTAAAAACAATTTTACGCATCTGCGTTAAAGGAAAATGACGCATGCATGCTAAGGTACGAAGCGCTCGTATTAAAGATATTTTAAAAAAAATCGTTTTTTCAAAAGGTACGAAGGTCAACGTGGATTTTAAAACTCGATTCAAAGGGAAATTGATTCATATTTTCGATGTGTCCATTTTAAAACAAGTGAAAGGCATGAAACTTGTTGTGGTAGTGACTTTAAAGAGGTAAAAGCTTTTTTATAAAAAAAGTTTTTTTTTTTAAGTTTTTTTATTAAAAAAAACTTGAAATTGGATCAAGGGTTTTATAAAGTGCATGTGAAGGAGTTTTAAAAAGTTTTATTTGAAGTTCTAAGGGAAAGGTTTTTTTTAGTTTTTTTTTTCTATAAAAAAAAAAAACTTAAAATGTGAAAAGGGCTTTTTTAAGGATTTTTAAACAAAGAAAAAGGATTTTTTTCTAAGAGCATGTGTAAATGTTTTTGGAGTTTTAAAAAAAAAAAATAAACTTAAAGCTGTGATGTGAGATGAAAGTGAAAGTTTACAAGAAAATTTTTTAGGAAGATAAATTTTTTTTAAATAGAAGGAGAAGTGAAGTTGCATAAGACTCATTCAAGAGCAGCAAATTTTTTGGAGAAGTGAAGTTGCATCAGACTCATTCAAGAGCAACAAAATTTTTGAAGAAGCAAGGTATTGATGAATATGTAAACTCGTCTATTTGTGGAAGTCAGACAACGAGATCATGGGAATAGCCAAGAGGCTAAAGCAAAATCAGATTATGTTCGAGATCTTTCTAGATCTGGAAATCAAGAGGCGAAAAGACGCCTATGCATTAAGATGCATAAAAGAATCAGTCAATGAAAGTATACTTCCCTTGATTTCAGATGCCAAAGCGGCCAAGGAGGCATGGGATACCCTTGAGAGATGTTTGGGTACAAGGAGACATTGAAGCAAAGGGGAGCTTTGAAGATAAAGATGAAGGTGGATGCGTAGCGGTAGATCCTACGGCGAAATGAAGAGTTTTTGAATCCCAACGACGAGCGGTCACGGGTGGTTGATGTACAAAAATTGCGGATGGAAACAGAGAAGCGACATGAAGATGCTCGTGAACCTTGTGCACGGCCACGAGGTGGATGAAGAGAATCAACAACGGAAAAAACCGCACGAGCGAAGATCTAAAGATTCCGGCAACGAGAGATTCTTGACGAAGTTTAATGATACTGACAACGAGCTTGGTGATGAAATGGTATTAATGATTGATATGGGCGATGTAAACTTTGATAATGAAATTTTGGCTAATGATGATTGGTTGCAGATGATGCATCAAAAATATGATATCGACATGATGTTATTTGGTGAGATTACCCCACTTCAGTTAGTGGAAGACAACCTGTTTGCAACAGCACAAGTTAGTGAAGAAGAGGCAGAGAAAAAGACAGAGACATAGCAGAAGGAAGAAACAGAGAAAGCATCAGAGACAGAAACAAAGAAAGAAGTTTGCAAAAAGAGAGCAGAAACATAGAAAGAAGAAGAAACAAAAGCAAAGAATGAAGTCTGCAAAGGGAAAGCAGAAACAGAGATAGATGAAGAAGCAGATAAGGAAGCGCAACAGCAGAAAGCTCTCATTACAGAGCAAAAAGACCAGAACCAATGTCATTCTGAAAATGTTTTTTATTCTAACATTGATTTTCAGTGTGCAAGTACACAGAATGATTATGAAAAAGAGCTAAAGTTTATTGAAACATGGCTTGCAACACCATGTCTGGATGATATCTACACAGAAGATGTAGATATGAATGTTGAATATGACATGCATGACGAACATGTCAATGAAATTTTCATGCGTTGGAGTTTTGAAGAGATAAGATATTGTTCTAATCTTATGTTGCAGCAGATTGATGATGAAAAGCGCACTACAGAGGACAATATGTGGCAGCAACCCAAATACAAGTCAATTTTTGAAGAAGTCCAGGACATGCTTAGACAACCTGGAACAATAGAAGACCTGCACCAACAAGTCAATTTTTTTAAATTGTAAGCCTCGCTGAGACATAGACCAGCAGGTATCTTAATTAAATTTTTTTATGTGGTTGAATTAAAGGGGAGTGTTAAAGAACGTAATCTCAACCACCTGCTAGGTGTCAAATCCATCAGTCCAAGTGTCCCAGTTTAGTTTAAGTCAGTCCAATTTAGACGAGTTTATCTCCAATTATTTATTGTTGATGTTTCCATTGTAATCTATTTAATCTACTCGTAATATTGCGAAGAGAAACTCTCTGCTCCAGTTCGTTTTCAGTGTTTCAATTCTTGTCATGCTATCAAAGCAGGTTGCATAAGCTTCCTTGGAGAGCAGCAGCAAATCCATGAAGGAGCAGAAGAGCAAAACCACTGATTGGTGCGACTGTGAGTTGATTGGCGCTGGAATACACGCCATACCCGCGCCATTTTCATGCCTCACACCGTTTTTGACATAGGCGCGACTGTTTCAATCGGGAACGCGCCAGTCAGCCAAGTAAAAACAATTTTACACATCTGCGTTAAAGTAAAATGACGCATGCATGCTAAGGTACGAAGCGCTTGTATTAAAGATATTTTTAAAAAATCATTTTTTCAAAAGGTACGAAGGTCAACGTGGATTTTAAAACTCGATTCAAAGGGAAATCGATTCATATTTTCTATGTGTCCATTTTAAAACAAGTGAAAGGCATGAAACTTGTTGTGGTAGTGACTTTAAAGAGGTAAAAGCTTTTTTATAAAAAAAGTTTTTTCTTAAAGTTTTTTTATAAAAAAAAAACTTGAAATTGGATCAAGGGTTTTATAAAGTGCATGTGAAGGAGTTTTAAAATGTTTTATTTGAAGTGCTCAGGGAAAGGTTTTTTTTAGTTTTTTTTTCTATAAAAAAAAAAACTTAAAATGTGAAAAGGGTTTTTTTAAGGATTTTTAAACAAAGAAAAAGGATTTTTTTCTAAGAGCATGTGTAAATGTTTTTGGAGTTTTTCTTTAAAAAAAAAACTTAAAGCTGTGATGTGAGATGAAAGTGAAAGTTTACAAGAAAATTTTTGAGGAAGATAATTTTTTTTTAAATAGAAGGAGAAGTGAAGTTGCATAAGACTCATTCAAGAGCAGCAAATTTTTTGGAGAAGTGAAGTTGCATAAGACTCATTCAAGAGCAGCAAATTTTTTGGAGAAGTGAAGTTGCATAAGACTCATTCAAGAGCATCAAAATTTTTGAAGAAGAAAGGTATTGATGAATATTTAAACTCATCTATTTGTGGAATTCAGACAACGAGATCATGGGAAAAGCCAAGAGGCTAAAGCAAAATCAGATTATGTTCAAGATCTTTCTAGATCTGGAAATCAAGAGGCGAAAAGACGCCTATGCATTAAGATGCATAAAAGAATCAGTCGATGAAAGTACACTTCCCTTGATTTCAGATGCCAAGATAGCCAAGGAGGCATGGGATACCCTTGAGAGATGTTTTGGTACAAGGGGGAGCATTGAAGCAAAGGGGAGCTTTGAAGATAAAGATGAAGGTGGATCTGTAGCAGTTGATCTACAACGAAATGAAGAGTTTGTTGAATCCCACTGTGCGCAGTCACAGGTGGCTGATGTCTGCAAAGAAAGTGCAGATGAAGCAGAGAAGCAGCATGAAGATGCTCGTGAACCCCACTGTGCAAAGCCACAAGTGGATGAAGAGAATCCATCAACAGAGCTTGATGACGTAGATCTAAAGATTCCAGCAACAGAGATTGCTGACGAAGTTTTAATGATACCAGCAACAGATCTTGTTGATGAAATGGTAAGTCCAATGATCGATATGTCTGATGTAAACTTTGATAATGAAATTTTGGCTAATGATGATTGGTTGCAGATGATGCATCAAAAATATGATATCGCCATGATGTTATTTGGTGAGATTACCCCACTTCAGTTAGTGGAAGACAACCTGTTTACAGCAGCACAAGTCAGTGAAGAAGAGGCAGAGAAAAAGACAGAGACAGAGCAGAAGGAAGAAACAGAGAAAGCAGCAGAGACAGAAACAAAGAAAGAAGTTTGCAAAGAGAGAGCAAAAACATAGAAAGAAGAAGAGACAAAAGCAAAGAATGAAGTCTGCAAAGGGAAAGCAGAAACAGAGATAGATGAAGAAGCAGATAAGGAAGCGCAACAGCAGAAAGCCCTCATTACAGAGCAAAAAGACCAGAACCAATGTCCTTCTGAATTTTTTTTTTATTCTAACATTGGTTTTCAGTGTGCAGGTACACATAATGATTATGAAAAAGAGCTAAATTTTATTGAAACATGGCTTGCAACACCATGTCTGGATGAGATCTACACAGAAGATGTAGATATGAATGTTGAAGAGGACATGCATGACGAACATGTCAATGAAATTTTCATGCGTTGTAGTTTTGAAGAGATAAGATATTGTTCTAATCTTATGTTGCAGCAGATTGATGATGAAAAGCGCACTACAGAGGACAATATGTGGCAGCAGCCCAAATACAAGTCAATTTTTGAAGAAGTCCAGGACATGCTTAGACAACCTGGAACAATAGAAGACACGCACCAACAAATGAAGAAACAGAGTTCTCAAGGATACAACAAAACAAAAAATGGAAACAATTTAGAGGCTAAAGAATATGGAAGAAGAGAGAAAGAGAAAACTAAATCTAGATTTGAAGTCAATTTTTTTAAATTGTAAGCCTCTATTTGAGACATAGACCGGCCGTTATCTTAATTAAGAGATTTTTTTATGTGGTTGAAATTAAAGAAGTGTTAAAAGAACGCAATCTCAACCCCTGAATTCAGAATATTCGAATCCGTGGGCTTCGTGTCCCGAGTTTAGTTTAAGTCGGTCGGTTAGTGGAGTTTTATCTCAATTATTTATTGTTGATGTTTCTGATAATCTATTTAATCTACTCGTAATATTGTGAAGAGAAACTCTCTGCTCCAGTTCGTTTTCAGTGTTTCAATTCTTGTCATGGTATCAAAGAAGGTTGCATAAGCCTCCTTGGAGAGCAGCAGCAAAGCCACGAAGGAGCAGAAGAGCAAAACCGTTGATTGGCGCGACTGTGAGTTGATTGGCGCTGGAATACACGTCATACCCGCGCCATTTTCATGCCTCACACCGTTTTTGACATAGGCGCGACTGTTTCAATCGGGAATGCGCCAGTCTGCCAAGTAAAAACAATTTTACGCATCTGCGTTAAAGTAAAATGACACATGCATGCTAAGGTACGAAGCGCTCATATAAAAGATATTTTTAAAAAAATCGTTTTTTCAAAAGGTACGAAGGTCAACGTGGATTTTAAAACTCGATTCAAAGGGAAATCGATTCATATTTTCTATGTGTCCATTTTAAAACAAGTGAAAGGCATGAAACTTGTTGTGGTAGTGACTTTAAAGAGGTAAAAGCTTTTTTATAAAAAAAGTTTTTTTTTTAAGTTTCTTTAATAAAAAAAACTTGAAACTGGATCAAGGGTTTTATAAAGTGCATGTGAAGGAGTTATATAATGTTTTATTTGAAGTGCTAAGGGAAAGGTTTTTTTTAGTTTTTTTTTTCTATAAAAAAAAAAACTTAAAATGTGAAAATGGTTTTTTTAAGGATTTTTAAACAAAGAAAAATGATTTTTTTCTAAGAGCATGTGTAAATGTTTTTGGAGTTTTAAAAAAAAAAAAACTTAAAGCTGTGATGTGAGATGAAAGTGAAATTTTACAAGAAAATTTTTGAGGAAGATAAATTTTTTTTAAATAGAAGGAGAAGTGAAGTTGCATAAGACTCATTCAAGAGAACCAAATTTTTTGGAGAAGTGAAGTTGGATAAGAGTCATTCAAGAGCAGCAAAATTTTTGAAGAAGCAAGGTATTGATGAATATGCAAACTCGTCTATTTGTGGAAGTCAGACAATGAGATCATGGGAAAAGCTAAGAGGCTAAAGCAAAATCATATTATGTTCGAGATCTTTCTAGATCTGGAAATCAAGAGGCGAAAAGACGCCTATGCATTAAGATGCATAAAAGAATCAGTCGATGAAAGTATACTTCCCTTGATTTCAGATGCCAAGACAGCTAAGGAGGCATGGAATACCCTTGAGAGATGTTTTGGTACAAGGGGGAGAATTGAAGCAAAGGGGAGCTTTGAAGATAAAGATGAAGGTGGATCTGTAGCAGTAGATCTACAGCGAAATGAAGAGTTTGTTGAATCCCACTGTGCGCAGTCACAGGAGGCTTGCAATGAAAGTGCAGATGAAGCAGAGAAGCAGCATGAAGATGCTCGTGAACCCCACTGTGCATGGCCACAAGTGGATGAAGAGAATCCAGCAACAGAGCTTGCTGACGAAGATCTAAAGATTCCAGCAACAGAGATTGCTGACGAAGTTTTAATGATACCAGCAATAGAGCTTGGTGATGAAATGGTAAATCCAATGATTGATATGGCTGATGTAAACTTTGATAATGAAATTTTGGCTAATGATGATTGGTTGCAGATGATGCATCAAAAATATGATATCAACATGATGTTATTTGGTGAGATTACCCCACTTCAGTTAGTGGAAGACAACCTGTTTGCAGCAGCAAAAGTCAGTGAAGAAGAGGCAAAGAAAAAGACAGAGACAGAGCAGAAGGAAGAAACAGAGAAAGCGGCAGAGACAAAAAAAAAGAAAGAAGTTTGCAAAGAGAGAGCAGAAACATAGAAAGAAGAAGAGACAAAAGCAAAGAATGAAGTCTGCAAAGGGAAAGCAAAAATAGAGATAGATGAAGAAGCAGATAAGGAAGCGCAACAGCAGAAAGCTCTCATTACAGAGCAAAAAGACCAGAACCAATGTCGTTCTAAAAATGTTTTTTATTCTAACATTGATTTTCAGTGTGTAGGTACACAGGATGATTATGAAAAAGAGCTAAAGTTTATTGAAACATGGCTTGCAACACCATGTCTGGATGAGATCTATACAGAAGATGTAGATATGAATGTTGAAGACAACATGCATGACGAACATGTCAATGAAATTTTCATGCGTTGGAGTTTTGAAGAGATAAGATATTGTTCTAATCTTATGTTGCAGCAGATTGATGATGAAAAGCGCACTACAGAGGACAATATGTGGCAGTAGCCCAAATACAAGTCAATTTTTGAAGAAGTCGAGGACATGCTTAGACAACCTGGAACAATAGAAGACCTGCACCAACAAATGAAGAAACAGAGTTCTCAAGGATACAACAAAGAAAAAAATCTGAAACAATTTAGAGGCTACAGAATATGGAAGAAGAGAAAAAGAAAACTAAATCTAGTTGAAGTCAATTTTTTTAAATTGTAAGCCTCGCTGAGACATAGACCAGCAGGTATCTTAATTAAAATTTTTTATGTGGTTGAAATTAAAGGGGAGTGTTAAAGAACAGAATCTCAACCACCTGCTAGGTGTCAAATCCATCAGTCCAAGTGTCCCAGTTTAGTTTAAGTCAGTCCAGTTTAGTCGAGTTTATCTCCAATTATTTATTGTTGATGTTTCCAATGTAATCTATTTAATCTACTCGTAATATTGCGAAGAGAAACTCTCTGCTCCAGTTCGTTTTTAGTGTTTCAATTCTTGTCATGGTATCAAAGTAGGTTGCATAAGCCTCCTTGGACAGCAGCAGCAAAGCCACGAAGGAGCAGAAGAGCAAAACCGCTGATTGGCACGACTGTGAGTTGATTGGGGCTAGAATACACACCATACCCGTGCCATTTTCATGCCTCACACCGTTTTTGACATAGGCGCGACTGTTTCAATCGGGAACGTGCCAGTCTGCCAAGTAAAAACAATTTTACGCATCTGCGTTAAAGTAAAATGACGCATGCATGCTAAGGTACGAAGCACTCGTATTAAAGATATTTTTAAAAAATCGTTTTTTCAAAAGGTACGAAGGTCAACGTGGATTTTAAAACTCGGTTCAAAGGGAAATCGATTCATATTTTTTATGTGTCCATTTTAAAACAAGTGAAAGGCATGAAACTTGCTGTGGTAGTGACTTTAAAGAGGTAAAAGCTTTTTTATAAAAAAAAGCTTTTTTTTTAAAGTTTTTTTATTAAAAAAAACTTGAAATTGGATCAAGGGTTTTATAAAGTGCATGTGAACGAGTTTTAAAATGTTTTATTTGAAGTGCTAAGGGAAAGGTTTTTTTTAGTTTTTTTTTCTATAAAAAAAAAAAACTTAAAATGTGAAAAGGGTTTTTTTAAGGATTTTTAAACAAAGAAAAAGGATTTTTTTCTAAGAGCATGTGTAAATGTTTTTGGAGTTTTTCTTTAAAAAAAAAACTTAAAGCTGTGATGTGAGATGAAAGTGAAAGTTTACAAGAAATTTTTTGAGGAAGATAATATTTTTTTAAATAGAAGGAGAAGTGAAGTTGCATAAGACTCATTCAAGAGCAGCAAATTTTTTGGAGAACTGAAGTTGCATAAGACTCAACAAGAGCAGAAAATAATTTGAAGAAGCAAGGTATTGATGAATATGTAAACTCGTCTATTTGTGGAAGTCAGACAACGAGATCATGGGAAAAGCCAAGAGGCTAAAGCAAAATCAGATTATGTTCGAGATCTTTCTAAATCTGGAAATCAAGAGGCGAAAAGACGCCTATGCATTAAGATGCATAAAAGAATCAGTCGATGAAAGTATACTTCCCTTGATTTCAGATGCCAAGACAACCAAGGAGGCATGGGATACCCTTGAGAGATGTTTTGGTACAAGAAAAAGGGGGAACCGTATTGAAGCAAAGGGGAGCTTTGAAGATAAAGATGAAGGTGGATCTGTAGCAGTAGATCTACAGCGAAATGAAGAGTTGGTTGAATCCCACTGTGCGCAGTCACAGGTGGCTGATGTCTGCAAAGAAAGTGCAGATGAAGCAGAGAAGCAGCATGAAGATGCTTGTGAACCCCACTGTGCATGGCCACAAGTGGATGAAGAGAATCCAGCAACAGAGCTTGCTGACGAAGATCTAAAGATTCCAACAACAGAGATTGCTGACGAAGTTTTAATGATACCAGCAACAGAGCTTGTTGATGAAATGGTAAATCCAATGATTGATATGGCTGATGTAAACTTTGATAATGAAATTTTGGCTAATGATGTTTGGTTGCAGATGATGCATCAAAAATATGATATCGACATGATGTTATTTGGTGAGATTACCCCACTTCAGTTAGTGGAAGACAACCTGTTTGCAGCAACACAAGTCAGTGAAGAAGAGGCAGAGAAAAAGACAAAGACAGAGTAGAAGGAAGAAACAGAGAAAGCAACAGAGACATAAACAAAGAAAGAAGTTTGCAAAGAGAGAGCAGAAACATAGATAGAAGAAGAGACAAAAGCAAAAAATGAAGTCTGCAAAAGGAAAGCAGAAACAGAGATAGATGAAGAAGCAGATAAGGAAGCGCAACAGTAGAAAGCTCTCATTACAGAGCAAAAAGACCAGAACCAATGTCGTTCTGAAATTGTTTTTTATTCTAACATTGATTTTCAGTGTGCAGGTACACAGAATGATTATGAAAAAGAGCTAAAGTTTATTGAAACATGGCTTGCAACACCATGTCTGGATGAGATCTACACAGAAGATGTAGATATGAATGTTGAAGACGACATGCATGACGAACATGCCAATGAAATTTTCATGCGTTGGAGTTTTGAAGAGATAAGATATTGTTCTAATCTTGTGTTGCAGCAGATTGATGATGAAAAGCACACTACAGAGGACAATATGTGGCAGCAGCCCAAATAAAAGTCAATTTTTGAAGAAGTCGAGGACATGCTTAGACAACCTGGAATAATAGAAGACCTGCACCAACAAATGAAGAAACAGAGTTCTCAAGGATACAACAAAGCAAAAAATCTGAAACAATTTAGAGGCTATAGAATATGGAAGAAGAGAAGAAGAAAACTAAATCTAGTTGAAGTCAATTTTTTTAAATTGTAAGCCTCGCTAAGACATAGACCAGCATGTATCTTAATTAAATTTTTTTAGGTTGTTGAAATTAAAGGGGAGTGTTAAAGAACGTAATCTCAACCACCTGCTAGGTGTCAAATCCATCAGTCCAAGTGTCCCAGTTTAGTTTAAGTCAATCCAGTTTAGTCGAGTTTATCTCCAATTATTTATTGTTGATGTTTCCAATGTAATCTATTTAATCTACTCGTAATATTGTGAAGAGAAACTCTCTGCTCCAGTTCGTTTTTAGTGTTTCAATTCTTGTCATGGTATCAAAGTAGGTTGCATAAGCCTCCTTGGAGAGCAGCAGCAAAGCCACGAAGGAGCAGAAGAGCAAAACCGCTGTTTGGCACGACTGTGAGTTGATTGGCGCTGGAATACACGCAATACCCGCGCCATTTTCATGCCTCACACCGTTTTTGACATAGGCGCGACTGTTTCAATCGGGAACGCGCCAGTCTGCCAAGTAAAAACAATTTTACGCATCTGCGTTAAAGTAAAATGACGCATGCATGCTAAGGTACGAAGCGCTCGTATTAAAGATATTTAAAAAAAAATTGTTTCTTCAAAAGGTACGAAGGTCAACGTGGATTTTAAAACTCGATTCAAAGGGGAATCAATTCATATTTTCTATGTGTCCATTTTAAAACAAGTGAAAGGCATGAAACTTGTTGTGGTAGTGACTTTAAAGAGGTAAAAGCTTTATTATAAAAAAAGTTTTGTTTTTTAGTTTTTTTATTAAAAAAAACTTGAAATTGGATCAAGGGTTTTATAAAGTGCATGTGAAGGAGTTTTAAAATGTTTTATTTGAAGTGCTAAGGGAAAGGTTTTTTTTAGTTTTTTTTTATATAAAAAAGAAACACTTAAAATGTGAAAAGGGTTTTTTTAAGGATTTTTAAACAAAGAAAAAGGATTTTTTTCTAAGAGCATGTGTAAATGTTTTTGGAGTTTAAAAAAAAAAAAAAAACTTAAAGCTGTGATATGAGATGAAAGTGAAAGTTTACAAGAAATTTTTTGAGGAAGATAATTTTTTTTTAAATAGAAGGAGAAGTGAAGTTGCATAAGACTCATTCAAGAGCAGCAATTTTTTTGGAGAAGTGAAGTTGCATAAGACTCATTCAAGAGCAGCAAAATTTTTGAAGAAGCAAGGTATTGATGAATATGTAAACTCGTCTATTTTTGGAAGTCAGATAACGAGATCTTTCTAAATCTGGAAATCAAGAGGCGAAAAGACGCCTATGCATTAAGATGCATAAAAGAATCAGTCGATGAAAGCATAATTCCGATGATTTCAGATGCCAAGACAGCCAAGGAGGAATGGGATACCCTTGAGAGATGTTTTGGTACAAGGGGGAGCATTTAAGCAAAGGGGAGCTTTGAAGATAAAGATGAAGGTGGGTCTGTAGCAGTAGATCTACAGCGAAATGAAGAGTTTGTTGAATCCCACTGTGCGCAGTCACAGGTGGCTGATGTCTGCAAAGAAAGTGCAGATGAAACAGAGAAGCAGCATGAAGATGCTCGTGAACCCCACTGTGCACGGCCACAAGTCGATGAAGAGAATCAAGCAACAGAGCTTGCTGACGAAGATCTAAAGATTCTAGCAACAGAGATTGCTGACGAAGTTTTAATGATACTAGCAACAGAGCTTGCTGATGAAATGGTAAATCCAATGATTGATATGGCTGATGTAAACTTTGATAATGAAATTTTGGCTAATGATGATTGGTTACAGATGATGCATCAAAAATATGATATCGACATGATGTTATTTGGTGAGATTACCCCACTTCAGTTAGTGGAAGACAACCTGTTTGCAGCAGCACAAGTCAGTGAAGAAGAGGCAGAGAAAAAGACAGAGACAGAGCAGAAGGAAGAAACAGAGAAAGCAGCAGAGACAGAAGAAAAGAAAGAATTTTGCAAAGAGAGAGAAAAAACATAGAAAGAAGAAGAGACAAAAGCAAAGAATGAAGTCTGCAAAGGGAAAGAAGAAACAAAGATAGATGAAGAAGTAGATAAGGAAGCGCAACAACAGAAAGCTCTCATTACAGAGCAAAAAGACCAGAACCAATGTCATTCTGAAAATGTTTTTTATTCTAACATTGATTTTCAGTGTGCAGGTACACAGAATGATTATGAAAAAGAGCTAAAGTTTATTGAAACATGGCTTGCAACACTATGTCTGGATGAGATCTACACAGAAGATGTAGATATGAATGTTGAAGACGACATGCATAACGAACATGTCAATGAAATTTTCATGCGTTGGAGTTTTGAAGAGATAAGATATTGTTCTAATCTTATGTTGCAGCAGATTGATGATGAAAAGTGCACTACAGAGGACAATATGTGGCAGCAGCCCAAATACAAGTCAATTTTTGAAGAAGTCCAGGACATGCTTAGACAACCTGGAACAATAGAAGACCTGCACCAACAAATGAAGAAACAGAGTTCTCAAGGATACAACAAAGCAAAAAATCTGAAACAATTTAGAGGCTACAGAATATGGAAGAAGAGAAGAAGAAAACTAAATCTAGTTCAAGTCAATTTTTTTAAATTGTAAGCCTCGTTGAGACATAGACCAGCAGGTATCTTAATTAAATTTTTTTATGTGGTTGAAATTAAAGGGGAGTGTTAAAGAACGGAATCTCAACCACCTGCTAGGTGTCAAATCCATCAGTCCAAGTGTCCCAGTTTTGTTTAAGTCAGTCCAGTTTAGTCGAGTTTATCTCCAATTATTTATTGTTGATGTTTCCAATGTGATCTATTTAATCTACTCGTAATATTGTGAAGAGAAACTCTCCACTCCAGTTCGTTTTCAGTGTTTCAATTCCTTTCATGGTATCAAAGCAGGTTGCATAAGCCTCCTTGGAGAGCAGCAGCAAAGCCACGAAGGAGCAGAAGAGCAAAACCGCTGATTGGCGCGACTGTGAGTTGATTGGCGCTGGAATACACGCCATACCCGCGCCATTTTCATGCCTCACACCGTTTTGACATAGGCGCGACTGTTTCAATCGGGAACGCGCCAGTCTGCCAAGTAAAAACAATTTTACGCATCTGCGTTAAAGTAAAATGACGCATGCATGCTAAGGTACGAAGCGCTCGTATTAAAGATATTTTTTAAAAAATCGTTTTTTCAAAAGGTACGAAGGTCAACGTGGATTTTAAAACTCGGTTCAAAGGGAAATCGATTCATATTTTCTATGTGTCCATTTTAAAATAAGTGAAAGGCATGAAACTTGTTGTGGTAGTGACTTTAAAGAGGTAAAAGCCTTTTCATAAAAAAAGTTTTTTTTTTTAAGTTTTTTTATTAACAAAAACTTGAAATTGGATCAAGGGTTTTATAAAGTGCATGTGAAGGAGTTTTCAAATGTTTTATTTGAAGTGCTAAGGGAAAGGTTTTTTTTAGTTTTTTTTTCTATAAAAAAACCAACTTAAAATGTGAAAAGGGTTTTTTTAAGGATTTTTAAACAAAGAAAAGGGATTTTTTTCTAAGAGCATGTGTAAATGTTTTTGGAGTTTTTTTTTTTTTTTTTTTTTTTAACTTAAAGCTGTGATTTGAGATGAAAGTGAAAGTTTACAAGAAAATTTTTGAGGAAGATAATTTTTTTTTTAAATAGAAGGAGAAGTGAAGTTGCATAAGACTCATTCAAGAGCAGCAAATTTTTTGGAGAAGTGAAGTTGCATCAGACTCATTCAAGAGCAGCAAAATTTTTGAAGAAGCAAGGTATTGATGAATATGTAAACTCATCTATTTGTGTAAGTCAGACAATGAGATCATGGGAAAAGCCAAGAGGCTAAAGGAGAAACAGAAGATGTTTGATATCTTTCTAGATCTGGAAATCAAGACGCAAAAAGATGCCTATGCATTAAGATGCATAAAAGAACCAGTAGATGAAAGTATACTTCCCTTGATTTCAGATGCCAAGACAACCAAAGAGGCATGGGATACCCTTGAGAGATGTTTTGGTACAAGGGGGAGCATTGAAGCAAAGGGGAGCTTTAAAGATGAAGATGAAGGTGGATCTGTAGCAACAGATCTACAGTGAAATGAAGAGTTTGTTGAATTCCACTATGCGCAGTCACAAGTGGCTAATGTCTGCGAAGAAAGTGCAGATAAAATAGAGAAGCAGCATGAAGATGCTCGTGAACCCCACTGTGCATGGCCACAAGTGAATGAAGAGATTCCAGCAACAGAGATTGCTGACGAAATTTTAATGATACCAGCAACAGAGCTTGCTGATGAAATGGTAAATCCAATGATTGATATGGTTGATGTAAACTTTGATAATGAATTTTTTTCTAATGATGATTGGTTGCAGATGATGCAACAAAAATATGATATCAACATGATGTTATTTGGTGAGATTACCCCACTTCAGTTAGTGGAAGACAACCTGTTTGCAGCAGCACAGGTCAGTGAAGAAGAGGCAGAGAAAAAGACAGAGACAGAGACAAAGACAGAGGAAGATGCAGCAAAGGAAGAGCAACAGCAGAAAGCTCTCATTGCAGAGCAGAAGGAAGAAACAAAGAAAGAAGAAGAGACAGAAGCAAAGAAAGACGTCTGCAAAGGGAATGCAGAAACAGAGATAGACACAGAAGCAGAAAAGGAAAAACAACAGAAGAAACCTCTCATTGCAGAGCAAAAAGACCAGAACCAATGTCGTTCTGAAAATAATTTTTATTCTAACATTGATTTCAAGTGTGAAGGTACACAGATTGATTATGAAGAAGAGTTATAGTTTATTGAAACATGGCTTGCAACACCATGTCTGGATGAGATCTACACAGAAGATGTAGATATGAATGTTGAAGACGGCATGCATGACGAACATGTCAATGAAATTTTCATGCGTTGGAGTTTTGAAGAGATAAGATATTGTTCTAATCTTATGTTGCAACACATTAATGATGAAAAGCGCACTACGGAGGACAATGTGTGGCAGCAGCCCACATACAAGTCAATTTTTGAAGAAGTCCAGGACATGCTTAGACAACCTGGAACAATAGAAGACCTGCACCAGCAAATGAAGAAACAGAGTTCTCAAGGATACAACAAAGTGAAAAATCTGAAACAATTTAGAGGCTACAGAATATGGAAGAAGAGAAGAAGAAAACTAAATCTAGTTGAAGTCAATTTTTTTAATCAGAAGGCCATTAGACATACCACTGTATCTTAATTAAATTTTTATGTGGTTGAAATTAAATGGGAGTGTTAAAGAACGTAATCTCAACCAATTGCTAGGTGTCAACCATCATCCCAAATTGTCCCGCTTAGTTTAAGCTCCCCACTAGTTCAGTTTATCTCCAATTATTTATTGTTGATGTTTCCAATGTAATCTATTTAATCTTCTCATAATATTGTGAAGAGAAACTCTCTACTCCAGTTCGTTTTCAGTGTTTCAATTCTTGTCATGGTATCAAAGCAGGTTGCATCAGCCTCCTTGGAGAGCAGCAACAAAGCCACGAAGGAGCAGAAGAGCAAAACCGCTAGAATACACGCCATACCCGCGCCATTTTCATGCCTCACACCGTTTTTGACATGGGCGCGACTGTTTCAATCAGGAACGCGCCAGTCTGCCAAGTAAAAACAATTTTACGCATTTGCGTTAAAGTAAAATGACGCATGCATGCTAAGGTACGAAGTGCTCGTATTAAATATATTTAAAAAAAAAATGTTTTTTCAAAAGGTACGAAGGTCAACGTGGATTTTAAAACTCGATTCAAAGGGAAATCAATTCATATTTTCTATGTGTCCATTTTAAAACAAGTGAAAGGCATGAAACTTGTTGTGGTAGTGACTTTAAAGAGGTAAAAGCTTTTTTATAAAAAAAGTTTTTTTTTTAAGTTTTTTTATTAAAAAAAACTTGAAATTGGATCAAGGGTTTTATAAAGTGCATGTGAAGGAGTTTTAAAATGCTTTATTTGAAGTGCTAAGGTAAAGGTTTTTTTTAGTTTTTTTTTCTATTAAAAAAAAAAAAAAAAAAAAAAAAAAAAAAAACTTAAAGTGTGAAAAGGGTTTTTTTAAGGATTTTTAAACAAAGAAAAAGGATTTTTTTCTAAGAGCATGTGTAAATGTTTTTTTTGTTTTTTTTGTTTTTAAACTTAAAGCTGTGATGTGAGACGAAAGTGAAAGTTTACAAGAAAATTTTTGAGGAAGATAATTTTTTTTAAATAGAAGGAGAAGTGAAGTTGGATAAGGCTCATTCAAGAGCAGCAAATTTTTTGGAGAAGTGAAGTTGCATAAGAGTCATTCAAGAGCAGCAAAATTTTTGAAGAAGCAAGATATTGATGAATATGTAAACTCATCTATTTGTGGAAGTCAGACAACGAGATCATGGGAAAATCCAAGAGGCTAAAGAAAAATCAGATTATGTTCGAGATCTTTCTAGATCTGGAAATCAAGAGGCGAAAAGACGCCTATGCATTAAGATGCATAAAAGAATCAGTCGATGAAAGTATACTTCCCTTGATTTCAGATGCCAAGACAACCAAGGAGGCATAGGATACCCTTGAGAGATGTTTTGGTACAAGGGGGAGCATTGAAGCAAAGGGGAGCTTTGAAGATAAAGATGAAGGTGGATCTGTAGCAGTAGATCTATAGCGAAATGAAGAGTTTGTTGAATCCCACTGTGCGCAGTCACATGTGGCTGATGTCTGCAAAGAAAGTGCAGATGAAGCAGAGAAGAAGCATGAAGATGCTCGTGAACCCCACTGTGCACGGCCACAAGTGGATGAAGAGAATCCAGCAATAGAGCTTGCTGACGAAGATCTAAAGATTCCAGCAATAGAGATTGCTGACAATTTTTTAATGACACCAACAACAGAGCTTGCTGATGAAATGGTAAATCCAATGATTGATATGGCTGATGTAAACTTTGATAATGAAATTTTTGCTAATGATGATTGGTTGCAGATGATGCAACAAAAATATGATATTTAGAGGCTACAGAATATGGAAGAAGAGAAGAAGAAAACTAAATCTAGTTGAAGTAAATTTTTTTTAAATTGTAAACCTCGCTGAGACATAGACCAGCAGGAATCTTAGTAAATTTTTTTGAGGAAGATTTTTTTCAAATTGTAAACCTCGCTGAGACATATACCAGCAGGTATCTTAATTAATTTTTTGTGTGGTTGATATTAAAGGGGAGTGTTAAAGAACGTAATCTCAATCACTTTCTAGGTGTCAGATCCGTCAGTCCAAGTGTCCAAGTTTAGTTTAAGTCATTCCAGTTTGGTCGAGTTTATCTCCAGTTATTTATTGTTGATGTTTCCAATGTAATCTATTTAATCTATTCGTAATCTTGAGAAGAGTAACTCTCTGCTCCAGTTCATTTTCGATTTTTCAATTCTTTTCATGGTATCAGAGCCAAGTTGCATAAGCCTCCCTGGAGAGCAGCAACAGAGCCACGAAGGAGCAGAAGAGAATAGCAGTCAATTGGCGCGACTGTGAGTTGATTGGCGCTGGAATACACGCCATACCCGCGACAATTTCTTTACTCACATCGTTTTTGAAATAGGCACGACTGTGGGAATCGGGATCGTGCCAGCCAGCCGCGTGAAAAAGTTTATGCATCTGCGTTAAATCAAATGACGCAAGCGTGCTAAGGTACGAAGCCCTCGTATTAAAAATATTTAAAAAATCGTTTTTTTTTCAAACGGTACAAACGTCAACGTGGATTTTAAAATTCGATTCAAAGGAAAATCGATTCATATTTTTTATGTGTCCATTTTAAAACAAGTGAAAAGCATGTTTTAAAGTGTCGATTTTAAAAAGGTAAATGAAAATGCATGTGAAGTTTTTTGAAAAAAGCTTTATAACTAAGTTTTCAAACGATGCATGAGACTCCACTTAATTTGGAAAAAGGAGTTATCTCATTTTAAAGAAAGTTGATTTTTTTTAAAAAGTTTCTTTATATAAAAACTTTAAATTATGAAAGGAAAAGGGGTACATGATTTTTAAAGATTTCATCTTAAGGAACTTAAAAAGAGGAGGAAGCCCATTAAAGAAATTTTTTTTTATTAAAGTTTTTTTTTATAAAAAAAAGCTTAGAATGTGCAAAGGTATTTTATAAAGAGATTACGCAAGAGCATGCGCTGAAGAATTTTAAAATAATTTTTTTTTTTGGAGTTTAAAAAAAAAAAAAAACTTAAGGCTGTGATGTGAGATGAAAGTGAAAGTTTACAAGAAATTTTTTGAGGAAGATTTTTTTTCAGAAGGAGAAGTGAACTTGCATAAGACTCGTTCAAGAGCAGCAAAATTTTTGGAGAAGTGAAGTTGCATAAGACTCATTCAAGAGCAGCAATTTTTTTGAAGAAGCAAGGTATTGATGAATACGTAAACTCGTTTGTTTGTGGAAGTCAGACAACGAGATCATGGGAAAAGCCAAGAGGCTAAAGCAAAAGCAGATTATGTTCAAGATCTTTCTAGATTTGGAAATCAAAAGGCAAAAAGATGCCTATGCATTAAAATGCATAAAAGGATCAGTCGATGAAAGTATACTTCCCTTGATTTCAGAAGCCAAGACAGCCAAGGAGGCATGGGATACCCTTGAGAAATGTTTTGGTACAAGGGGGAGCATCAAGCAAAGGGAGCTTTAAAGATGAAGATGAAGGTGGACCGTAGTGCAAGAGATCTACAGCGAAATGAAGAGTTTGTTGAATCCCACTGTGCGCAGTCACAGCTGGCTGATGTCTGCAAAGAAAGTGCAGATAAAACAGAGAAGCAGCATGCAGATGCTCGTGAACCCCACTGTGCATGGCCACAAGTGGATGAAGAGATTCCAGCAACAGATATTGCTGACGAAGTTTTAATGATACGAGCAACAGAGCTTGCTGATGAAATGGTAAATCCAATGATTGATATTGCTGATGTAAACTTTGATAATGAAATTTTTGCTAATGATGATTGGTTGCAGATGATGCAACAAAAATATGATATCGACATGATGTTATTTGGCGAGATTACCCCACTTTAGTTAGTGGAAGACACCTTGTTTGCAGCAGCACAGGTCAGTGAAAAAGAGGCAGAGAAAAAGACAGAGACAGAGCAGAAGGAAGAAACAGAAAAAGTAGCAGAGACAGAAACGAAGAAACAAGTTTGCAAAGAGAAAGCAGAAAAAGAGAAAGAAGAAGAGACAAAAGCAGAAGATGAAGTCTGTAAAGGGAAAGAAGATGAAGAAGCAGATAAGGAAGCGCAACAGCAGAAAGCTCTCATTACAGAGCAAAAAGACCAGAGCCAATGTCGTTCTCAAAATGTTTTTTATTCTAACATTGATTTTTAGTGTGCAGGTACACAGATTAATTATGAAGAAGAGCTAAAGTTTATTGAAACATGGCTTGAACGACCATGTCTAGTTGAGGTCTACACAGAAGCTGTAGATATGAATTTTGAAGACAACAAGCATGACGAACATGTCAATAAAATTTTCATGCATTGGAGTTTTGAAGAGATAAGATATTGTTCTAATCTTATGTTGCAGCAGATTGATGACGCAAAGCACACTACAGAGGACAATATGTGGCAGCAGCCCACATACAAGTCAATTATTGAAGAAGTCCAGGACATGCTTAGACAGCTTGGAACAGTAAAATACCTACACCAGCACATCAATAAATTGAGTTTTGAAGAACACAGCAAAGCGAAAAATTTGAAACAATTTAGAGGCTACAGAATATGGAAGAAGAGAAGAAGAAAACTAAATCTAGTTGAAGTCCATTTTTTTAAAATTGTAAACCTCGCTGAGACATAGACCAGCAGGAATCTTAGTTAATTTTTTTGAGGAAATTTTTTTTCAAATTGTAAACCTCGCTGAGACATAGACCAGCAGGTATCTTAATTAATTTTTTATGTGGTTGATATTAAAGGGGAGTGTTAAAGAACGTAATCTCAACCACTTTCTAGGTGTTAGATCCGTCAGTCCAAGTGTCCAAGTTTAGTTTAAGTCATTCCAGTTTGGTCGAGTTTATCTCTAGTTATTTATTGCTGATGTTTCCAATGTAATCTATTGAATCTATTCGTAATCTTGAGAAGAGTAACTCTCTGCTCATGTTCATTTTCGGTTTTTCAATTCTTTTCATGGTATCAGAGCCAAGTTGCATGAGCCTCCCTGGAGAGCAGCAACAGAGCCACGAAGGAGCAGAAGAGAAGAGCAGTCAATTGGCGCGACTGTGAGTTGATTGGCGCTGGAATACACGCCATACCCGCGCCAGTTTCTTTACTCACATCGTTTTTGAAATAGGCGCGACTGTGGGAATCGGGATCGCGCCAGCCAGCCGCGTGAAAAAGTTTATGCATCTGCGTTAAATCAAATGACGCAAGCGTGCTAAGGTACGAAGCGCTCGTATTAAAAATATTTAAAAAATCATTTTTTTTCAAACGGTACGAACGTCAACGTGGATTTTAAAAATCGATTCAAAGGAAAATCGATTCATATTTTTTATGTGTCCATTTTAAAACAAGTGAAAAGCATGTTTTAAAGTGTCGATTTTAAAAAGGTAAATGAAAATGCATGTGAAGTTTTTTGAAAAAAGCTTTATAACTAAGTTTTCAAATGATGCATGAGACTCCACTTAATTTGGAAAAAGGAGTTATCTCATTTTAAAGAAAGTTGATTTAAAAAAAAAAAAAAATTATATAAAAACTTTGAATTATGAAAGGAAAAAGGGTACATGATTTTTAAAGATTTCATCTTAAGGAACTTAAAAAGAGGAGGAAGCCCATTAAAGAAAAAAAAATTTATTAAAGTTTTTTTTTATAAAGAAAAACTTAGAATGTGCAAAGGTATTTTATAAAGAGATTACGAAAGAGCATGTGCTGAAGAATTTTAAAATAATTTTTTTTTTTGGGCATTTAAAAAAAAAAAAAAAACTTAAAGTTGTGATGTGAGATGAAAGTGAAAGTTTACAAGAAATTTTTTGAGGAAGATTTTTTTTCAGAAGGAGAAGTGAACTTGCATAAGACTCGTTCAAGAGCAGCAAAATTTTTGGACAAGTGAAGTTGCATAAGACTCATTCAAGAGCAGCAATTTTTTTGAAGAAGCAAGGTATTAATGAATATGTAAACTCGTTTGTTTGTGGAATTCAGACAACGAGATCATGGGAAAAGCCAAGAGGCTAAAGCAAAAGCAGATTATGTTCGAGATCTTTCTAGATCTGGAAATCAAAAGGAAAAAAGATGCCTATGCATTAAAATGCATAAAAGGATCAGTCGATGAAATTATACTTCCCTTGATTTCAAAAGCCAAGACAGCCAAGGAGGCATGGGATACCCTTGAGAAATGTTTTGGTACAAGGGGGAGCATTGAAGCAAAGGGGAGCTTTGAAGATGAAGATGAAGGTGGATCTATAGCAGTAGATCTACATCGAAATGAAGAGTTTGTTGAATCCCACTGTGCGCAGTCACAGCTGGCTGATGTCTGCAAAGAAAGTGCAGATAAAACAGAGAAGCAGCATGAAGATGCTCGTGAACCCCATTGTGCATGGCCACAAGTGGATGAAGAGATTCAAATCGCATATTGCCTGATTTGGGTTTTAATGATAACGCAACAGAGCTTGCCGATGAAATGGTAAATCCAATGATTGATATTGGTTTATGTAAACTTTGATAATGAATTTTTGCTAATGATGATTGGTTGCAGATGATGCAACAAAAATATTATATCGACATGATGTTATTTGGTGAGATTACCCCACTTCAGTTAGTGGAAGAGAACTTGTTTGCAGCAGCACAGGTCAGTGAAAAAGAGTCAGAGAAAAAGACAGAGACAGAGCAGAAGGAAGAAACAGAAAAAGTAGTAGAGACAGAAACAAACAAAGAAGTTTGCAAAGAGAAAGCAGAAAAAGAGAAAGAAGAAGAGACAAAAGCAGAAGATGAAGCCTGCAAAGGGAAAGCAGATGAAGAAGCAGATAAGGAAGCACAACATTAGAAAGCTCTCATTACATAGCAAAAAGACCAGAACCAATGTCGTTCTCAAAATGTTTTTTATTCTAACATTGATTTTCAGTGTGCAGGTACACAGATTAATTATGAAGAAGAGCTAACGTTTATTGAAACATGGCTTGCAACACCATGTCTAGTTGAGGTCTACACAGAAGCTGTAGATATGAATGTTGAAGACAACATGCATGATGAACATGTCAATGAAATTTTCATGCATTGGAGTTTTGAAGAGATAAGATATTGTTCTAATATTATGTTGCAGTAGATTGATGACGCAAATCACACTACAGAGGACAAATTGTGGCAGCAGCCCACATACAAGTCAATTTTTGAAGAAGTCCAGGACACGCTTAGATAGCCTGGAACAGTAAAAGACCTACACCATCACATCAATAAATTGAGTTTTGAAGAACACAGCAAAGCGAAAAATTTGAAACAATTTAGAGGCTACAAAATATGGAAGAAGAGAAGAAGAAAACTAAATCTAGTTGAAGTCAATTTTTTTTAAATTGTAAACCTCGCTGAGACATAGACCAGCAGGTATCTTAATTAATTTTTTTGAGGAAGATTTTTTTGAAATTGTAAATCTCGCTGAGACATAGACCAGCAGGTATCTTAATTAATTTTTTGTGTGGTTGATATTAAAAGGGAGTGTTAAAGAACGTAATCTCAACCACTTTCTAGGTGTCAGATCTGTCAGTCCAAGTGTCCAAGTTTAGCTTAAGTCAGTCCAATTTAGTCGAGTTTATCTCTAGTTATTTATTGCTGATGTTTCCAATGTAATCTATTTAATCTATTCGTAATCTTGAGAAGAGTAACTCTCTGCTCCAGTTCATTTTCGGTTTTTCAATTCTTTTCATGGTATCAGAGCCAAGTTGCATAAGCCTCCCTGGAGAGCAGCAATAGAGCCACAAAGGAGCAGAAGAGAAGAACCGTCAATTGGCGTGACTGTGAGTTGATTGGCGCTGGAATACACGCCATACCCGCGCCAGTTTCTTTACTCACATTGTTTTTGAAATAGGCGCGACTGTGGGAATCGGGATCGCGCCAACCAGCCGCGTGAAAATTTTTATGCATCTGCGTTAAATCAAATGACGGAAGCGTGCTAAGGTACGAAGCGCTCGTATTAAAAATATTTAAAAAATCGTTTTTTTTCAAACGGTATGAACGTCAACATGGATTTTAAAATTCGATTCAAAGGAAAATCGATTCATATTTTTTATGTGTCCATTTTAAAACAAGTGAAAAGCATGTTTTAAATTGTCGATTTTAAAAAGGTAAATGAAAATGCATGTGAACTTTTTTGAAAAAAGCTTTATAACTAAGTTTTCAAACGATGCATGAGACTCCACTTAATTTGGAAAAAGGAGTTATCTCATTTTAAAGAAAGTTGATTTTTTTTTAAAAGTTTTTTTATATAAAAACTTTAAATTATGAAAGGAAAAAGAGTACATGATTTTTAAAGATTTCATCTTAAGGAACTTAAAAAGAGGAGGAAGCCCATTAAAGAAATTTTTTTTTATTAAAGTTTTTTTTTTATAAAAAAAAACTTAGAATGTGCAAAGGTATTTTATAAAGAGATTACGCAAGAGCATGTGCTGAAGAATTTTAAAATAATTTTTTTTTTGGGAGTTTAAAAAAAAAAAAAAAAACTTAACGCTGTGATGTGAGATGAAAGTGAAAGTTTACAAGAAATTTTTTGAGGAAGATTTTTTTTCAGAAGGAGAAGTGAACTTGCATAAGACTCGTTCAAGAGCAGCAAAATTTTTGGAGAAGTGAAGTTGCATAAGACTCATTCAAGAGCAGCAATTTTTTTGAAGAAGCAAGGTATTGATGAATATGTAAACTCGTTTGTTTGTGGAAGTCAGACAACGAGATCATGGGAAAAGCCAAGAGGCTAAAGAAAAAGCAGATTATGTTCGAGATCTTTCTAGATCTGGAAATCAAAAGGCAAAAAGATGCCTATGCATTAAAATGCAGAAAAGGATTAGTAGATGAAAGTATACTTCCCTTGATTTCAGAAGCCAAGACAGCCAAGGAGGCATGGGATACCCTTGAGAAATGTTTTGGTAAAAGGGGGAGCATTGAAGCAAAGGGGAGCTTTGAAGATGAAGATTAAGGTGGATCTGTAGCAGTAGATCTACAACGAAATGAAGAGTTTGTTGAATCCCACTGTGCGCAGTCACAGCTGGCTGATGTCTGCAAAGAAAGTGCAGATAAAACAGAGAAGCAGCATGAAGATTCTCGTGAACCCCACTGTGCATGGCCACAAGTGGATGAAGAGATTCCAACAACAGAGATTGCTGATGAAATGGTAAATCCAATGATTGATATGGCTGATGTAAACTTTGATAATGAAATTTTTGCTAATGATGATTGGTTGCAGATGATGCAACAAAAATATGATATGGACATGATGTTATTTGGTGAGATTACCCCACTTCAGTTAGTGGAAAACAACTTGTTTGCAGCAGCACAGGTTAGTGAAAAAGAGGTAGACAAAAAGACAGAGACAGAGCAGAAGGAAGAAACAGAAAAAGTAGCAGAGACAGAAACAAAGAAAGAAGTTTGCAAAGAGAAAGCAGAAAAAGAGAAAGAAGAAGAGACAAAAGCAAAAGATGAAGTCTGCAAAGGGAAAGCAGATGAAGAAGCAGATAAGGAAGCGCAACAGCAGAAAGCTCTCATTACAGAGCAAAATGACCAGAACCAATGTCGTTCTCAAAATGTTTTTTATTCTAACATTGATTTTCAGTGTGCAGGTACACAGATAAATTATGAAGAAGAGCTAAATTTTATTGAAACATGGCTTGCAACACCATGTCTAGTTGAGGTCTACACAGAAGCTGTAGATATGAATGTTGAAGACAACATGCATGACGAACATGTCAATGAAATTTTCATGCATTGGAGTTTTGAAGAGATAAGATATTGTTCTAATCTTATGTTGCAGCAGATTGATGACGCAAAGCACACTGCAGAGGACAATATGTGGCAGCAGCCCACATACAAGTCAATTTTTGAAGAAGTCCAGGACACGCTTAGACAGCCTGGAACAGTAAAAGACCTGCACCAGCGCATCAATAAATTGAGTTTTGAAGAACACAGCAAAGCAAAAAATTTGAAACAATTTAGAGGCTACAGAATATGGAAGAAGAGAAGAAGAAAACTAAATCTAGTTGAAGTCAATTTTTTTTAAATTGTAAACCTCGCTGAGACATAGACCAGCAGGTATCTTAACTAATTTTTTTGAGGAAGATTTTTTTCAAATTGCAAACCTCGCTGAGACATAGACCAACAGGTATCTTAATTAATTTTTTTTTGGTTGATATTAAAGGGGAGTGTTAAAGAACGTAATATCAACCACTTTCTACGTGTCAGATCCGTCAGTCCAAGTGTCCAAGTTTAGTTTAAGTCAGTCTAGTTTAGTCGAGTTTATCTCCAGTTATTTATTGCTGATGTTTCCAATGTAATCTATTTAATCTATTTGTAATCTTGAGAAGATTAACTCTCTGCTCCAGTTCATTTTCGATTTTTCAATTCTTTTCATAATGGCACAAGATCGAATATCTATGTTTAAGTGCTTTCTTTTTCCGATCACTATCTACTTTTTCATGTGGGGTTCAGATATCATTCCGTTAATGGCACAAGATCGAATATGAAGCTTTTGATGTTTATTTATGGTAAAGAAGGTATTTATAAATCATGCATGTGAACCTAAACCTGTCTGTGCTAACTTCGTCTAGCAAAACTAATTTTTCACTTTAAAAAGACATTAAAAATATCACAACTTGGATGATGCTGATCTGATAATTTGCTATTGTTCACCTTATAAATACATTCAAAACATCAAAATTTAGATGATGTTGAGAACTAATGTTCAATCCCTCCGTCACTTTAGGGTAAGGATTTGTTGCTCTGCAGGTTCCCTAGTTTAGGTATGGTTCAACATGAGGTTATGATCTACATATGCACTTCTCACAAGCCTTGTGTGTTATGTTTCATTGAGTGGACCATAAGACGATAATATTTAAACGGTGACCATGCACGTAAAACATAGAATACCTCGACTCCACGATAAATATTTCGAATTGTACAAAGACATTAATAGCTTGTACCTTCATCAGAATGACATGAATATTACACAACAAAAAGCAAAGAAGAGAATAAAAAACAATCCTAATGACTGACCCTTCGGTCCTCTTTGAGATCCAATAGTATAACATCCAAGCAACGACATTATTAAATGCACTACTGCTGGATGCATTTGATCAAGCCAAATTCCGATGGTACTACATTTGAAACAATTCCAATATACAGAATTTGTGACCGTAGTTACTTGTGGTAATAACGGGCTCAAGTGGTATCGCTTTGTCTATTTTCCAAGTGAAAGAACATGGCTATGGATTCTAGTGTTATTAGTAGAAGATTGCCTTCCTTATGATTGGAATATAACTCGACCCAATACATGGATGTTGTTATTTTGTTACTTATGATTGCATCTAGCCAAAATTCAATAATGGTATCATCTTTTAATTATATTATTAAGTAACGCAATTACATTAGTAAATATAGTTCATATAAGATAATCATTTCATGCCTCTAATGACATATAAAATATGAACATATATTTGTATTCTTTTTTAAAAACCACTTTTATTAATGTGGTTGTGCTAGTTAAAAGAAGATCAATAGAGAATTATTGATTATGATTAACCACAGGTAATCTATTCAAGATATTGTTGACTTGGGTTTATTAACTTAAACATATAGTTGACTATGGATGACAATGAATGTCCACATCAAACTATGTTTTACTAAGATAGATTATGATTAATAATGGTTGACCACATTGACCATGGTTGTCCATGTTTCATCATGGTTGAAAATGGTTAACCATGGCTAACTCTAGTTGGGCATGATGACCTTGGTTTGTGGGTGAACATGGTTTGAAAATTTTTGAGATGGTTGATGATAGTTTTCTATTATAGATTATGGTTTCCCATGTTGACAATGCATGGCCATGGTTTAACATGTTCAATCATGGAGATCTTGGTTGACCGAAGTTTGCCATGAGGAGTGGGAAGAGCATTAATTGTTCAAGGTTGAGTATTCTTTACTATATAGGGCCATGGTTGATCATAGTTGGCCATGACCCAACATGGTTGACAGTGAGTGACAATTTTTGACTACGTATGACCATGTATGACCATGTTTGAGTTTTTTTAACCATATTTTATCACAATTAAGAATCGTCAAAAATAGTTTACTATGGTCAAAATGTGGCTAAATATGGGTGTAAATGGTTTATTAAGGTTGTCATGTTTACCTATAGATGATTGTGGTTGACTATTTTTTACCACATGCAACCATGTTTCCCATGGTTGAACATTGTTAACCATGCCGATTGCATACACAATTATTAAAAGTGGTTTGACCATGTATGACCCAAGTTGACCATGGTTACCCAGGTTGTCTATGTTGTACCATGGTTGAATATGGGTGACCAATATTGATTTTGGTTGAAGAGGGTCAACCATGGATGATAATGGTTAACGATGAAAAACCATTGTTGAGAAGGTTAATGGGGATTGACCATGGATGACGAAAGGTTTATAAGGATTACCCATAGGCGACCATGGTCTACCTTTTATGGAAATGATTGCGAAGGATGTGTAATGATGCAAACCTTGGTTGACCATGGTTGACCATTGTAACCATGGTTTCCCATTAGGAGTGGGAAGAGCATGAGTTGGTTAAGGTTGAAAATGGTTAACAAGAGATGATCATGGTTGACTATTGTTTACCATGGTTTTCTATAGATAACTAAGGTTTTATATGGTAGAACACAAATGACAATGAGTGACAATGCTTGGGGATGTATGACTATGCTTGGATTTGTTTAACCATGTTTGAACACAATTGAGCTTGGTCAAATGTGGTTGACTATGGTTAACATATCACTAACAATGGTTGCACATGGTTCATCAAGGTTGTTAGTGTTTATCTATAGGTTACTATGGTTGACAATGATTCCCATGTTAACTATAGTTGACCATGTTAAACCATGTTGCTCATGGGTGAACAATATTAACCATGTCAATAACATAAAAAATTATTGGAAATGGTTTGACCATGTTTGACCTTATTTGACCATGGTTTCCTAATTTTTTTATGGTGTATGATTGTTGACTATTGCTAACTAAGGATGACTATGGTAGGCTATGGTTAACATATGGTTAACTGTGGTCTTGATATAGATTACTAATGTTCATCGTTATTGACTATGGTGGATCATGGTTGAAGAGGGTCAACCATGGTTGTTCATGTTCGATGATGACTAAGCATGGTTGACAAGGTTGATGAGGATTGATGATGGTTGACCAAGGGTTAATAAGGGTTGACCATAGGTGACCATGGTTGGACATTAGTGATAATGATTTATTATGGTTAAATATGGTTGATCATTAATGATAATGTTAACCATTTTTTAACTTGTTTTCAAAATGGTTGAATATGGTTGAACTTCTTGTCCATTTTTTAATCATAGTTAGCTTGTTTTACAATGGATACAGTAATAGGAGCATGGTTTACTATAGTCAAGTATTGTTGATTACAGATGAGCATGGTTGACCAAGGTTGGAAATGTTTAGAAATATATGAATATGATTTATCATGTTGAATATTCCTAATAAAGTGGATGAACATGGATGTCCATGAGTGAGCATGGTGGCCATTATTGGCTACAGTGACCATGGTTAACTATCCTTGAGTTGTTTCAAGCATGGTTGATTATTGTTGATAATGTATTTTATGATAGATATGTTGATTTTGATTGTTTATATTTGATGTGATGAACATGGTTGATTATGTGATGATGTTTACTATTGTCTACCATGTTACAATGATTGACCATTGTGACCAGGATTTACCATTGTAACATTGATATTTTGTAACCATGTCTCAGAATATTGACAATAATTGAACATACTTGATCATGTTTGACAATGAAGAGTATGTTAGTATATATCGACCATGGTGAACCTATAATATGTTTTGTACAACATATATTACTCGACACATTGCAATGATGTTGATTTTTGGTAACATTGTGACAATGTTTATTTTTCATCATACGACGACGACATTGTTGGTTCCAAACATTGGGACAATGTTTACTATTCATCACATTGTGATATTTTTCATATTTAATCACATTATAATGGTATTTATTATTCATTACATTACAATGACATTAATTTTTCATCCCAATGAAACAATGGATATTATTTGTCATATTGCAATGGAATTTGATGTTCGTCTCATTGCAATCATGGATATTGTTCACCACATAACAATGGAATTTGTTTCTCATTGCATTTTGATGATGTATATTATTCGTTACATAAAAATATAATTTGGTGTTCATCACATTGCAATGACATTTATTTTTATCACATTGTAATGACATTTTTCTTCCTCACATTGTGATGAAATTTCTTATTTATCACATTGCACATAATTTGTGACAAACAAAAAATGATCTCAAACATGTTCAATAATGGGACAAAATAGCTAAATCTTAAGGGAATATTGAGCTCTAAAATGGGCCTCCTAAGGAGAATAATAAAATAATAATTAAAATAATAAAATAACTTTTGACTTTTTAAAGGAAAAGAAAGAAAACTACATTTTTTGTTGTATTTTTGGCTTATATCTTTAATTGATTACTCAAATATGAAGTGTATATCCTTGTTGGGTGTTGAATTAAGTTATACATCCAATGAGTGCCCACGTTTCATATCTTTTAGTAGAACCATATAGAAAAAAAAAAAAACATAAACCAAACACATTTTTTCATGTATTTTCATTTTTTTTCGATATGAGTCTACTCAAAGGTATGTCTAGTGGGTACTCCTTAAATGTGAAATTTAATTCTACATAAAAGAGGTTTCTAAAATTGAAATCTGAGTAAATCTATAAGGAAAGAGGTTGAAAATACAATAAAAATAATATTTTTCTTCTTTTACCTTTAAAAATACTTTCCTTGGGGATGACATCACCATATTCAATCTTATTGGTTCTTTTAAAGTTGATTTTATTAGCACATTTTTTGTTTTGAGGGTCATATTTTACATCCAAATTCCCCTAATGCATAAGAAAACATGCTTATGTATGGACAACCAATATCTAGCATAGTTAACTTGATAGAACATGGTAAATTATGATTGTTGAATATCACATTGCACCAATGTTGACTGTGGTTGATGTTAGAATTTTTGACCATCCAAATTATGTATGTCAAGTCTTGATAGAATTTAACCATGCTTGTTGAATTTTCCATGGTTGACCATGGTTGATTGTCTTCTTTGAAGTTAATTATGCTTGATAATGGTTGTCCAAACAGAGACATATTTGGCCGTGGTTGGCTATGTTGTTTCATTATTGAACATGGTTAATAATGATTACTTTTGTGGACCATGTTTGACCATGTTTGGGCATGTTGTATATGGTTGACCATGTTGACATATATGGTTCTAATAAGCACATTCTTATGGTGCATTTGGTTTTTTACACTGTGACATTGAGATATGTTTGCAATATTGCAATGTCGAATTAGGTTGCCCACGTTACAATATTGGGCTATGTTCATCACATTGTGATGTTCAGGCTTTGAACATACATCACAACATAGGGTTTTGTATGCCACAATGTGACATTAGGTAATTTCCAACAAATTATAATGTTGGGAGATGTTTTTCACATAGTAGTGTAAACGTTTTCTTGAATTGCACCACAATGTCAAGTGAGTGAAAGATGAAGATTTATGTTCGGATGTAATGTGGAGATATGCTCATCACAGTTTTATGTAGGGAAACATTCATCACATTAAGACATCAAGTCTATGTCACATTGTAATATCAAATTATTATGTATTATTATTGTTAATATTTTTATTTTTATTGTTGTTAATATTAATGTTAATTCTATTACATAAATATTATTAAGAACATTGATATTAACAATAACATTATTATATTATAATAAGATATTTTGTTGCACATAATAATAATATTATCATATTAATCATATTAATTGTTTATTTTAGTTATAATTAATTTATTACCATTTAAAATATAGCATCGTTATTGCTATTAATAAAATTACTAATAAAATTATTATTCACCTTAATTATAATATTATTAGGATTGTTAATATTGTAATGTTGTTAATATTAATGTTATAATGATATTAATTTTAATAATAATGTAGAAGTAATAACATCAATAATACTGTTATAATAAGAATTGTGACATATAATAATATTGTTATATAAGGATATTAATAGTACATTTATGTTTTATTAATGTATTTTATCAATATAATATTATTGATTTTATTAATGGTATTATTATTAATGTTAGGAGTAATAATTTTAATATTAGTAATATTACTATAAATATTCTTATTATTGTAATTTAATATTAATATATGCAACAAAATAACATGACGGAATTTGACAAAGGCTCAAAATAATAATAATTTGAGCCTTAGTCAAATTCCCAGATGGTTTTGAGGCAGAAATGTCTTACCAAATCAGAGAGAGAAATTCAACAACATTAGAAGAAATGCGGAGAGATGCAATGAGCGTAGAAGTCAATCTGTTAGCAAAGAGAGCTATAATGAGAAGTGAGAGAAGAGTTACCATAAGATATGAACCTAAAACTTCCTCAGTTGATGCCAAGATAAAATAAGAGGACTGCTCCCAGAGAAAACCAGCCTGCACCTCAAAATTGTAATCAAAATCCTAGAATAAATCCTCCTCATATAAGACAAAGAGAACAGAGGGGCCCTCATCAGAAGATTAGGCCTCCATTTCAAGAGAATTATGCTGTTGAATATGGGGTAGTATTAATTTAATATTAGTAATATTCCTATTAAAAACAATGTATTACTAGTAAACATCCTCATTATTATTATTTTAATATTAGTAATATTACTATAAGAAATATTCTTATTATTGTAACTTGATAGTAATATTACCTCAAAGTAGAAAAGTAGCAAGGTACATCTGTCACATATTCAATGCATATACTAACTTCATTGTAGGTGGTCTGAATCTGCCATAAGGGAAACTAGTTTTCTTGACCTCCTATGGAGAATAAATTGCTTCCAAAATAAAACAAATTTTTGTTACATACAAGAATCTTATCATCTGCTCAACTACAAGTAAGAGTGTTATTGTAAATCATAACAGAAAATTTTGAATCTCTGAAAGTCACATGAGCTAGATCTTGGGCACTGGATGCAAGCATAGTTGGAGGTTTAACGTCACATTGGAAACGAATCTCTAGGTGGGAAATCCTAGCATGAAGGCTCTCCATACATGATCATTGGTATTGGTGGGAACACATGATATCATTCAAAATAGAAAATGTCATTTTTCTCCTCATGTTTTTCCTTCAAGACTCTTCCAAGGAGAGTTTTCATATTCCAATTAAAGGTAATGGAGTTCAAGTACTGTTTCTATATTCCCATGGTGTGACTACGATCAGGAACCCATTGGGCTACCTCCTCAAGGATTTAAAAGTACGAGAAAGCTCAATGGAATTTTTTTGTGAGGGTCCTGAGATGGTGAATCTCATATCAAATATCAAGGGGCATAGCTGAATGGTAGATGACCACATCCTCCTTAGCCTGAATTTAGGCTCAGGTTTTTCCTTGGGGGCTAAAACCTCCTCTCCCTCGATGACCACACATGCATTTTCAATGCCTCTTACATAAGGAAAGGAAACACCAATTACATAGGGCAAGAGTCAATGCACTATAGAAGGAGAAAAAATGATTGAAATAGGGGATAACATAAATAAATATGATCGGAGAGATGAGGGGGTTCTTGGTCAAATTATACCTATATCGGAGGTGAATATGAAAATACAGTGTGGTAGATGAAATTCCTCAGGAAGGGTAGGGCTATCAAAAATTTTTTATGCACCAAAAGCCATACTGCTAATTACACTATTAAATATATTATTATTAATACTATCAATATTATTATTAATGTTCGCCCCAAAGGGGTAGCTCAACTATAGATAGTTGTGTTAATGAAGTACTATATGCGAGTATGCCTAGTGTTAAAATCCCCTTGATTCACCTGTGTGTGGAAGGGGAATACATACACACCAAAAGTTTATTGTGGTAGTGGTTGGAATCGATCTTCTGTCACATGAGTGCGAGACTAGCCTACTTTGCAATATATATATATATATATATATATATATATATATATATATATATATATATATATATATATATATATATATATATATATATATATATCTATATATATATATATATATAATTTTTGTTGTTAATATGATTAATATTAATGTTATTACTTAAATGTTACTAATAATACTAATATTTATAATATTATTAATATTCTTACTAATATTAATAAGGAGATTATTATGCCATAATTACATTATGATAAGATGAATTATTACTTGTAATAATATTATTATATCTAATTATTACATTAATATTATTATTTTAATTATTACTATTAAGTTTAATAATAATATATTGATCTATCTAACACTACTAATATTATGAATGATGTTTTTATGATGTTTGTATTCTTCGTATATTATTAAGACTTTTAACATTAGTATTAGTTACATTATCAATATTATTAAGTATGTAATTTCATATTAAGGATATTTATTGTTAACCTTGGATTTCAAAATAATATTTACAAATTACAAAATAACACTAGAAAAAAAAATCTTTTAGTGCTAGCAATAAATAAATAGTTAAATTTTCGTTACAGCTTGAATTTCTCCACTACTCTTTGCTAGAATATGTTGTAATATTAATTTTTTCTTATTTAATTTTTTTGTATTTATGGGTTTTATTATAATATTATTTCTATCAACTCTTCTTCCATTCAATGGATAACTTTAGTTTTATGTATATATGCATGTAAATATTATGGTATCACTCATTAGGATTTCTATGGTCGAACCATTAGACTCATTATTTTTGTTTCTAGCTGGTCAAGTAATATGGGTGGTTTCTGAGGTTTTAATTGGTTCTTTGAGTTCATATATTTATTCATTTATAAGGATATGAGACTTTTTGGCCTTTGGGTTACCACCTGCTAGCTATACTAACCTAACCCGACAGTAAGTTCTCTCTAGTTAACCATTTACCAAAACCCCTTCATATCTTAATCTATAGAGTGTATTCTTGTGTTTTGCACCGAAACTAATTGATAATTCCTGTCAGTAAGATTATTTTCCTTTTTTAAGGTTACTAACACAGACTTTGGCATATTCATTTCTTTTATATTCTAGAACATGTAAAGCCTTATTATCCTAAATCTTATCAAATAAACTTATACGAATCAAATGCAATATTTGAACTTAGACATATACCTCTTACAATCACAAGAAAATAATTACAACAACCAACTTTAAAATACTTATCTAGGGTTAATAGATATTCCAAGAAATCAATCAGAAGAGAACCCTCCACCATTCTAATGAGATAAGAAATTATGTATGATTTTTCCCCTCATCTTCCCCAACTACTAGATAAGTTTAGTGACAATGACCATCCCATGTCAGCTTGAAAACCTCAAGACCTTTTCCAGGTCCAGTCGGAATTTTTTCTTTATGGAGTCTTCCACTGGGTCCAACCCAACTTAGGAATTTTCCTCCAACTGTAGTGTACAACTGCAATCTTCTTGGTGAAGTCTCCTCTCCCTTTTCTCTCCTAAGAAAATTGAAAAACTAATAACTCCCTCACTTTCCACTAATATCCATTTATCTCGAGGGAAGAGAGAACCAAGAACCATAACTTCCCTAACTATATGGTAGTTAGACAAATTCATTCTTGGTGCATCCCTAAAGTTCCTATCCACATCAACCTAAATAAACAAATATGTATTTATATATATTCATACATAATTATTTTAAAATTATCTTGAGTTTCAACAGGCTTTCCTCTAAGCCTATGAATTATAATTCTCATTATGAAAATAATTAACCAAAAGTAGAGTAAACCAAAATAGTCAAAAATTATTTGTGTTAACAGAGTGTTACATCTTTCCCCCCTTATTTGAAACACCATCCTTAGATTTTAGCCTTTCCCTTGAAACAAGTGAGGGTATGCTTGTCGCATTAATTCTTCATCTTCCTAAGTGGCCTCTTCCAGGCTAAAGTTCCTCCACTACACTTTAACTTAGGTGATAGCTAGCCTCTCCAAAAAAATTCTATTTTTTCTAGAATACATAGGGTTCTACCAGGAATTCTATGTCTTGTTCGACCTGCATAACAAACATAATATTTTCTTTAGCTCTATCAAGTAATTAACTCGAAAACAAACATACATCATGAAAATTATCTTTGTTTACCTATACATCTTGCAAATTTATGATGTGCCTTAAATCATATATATATTTGTTAAGAAGAAATATATGAAACACATTAGGGAATCCTATATGGCATGTTAATGCAATTCTCTACACTAGTGGTCCTATATTTTCTAGTCTCTAGAAAGGCCCACAATATCGGGATGCTAATTTTGCACAAATTTCCCACTTGAGAGTGATTTGTTTGAGTTTATCCCATACATATACATGGTAACCCACTTGAAAATCCTTGTATGTTCTCTTTTTGTCTGCTTAATCTTTCTTTCTATATTGAGTGGCCCTTAAATTTTATAGCACCTTCTTTACTGCATGCTCCATCTCTTTTATAATATTAGGTCCTAATACCAGCTTATCTTCCAAACTGCTCCAATTAGTAGGGGTTCGACATATTTTCCCATAAAAGACCTCAAAAGGACTATTTTTTATTGAATCATGGTAACTATTTTTATAAGTGAATTCCACTAAATGGAGGTATTCCTCCCACTTATTTGGTTGCTGAATCACATACATGCAGAGCATATCCTCCAACACCTCATTCACACGTTCATTTTTTCCATCATTTTGTGGGTGATATGTTGTGTTGAACTGGATATAGGTACCAAATCTAGTAAAGAGATCCTTCCATAACACAAATGAAAACTTCACATCCCTGTCAGAGATTATTTCTCTATGTATCCCATGCAACCGAAATATTTCTCTCATAAATATATCTTCAATTTGAACAGTTCGGTATGTGGACTTGGTGGGGATGAAATTAGCTACTTTTCTAAATCTATTCACACTCGCCATAATCAAATCATTTTTCTTCTTAAACTGTGGAAATCTTGTTATGAAATCTAGTGTAATGGTATCCTACTTACATTTAGGTACAGGTAGGGGATGAAGTAGCCCAATTGGGTACCCATGTTCTACTTTGACTTGCTGGCACTTCAGGAACTTAGCTATATATTACATAATGTCCCTAGTTAAGTTTTATTGCAGATAATAGTTTTTAGAATCTGGGATGAGTATTGTAAGGGCTTCGATGAAATTCATCTAGTAAAAATTTCTTGGCAACCAATTGGTTGGGAATGTATATTCTCCCCTTAAAATTAAAAAATGTGGGGTCATTTACATCATAATCATACTGTTGTCTATTATTTTTTATTTGATTACTTTGCTGTGAAACAAAATTGTAATAGGGGTGTCTAAGGGAAACTTTCCTAATCTGCTAAGAACAATAAAATTCTACTCGACGGTAAGAATTTAATATACAGAGTGTAGTTTCCTACTTAGTGCATCTTCCATGTGATTCTCCTCCCATTTTAGATGTTTGATGTCAAATACAAACTCGCTTAGAAAAGTGGTCCACCTAGCTTGGCGAGAATTTAAATTGGGTTTTTTAAATAAGCTCTTTAAACTATTATGATTTGTCATTAACATGAGCCTTTTCCCTAATAGATAATGTTGGCAAACCTTGAGTGAATGAACATTCATAGTTAAATCCAAATCATCGGTCGACGATATTTCTTCATTCTCATTTAACTTGTGATATTCATAGGTTATGGCCCTACCTTATTGCATTAAAACTCCTCCAATGCCATCATAGAAATAATTTGTACAAATGGTAAACTCTTTATCCGGGTCTGCAATTTCTAACATGGGGGCGGTTGTCGAAAAGTACTTCAAATTTTCAAAGTTGTGTTAACATTATTTTTTCCACTTAAACACTCTTCCCTTATTTTTAAGGGAAGTTATCATGTAGGAAATCCTAGAGAATCCCTCAATAAAGTAGCGATAATACCCATCCAATCCCATGAAATATATAATTTCTGCAACGTTCTTAGGAACAGACTAGTCCATGATGGTTCTGATTTTATTAGGGTCCAAAACTAAACTTTCAGAGGAAATATCATGTCCCAAATACTAAATTTGTTCATTAAAAGAGTCACATTTACAGAATTTGCGTAAATTTTATTCTCTCTGGTGATCAATAGCACTATTTGAAGATGTTCCTTATGCTCCTCTAGGTTTCTTGATGTTGGCATTGATGTGTGCTACAATGTTGCATATTTGTTTTTCATTGTCATTGATGCCAACTTGGTTGCTTTGGTTGCAAATGGTTGATGCTTTCGATGTTTTAGGTGTAGATGGTGCTTGGTTGGATGATAGTATATTGCACTAGATTGGAGGCCTTTCCATGATGATAGTCTTCATGATAAGTTTGATACATACAGATATTGGTGGCTTCTATAGAGTTTATATTGTAGGAGCCTTTATGATTAGGTTTCCTTCATCTCCATGTTCCTAATCAGGTGTCATATGATGATAATGATGTAAATTGGGCTTGGAGAGGATATAGATATGTTTTTGGGTGCTTGAGATGGTAGTGAATTTTTTGGAGGATGTTTGATAGCTTTTAGAGCTTCATATTGATTTCAAATTGTTTGTGGTGAAGTTTCATTTCTCAGTTGCTTAGTATGGTTGTTGGTTGGTTTCCTCGATAAAATAGTTTGACTTGGGATGGATGGAAGGGATTCAGTTATCCAATCTGGTTGGATAATATAAATGACACAAAGTAATGCTTCCACCTCTTCATCCTTTCTTGAGAGTGCATCTGTAACAACATTCAGCTTCCCTTTTTTGTAGATGATTTCAAAGTCATAACCCAACATCTTTGAGACCCATTTCTGCTGCTCTTTTAAAGATAGTCTTTGTTCCAAAAAGTGTTTAAGACTATCATGATCAGTTCTTACCTTGAAGTGTCTTCCCATTAGGTAAGGTCACCACTTCTTTAGTGCATGCAGTATTGCCAACATTTCCTTCTCATAAATAGAATTGTGTAAATTCTTTCCTTTCATTGGATGACTTTCAAAAGAAATGGGTCTTCCTTCTTGCATTAAAACAACACTAATTCCATTTCCTAAGGCATCACATTCCACAATAAAGGTTTTTGTGAAGTATGGCACAGCTACGATCGGTGCTAGGAACATTGCCCCTTTAAGATGTTAAAAGGCCTTAGTTGCTCAAGGATTCCATCAAATAGCATCTTTCTTCAATAATGTTGTTAGATGTGCTACTATTCTCCCATAATTCTTAACAAACTTGCGATAATACCCTATTAACCTGAGAAATCCACACAACTGCTTTATGGTTGTGGGGACTTTCCATTCCTTAATGGATTTAATTTTGTAGGGTCTACCTTAACACACTCATGAGATACAATATGATCCAGATATTCCACCTCTTGTACTCCAAAGAAACATTTAAATGGTTTTACATATAATTGTTTCTCCTCCAATAGTTTGAGAACCCTGTCAACATGTTGAACATGATCCTTCCAAGACCTACTATAGATTAGTATATCATCAAAAAATACTAGCACAAAATTTCTAAGGAAGGGTTTGAAAATGGAATTCATCAACCCTTGAAATGTAGAAGGTGCATTGTTAAGGCCAAAATGCATTACCAAAGATTCATAATGACCCTCATGAGTTTGAAATGTTGTTTTTAGAATATCTTCGATCTTCATTCTAATTTGATGATATCCCGAACGAAGATCCAACTTTGTAAAATAAATTTCTCGATGTAATTCATCAAATAATTCATCAATCATAGGTATGGGAAACGTATCTTTAATAGTGAGCTTATTCAGCTCTCTATAATCTGTTCATGTGCCATGATCCATCCGTATTGTGCACCAATACTACTAGAGTCGAGAAAGAACTTTTACTAGGTTGAATTATACTAGCCTCTAACATTTCTGCAATTATACATTAATTTTTTCTCTTTGGGACATAAGGATATATGTAAGGCCTAATGTTTGGATGAAAACTTCCTCGAATCAAATGAATAGCATGATCATGATCAAAAATAGGTGGGAGTCCTTTGGGAGTTTCAAACACCTTGGAATGATGGTCCAAGACTTTATCGAGATCTAGAGAAATAGATGATTTTGATGTTGGAACTTCTAGTGAGCATAGTTGTGAAATTATGCCTCATTGTTGTTTCCTTAGAAGTTTTTTCATGAAATTAGAGCTTATTATCTTTCCCATCTTCCATTCGATACCCCGTAATTCGAATTCCTTTTCTTCTGAAAATTTTTTCAAGAAAAGTTTTTGAAAATTAAAAGTTACAGTCCCCAAATATTGTAACCATTGTACTCCTAGTACAACATTAGCACCTCCATTTGGAATGGAAAGCACTAGAATATTCAATACATATTCCCCCATGGTTAGCTTGATATTATGCTTTCTCCAAAGAAATTTATATTTCCTCCACTTGCAACCATCACTTGACATTCTGGCGTTGTGTATAGGAAACAATTCATTTCCTTGGCAACCTTACAATGAATAAAATTATGGGTACTACCAGAATCAATCAAAAATATTAAATTTTTCTTCTTGATATGTCCTTCTATATTGAGAGTTTGAGGAGTGGTAATTCCTGCTAATGCATTACACGATAGGGCCAGACTCATTTCTTCTTCTTCTAGGGTTGGTTCCTGGTGTATATCCTCTTCTTTTGAAGTTTATTGTTCGTTTTCTTCCTCCTATTCACAATATATGTAAAATAATTACTTATCAGCATACTAATGACCTTTAGTGTATTTGTTATCACAACTATAGCAAAGCACTCTTGCTCTTTTTTCTTCCAATTTTTCTGGTGTCAACCTTTTAGGTTGTGGAAATCTAGGAGTAGCAACACTTCCATCTTTATATATGTGAGTTGTAGGCTTCCTTGTTGCCATGACTTTACATTCAATTTTTCTTTCCAATCTGAATGCCTTATCCAATGAATCAGGTTCCCAAACAAAAATTTCATTTTGGAATTTATCCTTTAAAATCCCTATGAAGACATCAATCATGTGTTCCTCTGGAATATCAATTACCCTTATATTCAATTTTTGTATGTCCTCAATGTGCTCCACCATTGAACCCTTTTGTTTGAGATTTATCAATTGGATAAAGAAGGTGTTTCTCTTTGTATCCTCATAATGTGTTATCATTTCCCTCGTAAACATTGACCAAGTGACAATTTTTTTACGGGAGCAAAGCCATCGATACCATACAAATGTATTTGTTTCTAAATGTAAAGTTGCTATGCATACCTTTTGTGTGCTTTGCACATTATTGAGGTCAAAATATTTCTCCATCTGTAGTATCCATGTTACGGGATCCTTGCCATCAAACTTGCTCATATACATATTTGGAATATGGTGGTTCTTCTATCCAACATTAGAATTCATGTAATCACGACTAACATTTATTTTGTTCTCATCATGAGTTTCCTCTACTATCTTTTCGCCATTAGGAAAAATTGAGAAAATAAAATCATAAACTATTTTTGAGATAAAATTCAACTTTTGACCTATGACTGCTACTAAAATTATTCTAGAATGATTTGTGGAAGTTAAAATTCTATCATCCACATAAGAAATAAATTAATCAACTTTGTCAAACCTTCCATGTCTGGTTTTACACTATTCTTCGTGTTTTCCATGTTGTCTTTCATTTTTTCTTCCATGTCATCCATATTAGATTCCATGCCCTCAGTATTAGCTTCCATGACATCCATATTAGATTCCATGCCTTTCTTCATACCATCCATCTTAGCTTCCATGCCTTTCTTCAAAACTTCTATTTCATTTTTTGTTGCTCTTTGCGGGAGCGAAATTTGGTGAACTTACTCTTGTAATTTTGATATGTCATGTTCCCATTCTTCATCTTCATGAGTCATAGTAGAGCCTTATAAAGGCTTAGTGGGTGTTGAATTATTTTTAGGGGGCATTTTAGAACCCAATACTGATATATATTCTACAATATGACCTTGGAATCTATTCAAATGGATTTTTCACACAAGGCTTATGCAATTCGAAAAAACAATACACACATTTTTGTTGCTTTTGAGGAGCTCTATATTGAAATTGAATCATCCCTGTGATTTCAAATCTTCGATATCTAAAATTCGGCTGTGTAGTAGCCCTCTGGATCTTCTTTCAAATTTCATAGGTTTGACCTGATTTGGATTCTTCAAGACAAAATTACGCTCAATCTCCCACAATGACCTAATTATGGATTGGTTCTGTAGAGTGAAATTGTACACCATGCCATGTATCATTGTTTCCTCCTTCGGCTCTGAAATTGATATACAGGAAAATGCAGTCTATGTACTTGCTTCCACGTTTTACAGAATTCCAATCCGATTCTCAGAGAGAGATTTATGATGATTTTCCCATGGTTACCTCTTCGAGATGAAATTCGGGACCCTGAAAAAATCTTAACTTCCACAGATCATATCTCCAAAAATATTACAAACCAAGGTCTAAAATTTTTACACGAAATTCCTTAGGATTTTGGCTTCGCTGTGTAAAATTTTCAGCTTTTGAACCTTCTTAAAAAAATTTACTGTAAAAATTCCAGGATGACATGTTTAGGTTAAATTTGGGACCTTGAAAAAAACCCTAAATTCCAGAGAGCATATCTATGACAATATTGTGAACCAAGATCTGAAATTTTTGCACGCTTTTCCTTAGGATTTCAGCTTCAGTTTCTAAAAATTTCAACTTCTAAACCTTCGTAAAAAAAACGTTATAGTTTAAATTCCAGTATAACCTGTTTAGGTTAAATTCGGGACCCTAAAAAAACCATAAATTCCATAGATCATATATTCGACAATATTGAGAGCCAAGAAATGAAATTTTTACATGTCATTCCTTAAGATTTCATCTTTACTCTATAAAAATTTCAGCTTCTGAACCTTCATATAAAAATAGTTGTAGTGAAAATGCCACGATGACCCGTTTGAAGCAGTGAAACCCTAGAATCCAAAGCTCTGATACCAAATGTTATGAAACAAGCTCCAAAAATATAAGAAAAGAGAGATCAACACCTTATAAATCAGCCACTTTGAGGGGGAAACCTCCATTACATTACATAAATGAAAAATTCTTGGATGATACAAATGAAAAACCTCCTTTTATATATAGGAGTCCACGGGGTCAAAATATAATCCTAGCCGATCTAAAAATAATAATGTAAGGGCATAATAATAAAAATATTGGGGTTATAGGGGTACACTAACAACAATAAGGGTGTTACAATAACAACAATAAGGGACTATACTAGTAACATAGGGACCTAACGCCCATCTATAGGATTTAAAAAGGAATGAAGAAGTAATGTGAAAGAAACCAAATGAAAAGAAAGATTATATTGAGGCACTTGAAAATGTAGTAGAAAATTTGGGAAAGAAAATTGAATAAAAAGACCACCATCTTGAAAAGGTAAAGAGAAACATTGCAAAAAGTAAATATACAATGAAATTTGTGAGCAACCATGATAATATTAGAGAGAAGAGGAAAAATTTCATCAGCAACAAAGAATATATTTGAAAGGATATTCTATGACAGGAATATCATATGTTCCCCGAGTTGATAATATCACAGTTCAAAGGAGAAATAAAATTTATTTTCTCTTTTGATGAACAAGATTGACTGTTTCAATTTCCACGAGTTTGGACATAGAGCTACATCTTGTAGAAGTAATTTTGACTCATCCATGTAGCAGTTTGGACATAAAATACTGAGATATTCCTTCAGGTATACAAGTTGATTTAATGGTTTATGTTATGCTTATAACCCTTTTGGTCATAAGGCCATTGATTGCAGATCTAGTACAACAAGTTGGAAATAAAGAATGCGGAAAAAAAGTTCAGATCCTTTGGCTCTTATCTTGGTATTGTATAATTTTTTATGTGTCACACTTTTGAAACATGGCCAAGGATTTCTTGATGCATATATCCATGAGACCATCAGTACAAAAGAAACAACGAAAAAGACATGCACAACAATGAAATCAACCAAGAGATTTGTTGAAGAAAAAGGAAGAACAATGAGGACGATTTGGTATTTTTATTTTCTTGCATTATGAGGATGAAGAAAGGTATTGATAGTGGACGGTCTCATTATATTTCAGGAGATAGGAGAAAATTTCACTTCTTAAAGAAATTCAAAAGTGGTCATGTTGTGTTTGAAAGAAATGAACCAGCAAGAGTTTTTGGAAGTAGAAAGGCTAACCTTGGTGAAACGAGGACCAATGCTAAATTTTTATGGCTGATTGAGGGCCTAAATCAAAATATTATAAGTTTGATCCAAATGGTTGATGGAGGCAATGAAGCAGTATTCAACTCCAAATATTTCTTTAGTGGGAATGAATGATCAAAGAGGGTAATTTCTAGAGCAGTCAAGACCCTAGATAAGGTATATGTAATGAAGGGAAGAGTGAAAAATAAGAAGATACAAAGAGATTACTCTTCCTCATCAGATTCATGGTAGAATAGATCAACACATATTGTAGTCTGATCTTGCATGATAGATCCTTTAGACTGTAAAATGTGTAACATACCTGGACAAAAAGTTCATGTAATAAAAGTTAATAGAGGAAAAAATAAGACCACAGTTAAGGGATACTTATTCCATGTTGAATGTTGGGAAAATATATGCTAGTGGGCATCACTAGATGTGTTTATGGCTAAAGGGAAATTTTGAAAGGAAATTGATAATGCTTTGAGAGGAAAAAAATATATTTGGCACATTTATTTATGAAAATAAAGGAAATTAAGTGAAAAAGAAGGTGAAAGGTAACGTGTTGCATGTGAGGAGAAAAATGAAGGAAAGTAATGGAAAATGAAGAAATTAGAGGCATCATTGATAAAAAGGCTTCTGAGGATTAGTTGGTACCTTTTTTAGTTTAGTTTTGGAGCTCTCTCTCTATTCTCTCTCTCTCTCTCACTCACTCTTGGAAACTTACAGTTTTCTTGGAGCATTTCAACATTGGACCAAGAAAAGGAAAAAATGAAGGCAAGGAAGGATAAGCAAAGGAAAAAAGAAAGGCAGGGATGGACAAGGAAAGGAAAGGAAATCAAATATCAAGCAAGGAAGAGCATGATAAAGCAGCTTTATCAAGAATAATTTTAGGTAACATATTCCATGTATTATTTCCTAGATGGTTTTGACATGTATAGTATGTGCATGTTAGTATTTGGTTCTTTTGCTTTTGGTGGCATGGTTTTTCCTAGTTTGGATAGTGGTTTTCAACCTTGAATTTCATTTTTTGGATAACCATGGTGTGATGGGATTGTTCTTAGTTTTGAGCTTTGGAATTTCTGGATGGTTTCATAATTCGGGGTGGAGATGGTATTAGGTGCATTCCTAAAGGCATAGGAATCCCTTGACTATTTTCAGTAGGATACATGGTAAAGCCTGAGGGTGGTGTCTCCTTAAGGGCCTAGTGATCCAGTTTGGAATGCGATAAAGAATAGAGATAGGGAGACAGAAAAGTCATCAAGGATGATGATTAGATTGAGACGCATTCCAGTCTTGGTTCTGTTTTGTGATATTAGTGCTAGTTTACGTAATATCACTATGTGGTGAGGGTGGAGGTTGTTCAACATATGTATTCAGTTGGTCTTTTTGTATTAGTTTATCCATGACATACCATATTCATTCTTGAAATATGGGATATGTCTGACTAGATGAAAGAAATATTTGGTTCATCCATGTCTATGGTCAGGTGGTACGTGTAAGTCCCAAACATGATCGGCGCTTGCCTATCTTTAATGAAAGCTAATTTCCCTTGATTTTTACTTGTATTTATGTGGCCTTAATGGCTATCATATTATGGTTATTTATATGGATATATATTGGTTATAAGTGTGGTTATGTGACTGGTTATATTCATGGTTCATTTCATGTTTCTACTTTTAACTGAAAGAACAATGGATGCAAGACCTAATTTAATATAAGAAAGCTAATGTGAAAGGGAGGTGATCCTTCTTGATAAGTTTCATAAGGAATTTCAGTCCCTTATCATCAAACTTGCATTCATGACCTGTAGATTACATTGTTGCTAAGTGTTTGATAGAATTTCTGTCCCAGTTGGGGATGGTAAGGAGTAGTCGTGGAGTCAGCTTTTTTGTTTACAATCATTTTCATTGTGTAAATTATGGATTTTGAAAGTTACAGGAATTTATGGGAATAGGTCTAGCCCAAGCCCTATAATTTAGCCTTAAAATCCATAGTCGCACACACAACATTTTTTGAAAATGTCTCTTGTCGCACTCATGCAGGGTTATGCATGCAACTGGGAGGTCTAGTCACACTAATGCCTTGGAAAGGGAGTGAATCGGGGTAAAAACATGTTAAAATTTAGATTGAACTCAAGGATGGACATCTCGAGGGGATTGGTTACTCCTAGAGGTTTGTGTGGTACCTTGGGGAAGTCAATAAGGTCTGTTGTCAACTCCATTTACTTAATGTCACCTAGGAGGTTAAGTTTGGTCATAAATGCTCCTCATATCATGTTTACTCTGGTTGGCTTATTACCTGGCTAGATGTGAGGGGAGGTGTAAGTGCTACAAAATGCATGTGAATCTTTCATAGGCTCAAGCAGAGTATATGGAACTCTTTTTTCTTGCATGAAGTAGCTTGTATTGATGATTATGTCTTTGATTATGTTTTGTTGATGATTGATTATTGCTACTGATGATGTTTTTCCTGAGGTATGACCAGGAAGAGTGATGGCACATGTTTAGCAAGGCCACTTTGTATGCTTCTAATATTTTTATGGAATTATGGTTCCTTGGTGGATTTAGCTATGCATCTCCATTTTAGATTTTATGTTTCATCATATATGTTGTCTATATGTTTTGACATGCATTTGGCATGTATTATTGTTGAGGAGGTAAATCCCCTCTACGGACAGAGGCGATCCCTACTAGCCCAGCAGGGGTCTAGCAACAATCAAACAATGCTATGACGCAGGTTCCTAGTTACGAATGAAAGACTTGGAATAGAAGCCTACCTGGATTCCAACGCTAGGATCTGAAGAAGAAGCGTCCCCGTTCCTCAGCCTTGGCAGATCACAATCCTTCCACGATCTCCACGGATGAACACCTGCACATGGAAGAAACGAACAGATACAAGCATAGAAACCAGCATACGTAACTAAACATCAGTCAGAAAGGACGTTACTCGCATTAACATGATGGAAAACAGAGTGGAACCATAATCATAATCATCTATTAAATAACCAGCGAAGTGAGATTACAACCAAGTTCTGACGTCGCGGTCTCCTTCGGACGGGTCTCCAGTCGTCCACGTCTCGCAAAGCTCGCCAAGGAAAGGGAAAACCTCTCCAGAGTCTCGTGACAATGGTCTCCTTACTTGAGTCAGCCTTAAGGGAAAGAGAGGATTCTTTACAACACAAAGGCTCTTGGGAATATGGAGATTCAGAGCTTAGGCACTTCAAGACTAGCTTGCCATGGATTTGAGCAGGTTTTTATAGATGGGGAAGGAGGGAGTTGGGATCCCTATTATTATGGGATTGGCCCTATCAACAAGGAAGGTTCCATGGGAGGTGGCAAAACCACTTCCCTTCCATAGAACTCCCGCAGCCAAACCTCCCAACTCAAGATAGGCAATGGTTTGTGAGTTCGTTGGAACTCTACTTCCGCCATCCTTATTTAAAAAACAACTCCCAAAATGGGTGGCGCGACTACGGCTCTATTACAGAGCGTCAGTTGGCGCGACCTCTTTGCAGTAATTTCCCCATTGGCGCGAGTACTGAACTTCCTGCCCGCGCCAATGCCAAAAGGGATGTTTTTCATGACTTTTGCAAGGAGATGTCTCAAGGGAAAATAAAGCTCATGTTCAGAGGGATGCATTGATGATGTTTCCAAGGCATGACAATGTCCACAGGTCACAGAATGGGTCCTCCATTGTGCGGGATGGGGAATGGTAAGGATGGTGACAAATTACTGTGTAACAGATGCCCCCTAAAGTATGAGGCCCGAGAGGGAGAGGGGTGAAATTCTTTACGAGAACACGTTCAACTGAAAGCCCACCATTGGAAAACCTGCGCAGACAGGTGCAACTGATATCTCAAGTACATGATGTATAAGTGGTATGGACGCAGCCATCCGAAACAGAGTATGCTATAATCCGGATCCAAGGTATGGGCGCAGCCATCCAACTAAGATCAAATAAATAGACTCAGGTATGGTCGCAGCAATCCAATCAGTGAGTCATGTACATAATGATAATAATCCACAATCGCAGCCTGGATTACAACAGACACAATCCAGGGTCTTGCGCTCCATCTCGACCCAACAGAGTACAAGTTCAAGCATGTGAATATGTGAGCTGAAGTCGAACATGCAAGAACATCGTCCGATTACCAGCCAATGATGAAAGCTGTTAACAGACGCGAGAGAAACCACCAATAATGACAATGGTCCTCAAGGTACTACAGGTACAATCTACGGCGTGCGAATAAATGAGTTGACGTCAAACACCCGCAGAATCACTCGATCGGAGGCCAATGATGTAAACCTCTCGTCGAATGCGACGAACCTGCCATTGAGGCATGCAGGCTCCAAGGTACCACAAGGAGTCTCTAGACCAACTTCCCAGATAATGAGTTGATGTCGACAGGAAGTGACCTTGATCGAAGGTGGGCCATAATGATTCCCACATCATCGACACGAGACAGAGGAACATGATGTTTTGTTGTGAATTAGGATCATATGAGAAACAGAGGAAGGTTGATATTCGCAGAGGCCAACTTCTCTTGAACATATAAACGGCACGGCAATGGACTTGGCAGTATTTGACATCAACAGATCAAAGGTCATGGCGACGAGGCAGTGAACAGATGAGAGGTCAAAAGATATTACCCAAACCCATGGAAGCAAAGTGAAGCAACGAGATGAGATGTCCCCAACCCGACACGAATGCAGACAAGTGCCATGTTCAAGAGCGACATACTGCCGACGATAACGACGATGGTTCCATTTTTCCCCCACCATTTCTGGCGAGTACCCCAATTATTTTTAATAACAAGCTTGAAGGGGATAGCATATGCTTGCGATATAAGTCCGCCCTTCGGGCGAATCCATCCTAGTGCATTTAACGAGTCCCAGGAAGGAGAAACTCGGAGAACGTCATTTCAACTAGATCCGATGTCATCAGGATTTAACGAGTCTAACAAAGGAAGAACTCGGCGTCTTTTAATATTGAGAGAGTTTGAAAAGACAACAGAAAAGAAAACTCCACAGGTCCCTTTTCGTAAATAGTTCCCCAGATCCGAAAAGGTAGAAAACAATGTCTGGGAAAACCTCCTAGTCGCAATAGGCTAGGGTATTCCTTTTTCGTAATCAATCCATCCCAGCCCGAAAAAGGGTTAAACTTATACTGGGTGGATGTCGATTCGTGTCCATTTTAACGAGATCGAAACGACAAGGGCCTCGGCGATATTTTCATGTTTAGAGAGTCAGAAAAGAGCTGAAAGATGACTCCAGAGTGACTTTTTCGTGTATTTACCGAGTCCGAAAAAGTATAAAATACAACTCGTTTCCATCTCTTAAGTCGCAAAACCTGCTGCTGCACATACCAAGCAAGCGTAAAATCCATTTTCGACATAACATATGCAAATATTCAATAAAAATACCTTTTAAAATTCATTTTAATGTCGAAAAAGTTATAAATATGCCTAATTAGTAAAAATGAAATTACTTTTACTCGGAGAACGTCATTTCAACTAGATCCGATGTCATCAGGGTTTAACGAGTCTGACAAAGGAAGAACTCGGCGTCTTTTCATATTTAGAGAGTTTGAAAAGACAGTGGAAAAGAAAACTCCACAGGTCCCTTTTCGTAAATAGTTCCCCGGATCCGAAAAGGTAGAAAACAATATCCGGAAAAACCTCCTAGTCGCAATAGGCTAGGGTATTCCTTTTTCGTAATCAATCCATCCCAGCCCGAAAAAGGGTTAAACTTATACTGGGTGGATGTCGATTCGTGTCCATTTTAACGAGATCGAAACGACAAGGGCCTCGGTGATCTTTTCATATTTAGAAAGTCAGAAAAGAGCTGAAAGATGACTCTAGAGTGACTTTTTCGTGTATTTACCGAGTCCGAAAAAGTATAAAATACAACTCGTTTCCATCTTTTAAGTTGCAAAAACCTGCTGCTGCACATACCAAGCAAGCGTAAAATCCATTTTCGACATAACATATGCAAACATTTGATAAAAATAACTTTTAAAACTCATTCAATGTCGAAAAAGTTATAAATATGTCTAATTGGTAAAAATAAAATTACTTTTACTATTTACCTTGGTAGAAAACAACAGTGGTCCATTTGGAGCAGAAACTTCCGTCGACGATTGCGACCAATCCAAGCAACCATTCAGCTTCTCGTCTGTCACAGGTAAAAGGCACTCCCTTGCTCTACATTTTCATTCATTTTTTAATGATTTTCCCTTAAGAATCAGTCTTGCATGGGCATTCTTAAAATTTTAGGGCCGGGCCCATTGGCGCGGGTATCGGGCACGGACTAGCGCTAATGAGCTCTTTTTTGTAAAGGGCTCGCGCCATGTGGCGCGAATGTTCGCAAAACATCCGCGCCAGCGGCTGAACCTTAAATTCCGCCCAAAATTTCGGTATTTAAACCAAATTACTTGGAATTTGAAGCTCATCAAAGATCTAACCAGGGGTTTTTGACCATGTGAATGCAGATAATCACTCAAAATGGAAATTGAATGGAAGGAACGAGAGCACGGAGACGAGGATGAATAGGCCATGCAAAGCCAAGCTTGCATGAATGCACTTAGAGACTGTGGATTGAAAAAGTTCTTCCTCACGCCATGTTTACGAGCTCAGCCCGAGCTCCTCCAGTATCTAATCAGTATCTGGGATGAAAATGAACAGGTGTTCAGATTACGAGACCAGGTGTTAGAATTGGAGGTCACTGACATTTATTTCATTACCGGATTGTCCCGCAGAGGTCCAATCCCTGTACTGACTGGAAGCAGACCATCCGGGGAAAAGATGGAACAGGTAATGGCACGGGTGTGCCGAGGGGCACAAACAGAATTAGGAAGCAAGAAGGTAGACATCCATACTATCCCTAATCTAGCACTGAGAGTAGTTCTCCATACCATTACGCGGGCTGCTGGGTCGCAGGCTCCGCACGAGGCCACGAAGACTCAACTCCTGCTGGCCTCAGAATGCATGGGTCCCTTACTGTTCAACTAGACAGAAGCAGTAACTATCAACATGAAAAGGCAGCTCACAAAGTGCAAACAGGGGAAACTGAAGCAATTCGGTTATGGTTCCATCTTGGTATCGTTCATTCTGGAACGCATACCAATCTTCCAGGGCCAAGGGGCCGCAGTGGCAAGTCCGATACCACGAGAGCCACGAATGGCTCGCTGGGCAGCACTGATGCCCAGATTTGGAGGTGGCCAACAGATGTCCTGGAGGCCAGAGTTCTTTAGGTGGCTACGGCGCCAACTGATCGTCGTGGAAGATTGGCCCTATTCGGGAACTGACTTTACCGGGGACCCAGATCTCCCACTACCAGAAGGAGATGACTGGGACGAGGAGCTGGGTAAGACCTCATATTTTTTATTTTATGTTTATATGTTTTTTTTTTTGTTAATACACATTCGTCTTAACACAATTATATATGCATGCAGATGTAGGACCTGAGAGACCAGCCGGGATGTCTCCAATCTCCCGGAGGACACAACTCGCCCCTGAGATCCAGGGGGAAGGCACCGGAGGAGAAGAGCTGATCCAGAACCTCGAGGGGATTGCCCATGGGATCCCAGACTATGCCCGACTATCAGACGTACTGATGGCATACCAGCGCCACACGGTGGGAGTTCCGAATCGGATCCACCGAATCCTGAGGCGCCTAGTGCGTGCAGTGACGTGCTACCATGAGCACCATGCGGATTAGTCCTTAGGATTTATGCCACACCTATTTTTGAGAGACACAGTGTCTCAGGATGTACTAAGACGATTATGTATATTTTTTGAGTTTTACGTGACACACTCTATGTAAACATTTCGATATTTATATATATACATATCTATTTCTGGATGAGTCTCTCTTTACATGTGATGATGATTTATAAATTGTGCAAATGTCTGTCTAATACCAAATTTGCTACTGCATCTGTTAATGTATTCAAATGCCTGGGTATATGATGATATGTAATGTAGTCAAAATTCCTTTCCAGTAATCGAATACGCAAATACAGACGTAATATGGACGGGTTCCTTACCGAATAGTGTCCGTTCAGCTGTAACACTACAAGTTGTGAATCTAGGTACACGAGCAATTCACGGATACCAAGGTTTACTGCCTCGGTTAACAATTCCAACACGGCGCTATACTCCGCGATATTGTTCGTGGTACGTCCTAAACACACACCTTGCAGGTCAATCAGCTCACCAGCAGGATCGTAAATTACCCAAGCTGCGGAAGACAGATTCCTGGTACTGCGGGAGGCACCATCCGCGAAACCAACAAATGGATGAATAGACATCTGCACAACCAGGAAGACCCGATCAGCAGAAAGATGTTTACAAAGCACACCACACTATGCACACAAATGAAAATCACACACCTATGTACACACACCACACCAAGAAATCACTTCAGGCGTAGTACTTTTTAAGGTACAGCCCATTTCTGGGCTGCGCCAGTGGAACTCCTTCGTAATCTATAAGCTCGTAGGCCCCATTTTTCAAAACGCGTTTTACTATATAGGGACCGTGCCACATAGGCTGGAGTTTACCGGCTCCAAGCTTATCATGTGCCTGATCGTACAAGAGAACGAGGTCTCCTTCAATGAAAGAACGAGGAGAAACAATTTGATCAAAATGAGTTTTGACCCTCTTCTTTTGTGCTTCGATGATCAAAGCAGCTAGTCGACGGGTTTCATCCAATCGTTCGAGATACAGAAGGCGTTCTTCCTCAGGGGAGGTATCCGGTAAGAGCTCCACAGCTAATTTAAGCGAAGGAATTTCACATTCAACCGGCAGAGTAGCTTCCAGATCGTACACCAATTGGAAAGGTGTGAACCCGGTTGCACTCTTAGCAGATGTTCGGTATGCCCAGAGAGCTGAGAACAGTTGGAGATGCCAATTGGATTTATGAATCCCAACTGTTCGTTGAAGCATGGTGACCAAAACCTTGTTCACCGCTTCAACCTGGCCATTCGCTTGAGGGTAGTATGGTGTTGAGCTGTCGTGACGTAAGCCCAACGTTGAAGTCAGCTCCGTCATCATGTAATCACGGAAATGAGTACCATGATCAGTGACGATGGCTTGAGGAACCCCGAATCGTGCAATAACGTGGTTGAATATAAATGAAGCAGCCGTTTTCCCGTCAGCAGCTAGTGTAGGCATTGCCTCGGCCCACTTAGTAAAGTAGTCGACGGCGACAATGATATACGCATGCCCCCCGGCCGAGTGAGGGTTACACGTCATAAAATCCACGCCCCATTTCGCAAAAGGGCCGACGGTAATAACGGGATGCAAAGGCAATGGCGGCGCGTGCATCTTGCGCTGAAAAATCTGGCACGGATGGCATTTACGGACTGCAGTGATACAATCCTTGAATATGGAAGGCCAGAAATAACCTGCCCGCAGAATCTTCTGGGCAGTAGCATACCCGGACATGTGTCCGCCACAGGCGCCACTGTGGCAGTCGTTCAAGACTTTCTCAGCCTCTTCCAAGGTAAGGCATCGTCGGAGCACCGAATCTACTCCAATGCGATATAAGGTATCTCCTACGATACGGTAGGGTTGGGACTGGTGCCGAATCCGACAGCGGGCAGTTTTATCCAACTCAGACCGGAATGTCGCGGTCTGAAGATACACTATAATGTCACCGTACCAAGGATCACGAGTATCGATAAGAAACAGCGTTTCGTCCGGTATATGATCTTCTGAGTGTGAGGGAACAGAGTCCGTAGGGAGAGAACATATCAAATCCGCGAAGACCAGTGATTTAGTTGACTTGGCAGTGGTAAACTCCAAGTCAAACTCCTGCAGGATCACGATCCATTTGGAGTACTTGCCCCCTAGTAATTGTCTAGAAAGAATATACGTCATAGGGTTGCAGTCTGAAACCACTGTTATCATGCGCAAAAGGATGTAATGGCGAAAGCATTGTACGGCATGTACTGCTGCTAAGGCCAACTTCTCGACATGTGCATAATGCGTTTCCGGGTCGAGAAGGTTCCGAGACAGGTAATAAACAACATGTTCGTCACCGTTCTCGTCATCCTGCACCAAGACCATGGCGATGGTGCTTAATGCGGCGGCTAGATACAAAGTAAAGTCGCGGTGGTAGTCCGGAGGACGAAGCAACGGAGCATTGACTAGCAATGTCTTCAGCTTCTCAAAGGATTCCTGAGCAACTTTGTCCCAGTGAAAGGGAACATTCTGCTTTAACAAACGAGTGAATCCTCTGGCCACCTCGGCATAATTCAGGATAAAGCGCCTAAGAAAATTCGCTTTCCCTTGCAGACTCTGTAACTGATACAAGGAGGAGGGTGATGGGAGATTTACGATGGCCTCAACCTTTAGAGGGTCAAGGCGAATTCCGTCTTTCGAGACTATAAAGCCTAAAAGACGGCCAGAGTCGACGCAGAAGACGCACTTATGAGGGTTGAGCCTGATATTGTAGCGTCTGCAACGAAGGAATATCTGGCGGAGATGCTCAGGATGGTCCTCTCGCTTACCTGAATGGGCTGGCAAGTCGTCCAGATAAGGCTGGACGATATGGCGAATATCATGAAAAGCATAGGACATCGCGCGCTGGAACGTGGCGCCAGCATTTTTTAAGCCGAACGGGAGTTTTTTGTACGCGAAAGTGCCCCACGGACAGATGAATGTGGTCTTATGTTGATCCTCAGGTGCAATATTGATTTGGTTGTAGCCTGAGAAACCTTCCATTAAGGAATAGATCTCACTCCCGGCACATTCGTCGATGATCTGGTCGATAAACGGAGTGGAATAATTATCCTTAGGACAGGCGCGATTGATATCGTGATAATCCACACAGACTCAAATTGTACCCTGCTTTTTATCAACAGGGACGATATTGGACACCCATTCTGTAAGGGGGATAGGATAAATAAAACCCGCGTTCAGAAGTTTTTCAACTTCTGCCTTGATGGCGGCGGCTTTCCGAGGATGCATGGGACGTAAGCGTTGGCGCACGGGTTTCGCACCTGGGTAGGTTGGAATCTCGTGCACGACAATACTCGGATCAATTCCCGGCATTTCCTCATAAGACCATGCGAAAACATCTCTGAATTCTTTGAAAAGCTCAGTATAGACTTGAATCTCCTCGGGAGAACAAGTCACACCCACATGAATGTTCTCAACAATCCCCGGTTTGACGAAGATGTTGATTGGAACAGTTTGAGTAATGTTACTCAGATTACCCTCCGAAAAGACCTCGTGCATTAAGATCGGTGTTTGAAGAGGAGGGGAAGGAACCTGAGTAGCATAACGCTCCAGACAATCAGTCATTGCCCCCAAGCTAGCCATAAACGAGGAGCGATGATGTCCATCGCCCCAGGGCAGCTCCTCAAGAGACATAGTTTCAATGATAGCCTCATCTAAAGGAAAAGTCTCTCTAAGAGGATCAGGTGAATCAGCCTGACCAAGCCAGGGGGATTGTGAGTAGACGTCAAGAGCCATGCTCATCGGAGCATGCTGAGGAGGTGGAGGGTCCGATGCGGCAACAATCTCACAGTAGCTGATTTCTACTGGCGTTAAAGGTATGGATTCTCCAAACTCATATACCTGCTTAGGTGTAGGAATGAGCCAGGGGTCATCAGTCCTGGACAACATGTTGACTTGAGCGGTATTCGGTGGCGGTGCAGGGAATATACCCATGAGAACTGGGTCTTTGAAAAGACCAGGTCCTATGCTGTCTGGGGGATTCGGAATTTGATCCACGTATGGCACGTTGTTCTCAGAGCTAGAGGTGAAAAATGACAACTGATCTACCGTGACAATCTTGCCCTCATGGGGGAACTTAATGAATCAAAAGACGGTAGATGGCACGCAGAGCATGGCATGGGTCCAGCTGCGGCCAAGAAGTATATTGTAGTTGAGTTTAGCGTCAACCACTTCTACTTCCACGTTGACAGTTTTTCCCTGTAATGTGATCGCAAGACTCTCGAGAACTCCCAGGGGTTTAGACTCCCGACCATCAAATGCCTCGAGGGCATTGGGAGATGACGACAAGGCTAGAGAGCCAATGGCCTTCTAGCAAGCGGAGGACATAACACAAGTAGATGCACCCTCATCTACGACGGCCCTATGAATGTTCAGACCGTTAATCCCGACTTGAATGACCAAAGCGATTTGATGTGGAAGCCGGGGAGTAAAATTCTCCAGATCGAAGGTGAGAAGGCTCGAGTCGGCGGGATCAATACCACTGATGGCAGACAGTAAAGCCTTCCGTTGTGAAGGACAACTTTGAAGAACCTCAAGTGCGGACATGGCACATGGCGCCTGTGCCAGATCCTCAACGATACTATAATGTTGAGCGGCACGAGCATTTGGATTGTAAGAGGATCTCCGAAGAACACCCTTGGGAGGTGGCTTCACAACGGGTTCGGGAGTCGGCTTCTCGATTTCCAATGGACCGGAGACAGGTGGGGGAGGCAGCCCTTCCGCAACTGCCTTCCCGGGTGCCTGCCGCGGTTCATTGTAATCCTTTGACCTCGTAGCGATAGTGATAGGTGCATTAGTCTTCATCATGAAAACTTGAGACCCAAACGGTGTAGATGGTGACACTTGTTCAACCATCTGGGTCTGCTGAGATGGAAATGGCTCTTTTAAAACAGCCGGAGTCCCTTTTGAGCCTTTAAGAATTTGACTAACTTCGGACCGTCGTGGACAATCCTTAGTATAATGGTCACCTTCACAGATGAGGCAAGGGAATTTCGGCTTACGTTGGGAGCCATCCTCAGTTCGAGACTTAGATTCCGGTTTCGGGGCATCAGATTTTGATTTTCCTTTGCCCTTCTTCTTCCCCTTGGAGGATTTGTCCGTAGGATTGGCCTGGACGGCATTCACCTCCGCGGTTTTACCAGAATCAGATAAGGCGGGATTAGCAGAGGTCAAGATGTCATAAAGTGTGCCAGACTGCGAATAGACAAGATCCAAGTACCGGGCACGCGCGATAGCTTGTTCCTCCGTCACACACGCTCCCATCGCGATATCCTGAGCGATTTTATTCACAAAGGAGGTGGTGAACCAGTGAGTCAAAATCTGATTAGGTATGTGAAACTTGATCAGTCGACGACGGCACCGCCACTCATGGATGTGATCCGAAATGTGAGTGGTCGTGTCCTATTTCAGAGAAGTTAGGAGGTGCGTCCCGGCCTCATATCGGACCGGCAACTGGAAATGCGTGAGGAAAGCCATGGCTAACGAGTTGAAATCCTGAAAAATACCACGGGATAGCTCTATGTACCACTTAGCAGCAGCTCCTGTTAAAGTACGCTGGAAAAGATGCAAACGAATTGAATCGTCGACCCAAGAGTTAGACGAACACCAGAGGTGATACGTCATCACATGCGCCTGGGGGTCTTCGCCAGCTTTTCCCTCAAACTTGGGACAGTCACCTGGTATCTTGGTGGGAACCGGAGGCTAATATGGATTATGTGAAATCGGATCATTGGTCAACTTTGAAACGTCCGGCAGTTCCAAGGTAGCCAGGAACGGCAATGGAGGATTAACTACCATACCAGTCCCAGGATAAGGTTCGGTACCCGCGCTCCACGATGGTTGTGAATAACCCTGCCCCCATGGGTTCTGTCCCGAAGGATTCTGACCGTAGGGGGCATACTTCGTATAACCAGACTGATTTGGCTGCTGGTAACCATAGTGTGGGGCTTGATAACCAGGGTTCAGGCCTTGATTAGGCGTCTGCCCTGTATAAGCAGCGTTTGGATTTGGCTGCTGAGCATAGGTAGAACCGGGTGGAGGAGGATAATACTGAGAGCCTCCAGAGTGGTTATAGTTCGGTTGAGACTGACCATGAGGATAATAACCACTCTGAGGATGAGTAGGCTGCTGATAAGTGGAACCCTGCGGAGCCTGGTACGTAGGGCGCAGCTGTTGATTTTGCTGCGGCATTGAATGAGCAGGCTATTGGGCAGAGTGAACGGAATGAGAGGGTTGGCCTGAATGAACAGGTTGACCCGAGTGAGGGGGCTGGCCTGAATGAACAGGCCGGCTCCGGTGACTGTGCGGTGTTGGCTGGGTGCCAGGCCGACCTCCGGGTTGTAAGTGAGCCCCAGGTTGTGCCGAATGGGTCGGCTGGCCTGGAGGCGGGACACCGGGCTGCACCGGATGATCCGGCTGCCCTGGTGGAGGGAGAGGACCAGGTGCTTGCTGGAAACCAGTTTGGCCTGAAGCAGAACCATAGGGTGGTCCTGGCTGATATGCAACGTTAGAGACGATAGGATACTGCGGTTGCATTGGTAAAGAAGGCTGGATTTGCCCCCCAGGACCATAGGCTTGTCCCGGTTGGTACCCTAGCTGAGGTTGAGCAGGTTGACCAGCAGAGCTATAATATGGTCCTTGCGGATTGTACAATGGCCCTTGCTGGCCCGCAGGGTAGCCTTGGATGGGCTGTCCCTGTGGGTCGTACAAATAGCCAGGTTGGCCCGCAGGTTGGCCCTGGAAGGGTTGTCCCTGCGGGTTGTAAGCCTGGTTGTATGGTAAACCTTGAACATACAAATAAGCCTCAGGAGCGGGAAGACGCAAAATCTCCCCGTGCTCGTCGAACTGACCTGGGAACGCATACACGGGAGTGCCATCCTGTGCATAGTGCGAAAAGAAGGATCGGTAGGGATCTTGGGGAACTTGTCCAGCTCCGGCGTTCGGCTGTTGCAAAAACAACCGATACTCCTCCGGAGATATATTCTCCGGTATAGCAGTAGCTAGGTAAATGTCTTCAGGAGTTGGCCCAGCCCTAGTAACAGATGCTGAGACAACAGAAGAAGAGGCAGCCACACAAACAGTGGGCCGAACGGGAACAGAAGTGACGGGCGTCGAAGGGGACACCCCGGGTGTAGTGGCAGCTGGTCTCGATGCGGGAGATGATATCCCCATAGAGGCTGCAGCTGAAATGATCTGACCCAGAGATCTGTATCCCTGTGGTAAAGAAGGACTGGCTGACGACGTAGTAGCCAGCTCGGAGCCGTCTCCCTCAAACAATCTACGAGGGATGCGCTGATAGTCATCAGACTCCGGAATTTCCTCACCAGAATCACTCATGGTTGATCCTGCCGTTAAATCACGCAGAAGACGGCGAGGACTAGGAGGAAAAACAGCAGCAACAAACGGTGAACCCGATGTAAGAGAAAGGAAATCAGCTCCTAATCTCAATTCAGACACACGGTCCGAAAAGGGCCAATTGAACTCAACTGGTCCTCCAAAGGGTTGCTCGGCGAGAACCGGTCCCCCGTCAGGAAACTCGGAAACAACAGGCTGTTGTGGTTCAACAGAAGGCTCAGAAGCTTCTGAAGAATCGTCCGTGTAAGGACTACCAGTAGACGAAACCGATGGTTCCGCCACCGTGGCAAAAGACTAGAAGAAAAGGGCACACACACACACGGGCTGAAAATGAGTTAAGACACACGATCAAACGGTCAACAAGCAATGTCTAAATAGGTGTGAAATCGTGGGCGATTAATTTTACCACATTGGAAAGTAAGAGATCCTACCGTTTCATGTTTTAAGAGTCGAGAAACGATAAAAAGATGACTCTATCTCTTTCAGAGTTGACACAAGCGTGAAAGGACAAGCGCTTGACGGTATTTTCAAGTTTAGGGAGTCAGAAAAGACCAAATGACTGCTCAGGAAAAACTAGGCACAAAGGGTGTACCAAATATCCGCGAACTGCAATATACACCTTGGTTTCAAAAATGAAACAGAAATCGACCAAGGACTTTCCGTACGTGCAGGTAGTCTCCCCGAATGCTGTGTTCGGTGTATCACGGGTATAGGGCGGCAGACTTGGATTCCTGTGGATAAAGGATTGAAAACCTATAGGGGTCTCCCTTTATATACGCGACGGTACGGGGAGCACAAGTCCGTACTAGTGCTGTCTAAAGCCAACAGGCGAACGACAGCTGCTAGGTTTAACGACGCCGGAACACTTCTCTAGCCTAGACCTTCTAAATATGTTTCGTTAAGTTCCAATGCTGCCTTAGGTTAATTGAATAAATTTTACAGTTGATCTTCAATTAAGTTTCAATTTCCAGGCCCTATCGTATGTAGTGTCTCCTAAATGCAAAGCTATATGCCACAGTGCAACATTTCGTTCGATGAAAACTAATTAGAGAAGAGTTGAGAGCTTTTACACAAACGAAATGAAAGCAAACCAAGCAACGAGATCTCTAATGCAACTAACGCAATTGACAACTTTTCATTCAAAACACTAATCACTAGTGATAAGGAAAAGATCACAATTTTCACTAATTAACAAAAGCAAAAGAGATTTTTTTTTTTTGATTTTCAATGTTTAATGGCTAATATGCACTAATCAAACTTGAAAAAAAATGGAGCAACTTGAGAAACGATATTCAAGAGAGCGAAACAAACACATTTCACTCAACAACACAAGCAATCAGATCCCCAAATCGACCAAAGTCTCTCAAAGCAAAGAAAAGACTCAAAAGCTTCCAATGGACCGTGTGATCTAGGTCCAAAGCAAGACTAAACGAGTTTCGAATGAAGAAATGAACAATCACCCAAAAATCATAATGAAACAATGAACAACTACTTAGAGAATGTGGAGAATCAATCAGATAGTTGACAGGACAATCCAAACACCCAAACTCCCAAGGAGGGCTCGATACACTAAGCCACTAGATGACCTAGGGCTCAAAACGTGAAATCGGTAGATAGAAGCAAACAACCAAAGGACAGAGGTGAATTCCCAGTCAAACAGGACTCCAACACACTCAGGCAGTCAGAAAGTCAAGAAGAAAAACACTGGTCAACTTCAGAGAGCTTAAAAATGAGAAATCTCAAAAACTTACAGGGGTGGCGCGACTATAAGTGTGAAACTGGCGCCAGAAAGCAATTGGCGCGGGTTGAACAAAGGCAACATGCGCCAATTGGCGCGACTGTCGGGTTAAAAACCGCGCCAGTCGAGTTTCTCAGCAAAAAATTAAAAACAAGCTATTCCAGAAACAGACCAATGCTAGCTAAGCAATCCAAGAAGCAAAAACACACAAAGAACCCAACCCAGAAGGTTCATCAAGCAAGGAAAAGCAAGATACAAACGGCAAGGCAAGACAAAGACTCCAATTCGTTCAGTCTGTAAACCAAACCGGAGATTGACTGAAGTAGCGTTGATCTACTCCGCTAATGCAAGGCAGAAGCGTTTCAAAGGCTATCTGGCTGTACTTCAGACTCCGTCTATAGTTTACAAATCAAACAACAAGCTGGATCCCCAGCGGAGTCGCCAATTTGTTGAGGAGGTAAATCCCCTCTGCGGACAGAGGCGATCCCTACTAGCCCAGCAGGGGTCTAGCAACAAACAAACAATGCTATGACGCAAGCTCCTAGTTACGAATGAAAGACTTGGAATAGAAGCCTACCTGGATTCCAATGCTATGATCTGAAGAAGAAGTGTCCCCGTCCTTCAGCCCTGGCAGATCACAATCCTTCCACGATCTCCGCGGATGAACACCTGCACATAGAAGAAACGAACAGATACAAGCATAGGAACTAGCATACGTAACTAAACATCGGTCAGAAAAGATATAACTCGCATTAACATGATGGAAAACGGAGTGGAACCATAATCATAGTCATCTATTAAAATGATAAACGAATAGAAGTTACAACCAAGTTCTGACGTCGCAGCTTCCTTCGAACGGGTCTCCGGTCGTCCACGTCTCGCAAAGCTTGCCAAGGAAAGGGAAACCTCTCCAGAGTCTCGTAACAATGGTCTCCTCGCTTGAGTCACCTCATGAAAGAGAGTATCTACAACACAAAAGGTTCTTGGGAGGGTCTAGATATGGAGATTCGTAGCTTATAATATTGCAGACTGGGGCCTTGCCATGGATTTGAGCATGCTTTTATAGATGGGGAAGGAGGGAGTTGGGATCCCTATTATTATGGGATTGGCCCTATCAACAAGGAAGGTTCCATGGGAGGTGGCAAAACCACTTCCCCTCCATAGAACTCCCGCAGCCAAACCTCCCAACTCAAGATAGGCAATGGTTTGTGAGTTTGTTGGAACTCAACTTCCGCCATCCTTATTTAAAAAACAACTCCCAAAATGGGTGGCGCGACTACGACTCTATTACAGAGCACCAGTTGGCGCGACCTCTTTGCAGTAATTTCCCCATTGGCGCGAGTACTGAACTGCCTGCCCGCGCCAATGCCAAAAGGGATGTTTTTCATGACTTTTGCAAGGAGATGTCTCAAGGGCAAATAAAGCTCATGTTCAGAGGGATGCATTGATGATGTTTCCAAGGCATGACAATGTCCACAGGTCACAGAATGGGTCCTCCATTGTGCGGGATGGGGAATGGTAAGGACGGTGACAAATTACTGTGTAACAATTATGCAACTTGGTTTGATGATTTTATGCATGTGATAGTGCGATGGAGTAGTATGATGGTGTATGCTATTTATTGTTTTTGATGTGATGTTGTTGTTGTCATTACATCATTTTTTATTGTTTTTATCAATATTAATTATTATGCTCCATATTGTTAGATCCCTATATTACTAATGGATTCCCTTATTTTTGTTAGTATAGCACCCTTATTGTTATTTTTGTGCCCCTATAACCCCCATATTGTTATTACTATGCCCTTACATTATTACTGTTAGGTCGGCTAGGACTATATTGTGACCCCATGGACCCATTATGTAGAAGGAGGTTTTTTTGATTTGTATCATCCAAGAATTGTTCATTTATGTAATGTAAAGGAGGTTTCCCCTTCAAAGTGACTGAATTATAATGTGTTGATCTCTCTTTTCTTCTATTTTTGGAGCTAGTTTCTTAACATTTGGTATCAGATATTTGGATTCTAGGGTTTCACTGCTCCAAATAGGTCATCGTGCCATTTGTGCTATAAAAAAATTTCTACGAAGGTTCAAAAGCTAAAAAAATTTATCACGTGAAGCTGAAATCCTGAGGAACATTGTATGAGAATTTTAGATTTTGGTTTGCAATATATTTGGAGTGATTATTTGTGGAAGTTAGGGTTTTTTCAGGCTCCTGGATCTCATCCCAAAGAGATTACCATAGGAAAATCATCATAACTCTCTTTCTGAGCATTAGATTGGGATTCTGTAAAAAGTGTCCAAAAGTAAATAGACTACAGTTTCCTGTATATCAATTTCAAAGAAGAACGAGGAAAAAATGAAATGTGGCATGCCATACAATTTTTCTCTACTGAACCAGTCCATAATTAGGTAATTGTGGGAGATTGGGCATACATTTGCCTTGAAAAATCCAAATCAAGTTAGACATATGGCATTCGAAAGAATATTCAGAGGGCTACTAGAGGACTGAAGTTAAGATATTGAAGATCTAAAATCACATAGATAATTTAGTTTCAATATCCAGCTCCTCGAAAAGAAGAAAAAGGTGTGTATTTTTTTTCAAATTGCATAAGTTTTGTTTGAAAAATTAGTTTGAAGTGAGTCCAAGGTCATATTGAAGCATAGATATTAGTATTGAGTTATAAAATGACCCCCAAAAATAATTTAGCACCCATTAAGCCTTCAGAAGGTTCTACTATGACTCATGAAGGGGAAGAAGTTCAACATGACATATCAAAATTACAAGAGAAAGTGCACCAATTTTCGCTCTCGCAAAGAGAAACAAAAAATGAAATGGAAGTTTTGAAGAAAGGCGTGGAAGCTAAGATGGATGGTTTGAAGAAGGGAATGGAAGCTAATATGGATTTTTTGAAGAAAGACATGGAAGCTAACATGGATGGTTTGAATGGTTTGAAGAATGGCATGGAAGACATGGAAGAAAAAATGGAAGGTTTGAAGGAAGACATGGAAGGTTTGAAGGATGGTTTGACAAAGTTGATACAAGATATGATTCTTAATGGTGAAAATATAGTAGAGGAAACTCATGGTGAGTATAAAATAATTTTTTATCGTGATTTCATAAAATCGAACGTTGGATGGAAGACCCGCCATATTCAGGTAGTACCCATAATTATATTCAGTGTAAGGTAGCCAAGGAATTGAAATGTTTCCTATACCTAGCACTAGAATGTCAAGTGATTGTTGCAAATGGAGGAACTATAAATTGCTTTGGAAAATGCCATAATACCAACCTAACCATGGGGGAATATGTATTAAATATTCCAATGTTTTCCATTCCAATGGAAGGTGTTGATGTTGTACTATGTGTACAACGGTTACAAACTTTGGGGACGGTAGCTTTTAATTTTCAAGAATTTTTCTTGAAATTTTTTTCGAGAAGGAAAGGAAATTGAATTAAGGGGTATCATAGTGAATCCAGGAAATATAATAAGCTCTAATTTGATGACTAATATTCTGAAGAAATAACAACGAGGTGTAATTGCACAATTATGCTCACTAGAAGTTCCAACATCAAAATCATATGTTTCTCGAGATCTCCAAAACGTCTTGCACAATCATTCCAAGGTGTATAAAACTCCCAAAGGAATCCAACCTCTTCATGACCATGATCATGTTATTCATTTCATTTCAGGAAGTGTTCCTCCAAACTTTAGGCCTTACAGATATCCTTATGTCCAAAAGAGCGAAATTGAACGTATGATTGTAGAAATTTTAGAGACTGGTATAATTCAAACTAGTCAAAGTTCTTTCTTTGCTCCAGTAGTATTGGTGCACAAGAAGGATGGATCATGGCGTATGTGTTTGGATTATAGGGAGCTCAATAAGCTCACTATTAAATATAAATTTCCCATTCCTGTGATTGACGAATTATTGAATGAATTACATGGAGCAATTTATTTTACTAAGTTGGATCTTCATTCAAGATATCATCAAGTTAGAATGAAGATTGAAGATATTCTGAAAATAGCATTTCAAACTCATGAGGGTCATTATGAATTTTTGTTCATGCCTTTTGGCCTTGCCAATGCACCTTCTACATTTCAAGGGTTGATGAATGCCATTTTCAAACCCTTCCTTAGAAAATTTGTGCTAGTATTTTTTGATGACATACTAATCTAAAATAGGTCTTGGAAGGATCATGTTCAACATATTGATACGGTGCTCCAACTATTGGAGGAGAAACAATTATATGAAAAAACATCCAAATTTTTCTCTGGAGTACAAGAGGTGGAATATGTGTGTCATATTGTATCTCACGAGGGTGTTAAGGTAGACCCTAACAAAATTAAAGTCATTAAGGGATGGAAAGTCCCCACAACCATAAAGCAGTTGCGATGATTTCTCGGGTTAACAGGGTATTATTGAAATTTGTTAATAATTATGGGATAATATGAACACCTCTAACAACATTATTGAATAAAGATGCATTTTGATGGACACGTGAAGAAACTAAGGCCTTTTGAACATCTTAAAAAGGAAATGTGCCTAACATCAGTCTTAGCTACGCCAGACTTCACAAAAACCTTTATTGTGGAATGTGATGCCTTAGGAAATAGAATTGGTTCTATTTTAATGCAAGAAGGAAGACCCATTTCTTTTGAAAGTCATCCAATCAAAGGAAAGTATTTACAGAAAGCTATTTATGAGAAGGAAAAGTTGGAAATACTACATGCACAAAAGAAATGCTGACCTTACCTAATAGGGAGATACTTCAAGGTAAAAAATGATCATGATAGTCTTAAACACTTTTTGGAACAAAGAATATCTTCAGAAGAGCAGCAAAAATGGGTCACAAAGATTTTGGGTTATGACTTTGAAAACATCTACAAAAAATGGAAGATAAATGTTCTTGTAGATGCACTTTCAAGAAAGGATGAAGAGGTGGAAGCATTGCTTTGTGCCATTTCTATTATCCAACTGGATTGGATAACCAAAGCAAGGGATGAATGGAAGAATAATGAAGAAATGTCGACACTTATTGAAACGTTGTAGCAAGATCCTAGTACATTTGATACATTTAGTTGGAAAAATGATTCCTTATGGTTCAAATATCACTTATATATTTGCAATAATTCTCAACTAAATCAAAATATTCTTTTGGAATTGCACACTTCTCCTTTAGTAGGACACTCAAGATTTTTAAAATCTTACCATAGTGTGAAGAAAGAATTTTTTTGAATGGCCTTAAATCTGATATTCAAAATTTTGTGGCAGAATGTTTGGTTTTCCAGCAAAATCAAGTTGACACAATTAACACCCTGGATCTTCTACAACCTCTATCCATTCCAAGTCAACGTTGGGAGGAGATTTCAATGGATTTCATCACATGTTTACCTAAGTCCGAAGGAAAGAGTGTCATCATGGTGGTAGTTGATAGCCTTACTAAGTATGCACACTTTTCTACATTATCTCATCCATTTAAAGCAAGTATGGTTTCTACTGGATTTATGGAAATAATTCAAAAGCTACATGGAAACCCAAAGATTATTGTAAGTGACAGAGATCCCATTTTTACAGGAATTTTTTGGATGGAATTTTTTTCTTATTTGGGTACTCAACTAGATCATAGCTCCTCTTATCATCCTCAATCCGATGGTCAAAATGAGATAGTGAATAAATGTTTGGAAGGATATCTTCATTGTTTTTTATTTTAGAAGAAAACACAATGGGTCAAGCGGTTACCTCTCGTTGAATGGTGGTATAACACTTCCTTCCATACTGTAGCAAAAATCACCCCATTTATGGAACTTTATGGATATCATCCACCGTCCATCACATCTTGAAAAGAGAAATTTTTAAGGTTTAGGAAATTGAAGATCACATCAAGCATCAAAAAGAAGTTCTCCAACTCTTAAAGGATAATCTAAATTTGGCACAAAATCGAACGAAACAAGCAGCATATCAACATCGCAGTGACAAAAGTTTTGATGTAGGAGACTACGTATTTTTATGGCTACAACCATGCAAACAAATGTCTCTCAAGAAAGCTAAGAAGGATAATAAATTATCGCCAAAGTACTATGGTCCTTACAAGGTGTTGCAAAAGATTGGTACTATGGCATACAAATTGGCGCTTCTTGCTTCTTCATGATTGCTTCTAGTTTTCCATGTTTCATGCTTAAATAAGGTTATAGGGGACAAACTTCTAGTTCAAAAAATATTGCCAAGACTTGATGAGGAAGGAAAAATCATATTGGAACCTAAAGCAGTAACGGAAACAAGAACTTGACAACTACGAAATCAATCAATTTCAGAGTATCTCATCAGGTGGAAGAACTTACCCACTGAATATTCTAAATGGGAGATGAGAATTTAATACAGAAGCAACTAGAGCTACTCAAGCATTGAGGACAAAACTTTTTTGAAGGAGAGGGGCATATTAGGTTCCTATATTACAAGTATAGTCTCGTATTGTTGTTAGTGTAACCCCCTTATTGTTATTGTTGTACCCCTATAACCCCAATATTGTTATTATTGTGCCCTTACATTATTATTGTTAGGTCAGCTAGGGTTATATTGTGACCTCATGGACTCCTATATATAGCAGGAGGTTTTTTCATTTGTATCATCCAAGAATTGTTCATTTATGTAATGTAAAGGACGTTGCCCCCTTGAAGCGGCTTATTTATAAGGCGTTGATCTCTCTTTTCTTCTATTTTGGAGTTGGTTTCATAACAAAGAAGGTTATAGGTGACAAAAATCCAGTTCAAAAAATATTTCCAGAACTTGATGAGGAAGAAAAAATCATATTGGAACCTGAAGCAGTCATGGAAATAAGAACTCGAGAGCTACGAAATCGATCAATTTCAGAGTATCTTATCAATTGGATGAAGTTACCCACTGAATATTCTACATGGGATGATGAGAATTTTATACAGAAGCATCCAGAGCTACTCAAGTGTTGAGGAAACCACTTTTTTTAAGGAGAGGGGCATGTTAGGTCCCTATATTACTAGTGTAGTCCCTGATTGTTGTTAGTATACCCCCCTTATCGTTATTGTTGTACCCCTGTAACCCCCATATTTTTATTACTGTGCCCTTACATTATTATTGTTAGGCCAGCTAGGATATATTGTGACCCCATGGACTCATATATATATATATATATATAAGGAGGTTTTTTCAATTGTATCATCCAAGAATTGTTCATTTATGTAATGTAAAGGAGGTCTCCCCCTCGAAGTGGCTGAATTCTAAGGCGTTGATCTCTCTTTTCTTCTATTTTTGGAGCTAGTTTCTTTACACATATTATGGTTATTATTTCTTCCATATATTGCTATAGAGGGATGATTGATATTCATGATGATGATACATGTTGCTGGTTTATGATGTTTTTTATATGACTTTTGTTGCGGAAGTTTGTATTGTTATGAAATGTCAGTTAATGTTGTTGATATCTGATTCCATGGTTGATATTTTTGGAGTGGATGAAGCATATCTCTTATGTGATTTGTATTGACATATTCTTACTCCCATAGAGAGGACATGTGGTTCATCATATGCTCTATGTACTTGATATTGTATTAAACATGCATTGATGAGAGAGTTGTAATGAGATTCATGTTTTGGCATATGTTTCATAATGAGTCACAAGAACTAGTCAAGTCTTACATGGGTTGTTAGTGGCGTTGTTAAAACTATGTATCTCATGTATTATTCATATATACTCCCATACTTATCAGGGACAGGATTTATAGAGTCATCATGTATGCATTGAGAAAGAGTCATGTGAGCCATGTTACAACCATGTGTATGGGATTTTGTTGGCATTGTAAATTTATGTATTATCATTTGTAGCCATGTAATAAGCCTATAAGGCCATGTAGTTTGTTGCATATATTTTGGTTATATTTTTTTGTCCATGTCGAGTAGCCTCTTGCATGTGGAAAGGAGGCATTGACAACCATGTATATTCAGGCATGAAGATGATTTCATTAAGTTGTGTATGGATGGTCATACTGTTGTGACCTGTCATCATGGATTTTTTGCTTCCATGAATAGTTCATAGCGATATTGCATTGTTGGTGATTTATGTGTTTTCTTGTGTTGGGGAGTACTTTGTGGAGAGGATGTATTTTTTGTTGTTGCTTCAGATTGGATGGATATATATTGTTATTGCTAAAGAGTTTTGTTTCTAGTTGGTCATTCTATGTTTTTTCTACTATGGGTTGGTGATATTATTTATTATTTCCGTTATGACATGGATTATGCTGCTGATTGTTGATGTTTCTTATTGTCATGTTGCCTTAGGAGTGAGATACTTTATTGTTGTTGTTGATGGGAAATGTATTTTGCAGCTCTTTTGTGTTATTGATTGGGAATAACTTATGTCGAGGTGGATTTTAGTGCACATATATTCTAGGGGGAGTGTTGTATTTTGGTATTACACTCCATTTCCCATCGCATGCATATGATTATGAGTGGATTTTACATTATTTTTTTTATGGATCCCCTTGCATGTAGATGGGTATATAGCATTCATCCTTGACATGTTTAGCCTGTTTCCATTATTGTCAAAGGGGTAGAATGTTATAGTGATGATAAAATGATTGTCTCAGCTTGGGGGTTGAAATCAATACAAAATGGGGATATTGTTGGCATTGATGTGTGCTACAATGTTGCAGATGTGTGGTTGATTTTAATTGATGTCAACCTAGTTTCTTTGGCTGTAGATGGTTGAGGTGTTTGATGTTTTAGGTGTACATGGTTCTTGGGTGGATCATGGTGTGGTGCAATAGCTTGTAGGGCTTCCCATGATGATAGTATTCATGATCATGTTGTTTCATATAGATATTTTTCGTTGCTACAAATTTTAGTTGAGGAGGCTTGATGATCAATTTCCTTGGTATCCATGTTCATGATCAGGTATCCTCTGATGATGATGTTTTACATTGGGCTAAGAGAGAATATACATGTGTTTTTGGATGCTTGAGATGGTTTTATAGGTGTTGGAGGATGTCTGATAAGTTCTGGAGATGCATATTGATGGAAGAGTTTTTTTGGAGAAGTTTGATGGCTCAGTTGCTTAGTATGGTTGTTGGTTGGCTTCTTAGTCAACCTAGTTTGACTTTGGATGATGATGGAGTTGCTACAATGGATTGGTGAAGTGTTGCAAAGGTATCAGAGAGTTCCAAATGTCCTATAGAGGTTGGTCTAACTTTGGAATAATTTTAGGAATGTTTTGAGCTAAGGAAGCATGTTTTTTATTCTCCTTTGCCATAGTCACATGGAATGAAGGTCAAGGGAGACGTTTTAGGCTCCAATCACATGGAGAACCTCCTATGGGGGTGAATATAATGCCAATATGCTAAATTTACATGAATGAAAGTGCAAAGGGAATGAATATAGTGTTTTCATGAGTTTTGCAATGCATTCCTTGGTGTACTCAACTAATTTTGGTGTTGTGGAGATGTTATTGACTGAGATTTTTTGGCATATGGTTGGAATAATTTTGGTTTCCCTCTAGAAGTTTTTCAAGGTTGAAGATATCAAAGGACTAGTGGATTTAGTGATTGATTCGGTGAAGAATCCTTCCTCAACCAAATTTGAAGTATGTGAAAACAATTGTTGAGTCTTACATAACCTGTAGCATTTAGTGTATGACTCAACACAAAAAAATGATAAAATAAAATAAGACCTTGAGTCTATTTGGTTGGTTGGTTGTTGTGAGAGTGTGAGAAGATTCCATTATGAGGTAATTGTGAATGAGTAGTGATTGTTGCAACTACTCACATTGTATTTCAAAGATATTTCATAATTGTGTATGTAAAATTTAGAGGTGAATTGGGATGAAGTGTGGAGAGGAATTGAGAGTAGAGTGTGGATATTATGGTCAGTATAAGAGAAGAAAAAATCCCTCTGAGAAAATGTTGGAGTTGTTGGGTTGCTTAGGTTGAGAGAATTGAGAGCCCAGTATGAAAAAATTATGAAATGTGGTTCACACGGAGGAAGTGAAGTCATGGCGGATTTAGTATAGACAATGATTTGGTATATTGCTAATAGGAAGATTTTTCTCCATCCAATAGGAGTTAAAAAATATAATGGTGGTTAGGTGAGGATCGTTGATCGTGGGAGCTTCTAGTTGATGGTTGTTCATAGATCCATGAAAGAAACAGAGTTACAAATTGATATATGTCAGCGTATTGTAGAGAAATACAAGTCTTTTAGCTTATGGTTTTAAACTAATACATATAACAATTTGTTCCATAGATTATTGAAAATAATTGAGCAGCACAACAACAACAGGGTGGTTTTCTCTCGAAAGGGTTTCCACTAGGAATACTTGTTATGAAACCAGCTCCAAAAACGAAAGAAAAGAGATAACAACAGCTTAGAAATAAGCCACTTCGAGGGGGAAACCTCATTTACATTACATAAATGAATAATTCCTGGGTGATAAAAATGAAAAGACCTCCTTCTATATATAGGAGTCCATGGGGTCACAATATAATCTTAGCCAGCCTAGCAATAATAATGTAAAGCCACAATAATAAAACTATTGGGGTTAAGAGGGGTACAACAATAACAATAAGGGGGCTACACTAACAACAGTAAGGGACTACACTAGTAATATAGGGGCCTAACATGCCCCTCTCCTTTAAAAAAAGTGTTTTCCTCAACGCTTGAGTAGATATGGGTGCTTCTGTATAAAATTATCATCCTCCCATGTAGAATATTTAGTGGGTAAGTTCTTCTACTTGATGAGATACTCTGAAATTGATTGATTTCGTAGCTGTCGAGTTCTTTTTTCCATGACTGCTTCCGGTTCCAATATGATTTTTCCTTCTTCATCAAGTTATGGAAATATAGTTTTAACTAGAATTTTTTCACCTATAACCTTCTTTAAGCGTGAAACATGGAAAACTTGATGCACTCGTGAAGAAGCAAGAAGCTCCAATTTGTATGCCACAATACCAATATTTTGCAACGCCTTGCAAGGACCATAGTACTTTGGCGATAATTTATTATCCTTCTTATATTGCTTGAGGGACATCTTTTTGTATCCTTGTAGCTATAAAAATACCCAGTCTCATACATCAAAACTTCTCTCACTGAGTTGTTGGTCTACCTATTGTTTCATTTGATTTTGTGCCAAATTTAGGTTATCCTTTAAGTTTTGGAGAACTTCTTGTTGATTGTCAATCTGATTTCCACAACTTGAACCTTAGAATTTTCTCTTAAAGATGATGTGATGGACGGTGGATGATATCCATAAAGTTCCATAAATGGGGTCATTTTTGCTGCAGTATGGAAGGAAGAGTCATACCACCATTCAGCCAGAGGTAACCACTTGACCCATTATGTTTGTTTATCAGATACAAAAAAATGAAGATATCCTTCAAAACATTTATTCACTATCTCAGTTTGACCATCAGATTGAGGATGATAAGATGCGTTATGAGCTAGTTGAGTACCCAAACAAGAAAATAATTCCATCCAAAAATATCTAGTAAAAATGGGATCTCTGTCGCTTACAATAATCTTTGGGTTTCCATTTAGATTTTTAATTATTTCCATAAATGCAATAGCAACTATAATTGCTTTAAATGGACGAGATAATTCACAAAAGTGTGCATACTTGGTAAGTCTATCAACTACCAGCATGATGACACTCTTTCCATTGGACTTAGGTAAACCTGTGATAAAATCCATTGAAATATCCTCTCAACATTGACTTGGAATGGATAAAGGTTGTAGAAGACTCGGGGTCTTAATTGTCTCAACTTTATTTTTCTAGAAAACAAAACATTCTGCCACAAAAATTTGAATATCAGATTTAATCCCATCCCAAAAACATTATTTTTTCACCCTGTTGTAAGTTTTTAAAAATCGTGAGTGTCCTCCTAAAGGAGAAGCATGAAATTCCAAAATAATACTTTGTTATAGTTGGGAATTCTTACAAATATATAAGCGATATTTCTACCATAAGGAATCATTTTCCCAACTAGATGTATCATATGTACTACCATCTTGCTTCAACATTTGAATGAGTGTCCACACTTCTTCGTCCTTCTTCCATTCATCCCTTACTTCAGTTATCCAATCTAGTTGAATAATAGAAATGGAACAAAGCAATGCTTCCACCTCTTCATTATTTCTTGAGAGTGCATATGCAACAACATTTAGCTTCCCTATTTTGTAGATGATTTCAAAGTCATAATCCAACATATTTGTGACCCATTTTTGTTGCTCTTCTGAAGATAGTCTTTGTTCCAAAAAGTGTTTAAGACTATCATGATCATTTTTTACCTTGAAGTGTCTTCCCATTAGGTGAGGTCGTTGTTTCTTTAGTGCATGTTGTATTTTTAGGATTTCCTTCTCATAAATAACTTTTTGTAAATAATTTCCTTTGATTGGGCGACTTTAAAAAGCAATGGGTCTTCCTTCTTGCATTAAAACAACACCAATTCCATTTCTTGAGGGATCACATTCTACAATAAATGTTTTTGTGAAGTCTGGCATAGCTAAGATCGGTGCTAGGCACATTGCCTCTTTAAGATGTTCAAAGGCCTTTGTTGCTTCAAGAGTCCGTGAAAATGCATATTTCTTCAATATTGTTGTTAGAGGTGCCGCTATTCTCCCATAATTCTTAACAAACTTGCAATAATACCCTGTTAACTCGAGAAATATTTGCAACTAATTTATGGTTGTGGGGCCTTTCCATTCCTTAATGGCTTTAAATTTTTTAGGGTATACCTTAACACACTCGTGAGATACAATATGACCCAAATATTCCACCTCTCGTACTCCAAAGAAACATTTGGATGTTTTTCCATATAATTGTTTATCATCCAATAGTTTGAGCACCCTGTCAACATGTTGAACATGATCCTTCGAAGACCTGTTGTAGATTAGTATATCATCAAAAAATACTAGCACAAAATTTCTAAGGAAGGGTTTGAAAATGGAATTCATCAACCCCTGAAATGTAGAAGGTGAATTGGTAACACAAAAAGGCATGACCAAAAATTCATAATGACCCTCATGAGTTCGAAATGTTGTTTTTAGAATATCTTCAGTCTTCATTCTAATTTGATGATATCGTGAATGAAGATCCAACTTTGTAAAATAAATTTATCAATGTAAATCATCCAATAATTCATCAACCACAAGAATGGGAAATTTTTCTTTAATAGTGAGCTTATTGAGCTCGCTATAATCCAGACACATGTGCCATGATCCATCCTTCTTGTGCACCAATACTACTAGAGCAAAGAAAGAACTTTGACTAGGTTGAATTATACCAACCTCTAACATTTCTGTAATCATACATTCAATTTCTCTTTTTTGGACATAAGGATATTTATAAGGCCTAATGTTTGGACGAACACTTACTGGAATCAAATGAATAGCATGATTATGATCATGAAAAGGTGGGAGTCCTTTGGGAGTTTCAAACACCTTGGAATTATTGTCCAAGACTTTTTGGAGATGTGGAGAAATACAATATTTTGATGTTGGAACTTCTAGTGAGAATAATTGTGGAATTATGCCTCATTTTTCTTTCTTTAGAAGCTTTTTTATGACATTAAAGCTTATTATCTTTCCTCGCTTCCCTGCAATACCCCGTAATTCAACTTTCTTTCCTTCCAAAAAAAATTGAAGAAAGTTCTTGAAAATTAAAAGCTACCTTCCGCAAAGATTGTAACCATTGCACTCCTAGTACAACATCATCACCTCCCATTGGAATGGAAACCATTGGACTATTCAATACATATTCCCCCATGGTTATCTTGATATTATGGCATTTTCCAAAGAAATTTATAGTTCCTCCATTTGCAACCATCACTTGACATTCTGGTGTTGGGTATAGGAAACAATTCATTTGCTTGGATCCCTTACAATGAATAAAATTATGGGTACTACCTGAATCAATCAACACTATTACCTTTTTCTTCTTGATATGTCCTTCTATCTTGAGAATCCGAGGAGTGGTAATTCCTACCAATTCATTACGTGATATGGTCAGACTCTTTTCTTTGTCTTCAAGGGTTGGTTCCTCATGTATATCCTCTTCTTTTGAAGTTTCTTGTTCATTTTCTTTCTCCCCTTCACAATATATGTAAAATAATTTCTTCTCAGCACACTTATGACCTTTAGTGTATTTTCTATCACAACTGTATCAAATGCGTTTTGCACTTTTTTCTTCCAATTGTTGTGGTGTCAACCTTGTAGGTTTTGGAAGTCTAGGAGTAGAAACACGTCCATCTTTATAGATGTGAGTGGTAGGCTTCCATGTTTCCATAGTTTTACATTTAATTTTTCTTCCCAACCTGAATGCCTTCTCTAATGAATTAGGTTCCCAAATGCGAACCTCATGATGGATTGTTTCCTTTAAATTCCCTATGAAGACATCAATCTGGTGTTCCTCTGGAATATTTTTTACCCTAATATTCAATTTTTGGAGGTCCTCAATGTGCTCCACCACTGAACTCTTTTGTTTGAGATTTATCCATTGGCTAAAGAAGGTATTCCTATTTGTATCCTCATAATGTGCTATCACTTCCTCCGTAAAAGTCAACCAAGTGGAATTTTTTTTACGATATCAAAGTCATCGATACCATACAAATGTATTTTGTTCTAAATATAAAGTTGTAATGCATACCTTTTTTTTTTTTCACATTATTGAGATCAAAATTTTGCTCCATCTGTAGTATCCATGTTACGAGATCCTTGCCATCAAACTTTCTCATATCGATCTTTGGAATATGTTGGCTATTCCATCCAACAATAGAGTTTATGAAATCAATATTAACATTTATTTTGTTCTCATCACGAGTTTTCTCTACTATATTTTCGCCATTAAGAATAATTTCTTGTATCAACGTTGTGAAGCCTTCCATGTCTTCTTTTATATCATTCTTCATGTTTTCCATTTTTTCTTCCATGCCTTCCATGTCATTCTTCAAACTATCCATCTTAGCTTCCATCCCTTTCTTCAAACCATCCATATTAGCTTCCATGCCCTTCTTCAAGCCATCCATCTTAGCTTCCACAACTTTCTTCAAAACATACATTTCATTTTTGGTTGCTTTTTTCGAGAGCGAAATTTGGTGCACTTGCTCTTGTATTTTTGATATATCATGTTGCACTTATTCATCCTCATGAGTCATAGTAGAGTATTCTAAGGGGTTAATGGGTGTTGAATTCCTTTTAGGGGGGATTTTAAAACCAAATATTGATATCTATCCTTGAATATGCTCTTGGAATCACTTCAAACTGATTTTTCAAACAAGACTTATGCAATTCGAAAACAAATACACACATTTTCTTGCTTTTGAGGAGTTTGATATTGAAACTAAATTATCTTTGTGATTTCAGATCTTCAATATTTGAAATTCAGTCTTGTAATAGCCCTTTGAATCTTATTTCCAATGCCACATGCCTGTGCTGATTTGGATTCTTCAAGTGAAAGTTATGCCCAATCGCCCACAATGACCTAATTATGGACTGGTTCAGTAGAGAAAAATTGTACAGAGTGCCACGTGTCACTATTTCATCCTTCCACTCTGAAATTCATACACAGAAAACTACAGTCCGTGTAATTGTGTCCACTTCTTACAGAATTCCAATATGATACCCAAATAAATATTTATGATGATTCTCCCTTGGTCACCTCTTTTAGATGAAATTTAGGAGCCTACAAAACCCTAACTTCCACAGATCATATCTCTGATAATATTACGAACCAAGATTTGAAATTTTTACATGAAGTTCCTCAGGATTTTTTCTTCACGTGTTAAAAATTTTAACTTCTAAACCTTTGTAGAAAACAATTTATAGAGAATATTATACGATGACCAGTTTGGAGCAGTGAAACCCTAGAATCCAAAGCTCTGATACCAAATGTTATGAAACCAACTCCAAAAATGGAAGAAAAGAGAGACCAATGTCTTAGAAATAATCCACTTCGAGGGGGAAAGCTCCTTTACATTACATAAATGAAAAATTATTGGATGATACAAATGAAAAAACCTCCTTCTATATATAGTAGTCCATGGGGTCACAATATAATCCTAGCCGACCTAACAATAATAATGTAAAGACACAATAATAATAATATTAGGGTTATAGGGGTACAACAATAACAATAAGGGGGATACACTAACAAAAATAAGGGACTACACTAGTAATATAGGGACCTAACAATACTTATGTCCTTATGTATTCTTTCTTGCATTGTTATTTCTCGTGGTTATTATGGTTTGAGTTTATTGTTGATTACATTTTTTAATGATCTAGTGTTGTATCTGTGCATGGATAGTTTAATTTGGGAAAAAGAACTGTAATTGGTGAAAATTTATGCAAAGGCCATCAATACTGATTCATCACTCTTCTCGGTAGTGAATATATTTCCAACACTTGATTAAATTAGGATATCATCGACAAACTCATCCAAATAAGGGTGAAAATTTCCATTCATCAAGCTCATAAATGTGGTAAGGGAATTGGTAAGGCTGAAGGATAAAACAATGAATTCATAATGACCGTAGCGGGTTCAAAACATTGTCTTGTATATATATTCCACCTTTATCCTGATTTGACGATAGCCTACGATAGATAAATATTTGAAAATATGGTAGCACCTTTCACTTGTTCAAATAGATCATCATTTCTCTATAATGGGTAGTTTTTTTTTAAATTTATTTTTTTCAATTGTCAATAATCGATACATAGTCAGAAAGTACCATCTTTATTTTTCAGGAACAACATCGAGATCCCCATGGTGAGACACTCGAATGAATATATCCCTTATTGAGTAACTCTTGCAACCATATTTTGAGCTCTATTAACTCATGGATGCTTATGCAGTAAGTATGTTTTGATACTTGAGCTAATCATGGGACTAGCTATATCTTGAAATATATGTTCCTCTTTGGCGGAAGCCCCATAATTTCTTCTAAAAAAACATCAACAAACTCCTTTATAACTGGTATATTTTCTAGAGATGTTATTTTGTGCTTAGAATTAGTGTTTCCAACTTCCAACGCATAAATTTCATAGCTCTTTCATATATTTTTTATTAATTGGTTGGTTGTGATCGGCCGTGTCATACTAGGAGGTAGATCCATAAACCAAATCCCTTTTTGCATTAAGGGCACACAAAAATATATACATGGAGGGAGAGACTCTTAGGATTCATTTCCTAGTGTCTCTTTATCTTCCACCTCTCCTTCTTTTCTATTTACACTATTTTACAATTTCACCCAATCCCTAGGATTAGGTGTCAACATTCCCCCCCTTAAAATGAAGGGATGTTAGTGAGTCCAAGCATCATTCTGAAACTTTCAAACTTTTCTCTTCCAATTTATTTGGTGAAGATTTTTTAAAATTTGTTCACTTGTGGAACAATGGCATAGATGGATTGTCTTGGCCTCAACATGATGTGAAATAAAATGGTATTTTGTATTTATGCGATTCGTTCGATCATGGAACTTTGGGTTCTTGGAAAATTTTATCGCAGAAGTTTTTTCGATCATGAGTGGAGTTGAATGCACTTGTTTCTCCTGCAAGTCTTCCAGAATTTTCCTGAACCATAAAATTTCCTTTGTTGCTTTAGCTACTACCACATATTATGCCTCAGTTGTGAAATCCATTGTAACTGATTGTTTGTGTGATCTCCAGGACATAGCTCCTGATCAAAGAATCATAATATAACCTGAAGTAGATACCCTAGTTTCTTTGTATTCATCAAAGTTTAAATTAGAGTATCCAGTCAAGATGAAATCGCCCACTTGTGTATACTCAGTCCAATGTCTTGAGTCCCCTTCAAGTACTTTATATTTTTTTTGCAGTAGACCAATGTCCCTGATAAATATTTTGAATAAACATGGAGAGGATTCCAACAACAAATGAAATGTCTAGTCTGGTAGTATTCAGGTGGTTGAGACTTTCTACAAGTTGTCTATACTTTGTTGCATCCTCAAATTATTTTCCTTCAATCGATGTGAGATTAAAATTATGTTCCATTGGAGTAGTCAAAGGATTCCACTCAACCATGCCAAACCTATTCAATAGATCTCCAATTTACTTCTTCTGAGAGAGGAATATAAACTTAGAATGTTTAGTTACTTCAATACCAAGATAGTAGTGAACATAGCCTAAATCATTCATTTCAAAACCTTTCCTCAAATCATTCATTATGGATGCAATATTAATCTCATTATTCCATGTCATCCAAATATCATCTACATACACCATAAGATATGTTTTTCCAACTTTCTTTACAAACGAGGTCTCATCATCAAGATCATAATTTTTGAAGTTAATTTTTAGAAGATGCTCAGTTAACTTATCATACTAGACTTTCGGTGCTTACTTGAGGCCATAAAAGGATTTTACAAGCTTGCATAGTTTTTGTTCTTGGCCCTTCAAAACAACTCATTATGGCCAGGACATAAAAACATTATCCTTTAAATCTCCATTCAAGAAAGAAATTTTTACATCCATATGATGGAATTTCCAATCATTCTGAGCTACCAAGGAAAAGAGTATTCGTATGGTGGCCATTTTTCTATGGGGGGGAAAGTCTCTTCATAATCGACCCCTTCATTCTGTGTAAAAATGTTTTCCACGAGGCTAGCTATGTGCTTGTCAATTGAGCCATAAAATTTATACTTGTTCTTGTAGACTGACTTGCATTCAATTTCTTTAGTTCCCAATGGAGAATCAACCAGCTTCTAGGTTCTATTCTTAAAGGCATCATATTCATTTTGCATCACTTCTCTCCATTCATCATGAGAAGTGGCTTCTTAGAAGGAATTTGGTTCAAAATATGTAGATAAATTCAATTCAAAATTATAAGTAACATCCATCTAAAAAGGTCAATCAGATCATCTACATCACCTCCATTTTTCCTCAGGAGCTTCTTGTTCTTGTCTTTCCAACCTCACCAAGATGTAAATTTTCAAGTGCCTTTGTTAGCCATTTTGGAGGACCTTTCTGAGATGGCCCAGGATTCTCATTTGAATGAGTTGGGGCTAAATCAAGACTTAGTCTATAGTTTTTTGTCAATCACATCACTCAAACTTTCATCCGTGGATGGAGCTTCATGTGGGGGAGAAAATGCTTCAGAAGAAGATTCCACATATTGATCTAGTATAGGAATCCCCCGTTAAAGATGTGGAATCTGATGATCAAATTTTTGAAATGGCTTCGCATGCCCAAATATATCCAAGTGATCAAGCTAATACTCAACAAAATTGTTAGTCTTGGAAGATTCAAGAGACATAACATCTCTAGATACTACAAACTTCATATTTACTTCATCATAGAGACGATATGCTTTGTAGGTATTTGAATACCCCAAGAAGATACACTTTCAACTCCTTTCACCAAGTTTGTTTCTTTGTTCCTTAGGTATCAAGGCATAACAGGTGGATCCAAAGACCCTGAAATGCTTTACCAAAGGAATGTGGCCATGCCACATTTCATAAGGAGTCTTGTTTCTAATATAATTATAAGGACATATATTCTTTATATACACAACAGATAGAACGACATCAACCTAAAACATCAATTTTACATTCTAGAAAAACATCATGGAACGTACCATACTTAAAATTTTCATGTTAATTCTTTTAGCTACTCAATTCTGTTGTGGATTGTAAGGCAAAATTGTTTTATGTTTAATCCCATATTCGCGAAGATATTTTTAAAATTCATTTGAAGTGTATTATTTTCGATTATTAGTGTGAATAGAACCAATATGATTTTTTGCATCATTTTCAATCCATGCACGAAAGTTATTGAATGTTCAAAAAGCATCAAATTTGTTCTTCAATAAGTAAACCAAACACATTCTGGTGTAGTCATCAATAAATTTCATCATATATTTATTTCCATTTGCAGAAGGAATGGGCATGGGGCCACATAAATCTGAATGAATGAGTTCAAGTCTTATATGTTCTCTCGAATGTGAATCATGAAAATATTTTTTCATATGCTTTCCTAGAATACAGGAATCAAAATAGAATACATATGGTTACAACCACTTCTTAATAAAAGTTTGACTCAAAAATTATAGATTACAATCAAAACCGCCTAGGGGTTGTTATCCAAAGATACAATAATTAATAACGTCTACAACTATAAGATAAATCAAAACTATAGCATAATAGCTAGAGGAAAAGTCAGCATCAGGAGTTGTTGAGATCCAGTCAGTGGTACAACTGTAACAGCAGTTCGTTAGTGGGTCTGTAACAACATGGTGTAACAACGTCATAGTATAAAAGCTCTTTGTAACAAAAAACCTTTAACTTCTCCTGTACACCTCATGCTTGAGATATTTTGTGCTACAAATGGCATCTGGAAAGACAACAAAATACCATAGATCTTCTCCAAACATTCATCCTTAGTTAGTCATAAAAAAAGCACGATACATCGTAATAATTAATGAAATGGTAGAGTAATGAAAATAATGTGAAACAACACAAGTTAAGATAGAGTGGTAGGAAAAAGAGGCAAAGATAGTCCCAATGGTTATATTCATGAGGTAAAATAGGGGAAACAAATGTAGGAAATAAGTGAAAAACTGGCATCCAACATCTCCCCCAAACTGAAGCACTTGCATGTCCTCATGAAAAATCTCATCTCTCATGGGAATATCTCTAGTGCAGATCAGTGAGATCATAAGCGCCAGCTATGTCTTCATATGCAGACCTAAACCCCTGATTAGGAATCAACTTCCATATCTAGGACTCTGATTTATAATTGTTCGATTCATAATTACTCTGATAATCCTCAATTGGAAACCATATAAAAGGGAACTTGAATCTTAACCCGAGCCACAAAGCACCAGGGGATTGTACTATCTCTGCATATGAGGGTACATGTGTAATCACCACCACAAAATTCTGGAATGTAAATGGGTCCCCCTTCAGCAGCTCAACACTGTTGGCTTTCATGTGTTTCAAGCACCCAGTCAAGGCTTGACTCTTCATCACTGAGAAATGATTGAGGGAGAAGCTCACAATCCTTCTTCTATAAGTGGCAAGAGGTTCCCTTATCTTAGGGGTACTCAAAATTCTTCTAAATTCCCACATTAACTCGAATTCCCATACTAGTTATGCCTAGATCCATAATGTCATCTTCTCTTCATTAGCATCCATAGATTTAATGGCCAAATGTCACTCAATCTGATTGCTCATGAAGGACACAAAAGCTCGCAACTGTAGATCCCCCATATAGGACAATATCATCACCACAATTTTCATATTCACATGCTCGCAAATGATATTGTGTAATAATAACTGACACATCAAGCTTTTCTTGTCAAAATTAGAGGCAGGAAAGACATCTAAGAATGTGCAAGTGGAAGAACATAGATAGGGTCTTTCCTCTATAACAACATTCATCTGGAACAGGAAGTAGTGTTCCCATAGAAAAATGGGGTAGGATAGGGAAGGTCTCCTACACCCCAATAGATTGAAGGCAAGGTCATGAAGTTTTTTCTTATCTATGGTAAGATCTTGAACTTGTTGTTGTAACAACAACATTTGTTCCTCGTGCTTCTTTAAAGCTTCATTTCTCTTATAATTCTCCCATCATTTCTTAAACTCTTCTTTCATCCAAATTTCATGTAGGGAATATGTATCCCTCTGATGTTCTTTCAGTGAAATCATCCTTCTTGAAGGGAGATTGCTTCCTGTTTCCACTTCTATAATTTAAAAACTAATAATATTTCCTCAGAACTCCATCCCGAGATGGGACCTGGCATTCTTCTGCAATCAATATCAACATCAATAATGTGTGTAACAACCTCTGACGAATTGGGTTTCTCCACCTTTACTTTTGGTTCTTGTGTAACGACGGCTTCCTTAGTGGGTTCTTGTGTATTAGCCCCTTCGTTTTTGCCTAGAGTAGCCTCTGTTTCCATTGCTATTTCTTCTATAATAGCAGTGGCCTCCACATGTTATTGTGTATCGGCCTCTAGGTCAATTACTACAAGAGGTTTTTCTTTGACTACTGGTTCTTGTGTAACAGTAGTATCCTTAATAGGATCTTGTGTAACAACCTCCTCCCATTTTTTTTCTATTTCCATTGGGCTGGTGTTTTCCCCATAGACGTTATATCCTACAGTTGTTAGTTCTTGAAAAAATTTCATGCATATAGACACCAATATTTCCTTCCCCTCAGATAATTTTTGTTTCAATTCTTCATTTTCCTTTCTTATATTTTCAAGTTCTAAAAATATGACATGAGTTTCGTCCTTACCTGATGAGGAGGGTTGTCTTTATTCTTTTCATACTTCTAATTTTGTCTACTTTCCAACTGTGGGTGAAGGTTCCGTGGGTAGGTTAACTTTCACCCTTTGTTTTTTCCATCTATCTGTAATTGGTTCATCAGTGGGTTCTTTCCCAATTCTGGCCTTGGCGGATCGAGTCTAGGTTTCAGCTTCTACCTAACTCCCTCCCGAAGTCACGGCCTGTTTTCCCCAACTTGTCCTCAGCCTCTTTCACTTGAATTATTCCTAGGTCCTTCCATGCTAGCTTATGGAATCCAACACGATCAATTTTATGAGTCTGTAATTGGTTACACATGCTTTCATATGTGCTTCTTTCTTTATTGTCGTCGCCATATGCTTAATGTTTTCCAATAAGTATAATGGAAGGTTAATGTTTTCCTAGTGCTGAAGATGATTGAGTAGAGGAAAGTGATAATTAAAAACAATGGTTGATATTCCCTCACAGGTAATTTATTTAATTAAACCCAAGGAAACATCAACCCATGGCTAAGGGAGTGATAACCTGTCAATTCCTCTCCCTTTCTTCTCCAACTTTTCTTCTACTTCGAGGAAGTTTTCTTTCAAGGAGGAGTCATTGATTTTTCTGTTAAACCACCTTCATCCCTATACTGAAAATGTAGTTACTTAGGAAATTACCTCTCCAGTCACCTCAATTTGTAGGCCCATGACTCGGGTCTGTTTGTTATTCAAATTCTGATCGAATTCGATTGCAACCGCTTTGTCCGAGCCTTCCATCTTCTCGAAGTACTCAATCCACATAAAATCTATGAATATTTGGTGGGCTTCTAGACAGTTCTGCAAGGTGCCCATAGAATCCGGCTCCTGCCTAACTAATGCTCCAACCATCTTGTTGTTGTTTCTAAATTCACTTCTTATTGCTTAATCCACTGTAATTTCACTACATTGCTCACTTATTCTCGGCGTCTATGCTTATCCCAAATAACGAGTTCGAAATTAGGATACAAGGCTTCAGTCAAAGAAGTTGATGGGAGGTGACATGATTTACGAATTTCTGAATCATACCTCACATAACTCTTCATAAATGTCCTGTTATGGAAAGTAATGGGTTCTAATTACACACTCTCTTTTGAGTTGGATTTAATCATGATTGGCAATTGTGCTATTAATTGGGTCCATGCAGATTTGATAACAGTTTATGACTACATATTTTTCAATGATTTCAAGATATATCCCCCCTTCCTTAATGGTGACATTTTCCCACAGCCGTCATGGGAATATCATTACTTTTACCAATAATCACCAAATCATAAATGATGACATTACCTTTTGAATGAAATACCTAAAGCAACGTGGAGGATGATTTCGAATTGGAAGCATACTTCTTGCAGTGTTCATGGTGGTCACGTTTGGATGGCACAATTATTGTTGTTATGTGACGAAACATGAGAAATAGTGTTTGTGTCTGTCGCCAAGACAACCTTCAGATTATTCTTGAAGAACATAATGATTAGGATAAATCGATACAGAAATAAAATCAAATGGATAGCATCATCTTATAAAATGTATGATTAAGGAAGGATGGTGTTTTAGGAAGGGAAAAAAGCGGTGTAACAGGCGCCATAGGAGTGGTTTCAACTATTACAAACTGTCTGACTGCGCCCCAGAAAAGGTTTTCACAGTTAGATTTATTATTATTATTATTTTTCTTTTGTTGTTGTTGTTGTTATACACACACACACATACACACACACATATATATATATATATATTAAACAGGTGTAACAACTTCCACAAGGGTAGTTTTTAGCTGCTGCACTTATTGGAATTTCAAATTTCAGGCTTCACATGGGAATATTCCCCTGCTACTGTAACATGAATATTGAAGTTTGTGACATTTTTAACAAATGATTCTTCAAATTAGGTTGATGATATAACCTTAGACGGTTCCCATTAACTAGTAACGGTGTCTTAGCACTATCGATGGTCACCAATTGTACAGTCCCATTTTCAAATACTGTGTCTACTTTGTAAGGACCTAGCCATCTGATGCAGAGCTTTCCTTTGAAATCCTTGAACCTTGAATCATAAAAAAGAGCCCAATCTCCTTTCTGGAACTTCTTCTTCTTAATAAACCCATCATGCAATCTAGATCTTTTTTGCTGAATGACCTATGTCTGTTGAATAGCAACCAACCATTTCGCTTCCAACTTATTGAGCTGATTCAATCTTTATGTTTGTTTTTTACTCAAGTCCAGATCAACTTGCAATGTTGTTCTTAATATCTTTATCTCGAACTCTATGGGGAATAGAGGATTCTTATCCTACACTAGTTCATATGGTGAGAAGCCTGTAGTATTTCTCCATGTTGTTCTGTAAGACCATAGTAGCTTTGGAATTTTCTCGGTCCAGTTTATTCAGTCGCTAGATACTGTCTTTGTTAATATTCCCTCAATGACTTTATTGGTGATTTCTACTTGACCATTTGTTTGTGGGTGATAAGGTGAAGTGATTCTGTGATGATTTATATAATTTTCAACCAGCTTCTTGATTAAATTAGATGTGAACTGAGGCCCTCCATCTGTCACTATCTCTCTGGGTATCTTGAAGTGAACAAAAATATCTTCAAACAGGAAGTCTGAAACAACCTGCTCTGTTTCTCTAATTAGTGCCTTTGCTTCAACCCACTTTGTGACATAGTAGGTGCAGACCAATATGTATGATTTTTGTTGTGATGAAAGAGTAATTTCCCTACAAAGTATAGGGCCCATTTCTGAGATGGTTCTATCACTATTTGAGGTTGTAACAACATCTCATCTGACTTCAAAGGCTGGCCCATCCTCTACCAGCTATCGCATCCCTTCACAAATTTCTTGGCATCCTAGAATATATTTGGCCAGTAGTATCCTGTTGAGGGTACTTTATATCCAGGAGTAGGTAGCACTCTATTGTATAATCTTCCTCTCTTCTTTGGAAGATGAATTGTGTGGAAATTTCCCTGCAGCAAGGTAATTTCCTATATCTGAATACCATGGTGAGTGAGTAGAGATGGAAAAAAGATATTCATCAGGAAAATAATCTTCAGTGGTAGTGTAGTCATCACCTATAGTTAATGTAGAAATAAAATCAGAAACTGCATTATCTTTTCCGGGTTTATGTAAAATAGTAATATCAAATTCTTGTAACATCAATAACCATCGTGGAACTCTACCATTAGTAACAGGTTTTTTCATCAAAAATTGAATTGCAGCATGGTCAGTGTGTACAAATGCTTGATACCTAGTGATGTAGTGACAAAATTTTTTGATATCATGCACTACTGGTAGGAATTCTTTCTCAGTCATAGTGTAGTTGAGTTCTGCTGGATTTAAATTCTTGCTGATGTAATAAATGGCATAAGGTTTCTTCTCCTCCAACTGCCCCAAAACAACACCCACATCTATGTCAGATGCATCCGTAGCGATATGGAATGGAAATATCCAATTTGGTCCTCGTAAAATAGGTGCTTCTGTTACACAGTTATTTAACTTCAAAAAGGCCTTCTCGAACTTCCTTGTCCATACAAATTCCACATCTTTCATGAGCAATGAGAAAAGAGGAGATGCAATCTTTGAAAAGTTTTCTCTATATCTCCTATAGTATCCTGCATGTCCCAAAAAACTACATTCCTCTTTCAGAGTCTTAGGGGTTGGGATTTTTTATATTACCTAAATTTTTGCAAGATCTACCTTGATTCCATCTTCCAAAATGAAATGTCCCAACAAAATTCCCTCAGTCATCATCATGTGGCATTTCTCCATGCTCAGAGAAACATTAGTTTGTTCACAATTTTCCAACACTTTTTCCAAATTAGATAATGTTGTCTCAAAGGCATCCCCATAGGGTGTAAAATCATCCATAAATATTTCAAGGCAGTCATTCAAGAGATCATAAAAAATACCCAATATTTCCCTCTGAAAAGTTGCTGGTGCATTAATGAGGCCAAAGGGAAGGACTCTGTATGCAAAAGTACCCCATGGGCAAGTGGAGATTTTCTTGTCTTGGTCTTCCGGGGCAATCTGTATTTGATTATAGCCACTAAACCCATCTGGAATGAATTTTCCCAAAGAGAGTATCCAGGAATTGATTAATGAATGGTAAAGGAAAATGGTCCTTTTGAGTAGCCTTTTTAAGCTCTCTATAGTCTACACAGACTCTCCACTTGTCGTTATTTTTCGAAACTATGACAAGCGGAGACACCCACTGGCTGTCATAAATGGGGTAGATGAAATTAGCATTAAGGATTTTCTACAATTCTTCTTTCACTATCTCCTATAGTGTGATGTTCATTTAGTGCTGCAGTTGTCTAACTAGTTTGCAATCCTCTTTAAGATAAAAATTGTGAGTGCATAGGCCAGGATGGATTCCTTTCATATCCGTATAGTAGCATGAAAATGCATTTTAAGATTTTTGTAACAGTTGTATCAGCAATATGATTTGTTCATCAGTCGGGTTAGCATTGATGTTTAAACATTTCCCACGTCCAATTATAGCAGGACTGCTGATAGTATGTAGAGTGGTTATCAAATGTTCAATAATTACATCATCTACCTCATCTTCTCCCCCCCAGATCTCTAATGGAGGCAACAGAGAGTGAATTACTAATAAAACCATTAATGATATCATCCTCTGTTTCAACCTTAAAGTATTGTGCTTTTCCAAGCTTGAGGATAGGTAGGGAAAGATCAGATTCAGGTTCAAATTCGTCCCACCAGGGAATGCTCAGATCCATGTGAGGTTTTTCTGGGGGGTAAAGCTTCAGGTTCTGAGTGGCCTTCCCATCTAAGATCACCATAGGTCTGGACCTACATCCGATATATGCATCTACAGTGGCTAGCCATAGTCTTCCTGAGATTAAAGGATGACCCCCTAGGTTATATTTGGTTTGTAAAATGAGAAAATCAGCCAAATAATTCCAAGAAGCCACGGTGATAACCACATATTCTATCATTCCCTCGGGCTTGAAACACGACCTATCTACTAATTCAAGCATTGTGGGTGTAGTTCTAAGTCCATGAATTCCCTGGGAGATAAAGAGGTCTTTATTCATGACATTAATGGTTGCCCCTAAATCAATCAAAATGTTGGTTATGGGTTTATCGTTAATATGGACAGTCACTGTAGGATTCACTGGGTCATTATATTTAGTCAACAAAGGTTGATCAATCATGAGATCAGACAGTTTCCCCATGCCATGGATAGTAGCAGGATCTTTAGGTTTTCTTCCAATATTTTTGATGCACAGATCCTTTACTGTTTTACCATATATAAGTACTTCCTTAATAGCTTGTAATAGCAGAATCCGCACATACAAATTTTGTAGTTCCTTGAGGAATTCAAATTTAGGTTGTGAGGCTGGCCCTATTTCAGTTAATCATTGGGGGTATGGAGGATTTTGAATTTTAACAGCTGAGTCGACTATCACAGATGCACCAGCCTTGCTTGAGTTGGATGTTGTAGAAATAATAGACCTCCCGATACGGCTGTTATAGGTGTAACAATGGGTGTTGTATCAGTTGTTACATGTGTAACAACTGCCTCAGAATGACCCATATCCTTTCTAGATGACTCACATTATTCAGTAACAATGCGAGTATGTTCAGGTATAATTACTTTCCCCTATTGAAGTTGAACCTCGTTAACTCCAATAGGAGTAATAAGATAAGTCTGGAGGGTAACCAGAGAATCCATGCTCTAGGATGCCTTATTATTTGTATTGGGGTTAGGTTTCATAGGTAATTGGGCTCGGACAGAAGGTGTAGGATTTTGAATAGAAGGCAGTTGTAACTGTTGTTGTATTGGTAGTGCAGAGGGTAATTGACCTTGTCCATCACTTCTCCAATTATGACCCCAAGGATTGGGTTGTGATGGGGGATATTGCATTGGTGGAGGAGATGGACAGTGGTTCCATGGTGAAGGAAATTGTGTTGAGGAAGGAGTAGGATACTCCCATGGATATTGTTGACTATTATAAGCATTATTCCAAGGATAAAAAGAGGGAAAATTTGAAGGCATACCTATAGGTCATGGCTACCATGGTCTCATTGATCCGATGAAATAAGAAGACTGGATATCCTCACTTGATTCTTGAAGTACGACCTTCAGTCTAGGAAATTCAGGACATTGATTCGTAGAATGTGCCAATTCACATATATTGCATAGGTGTTGGGGACAAAATATTGCTAAGGATACTTCAGCTTCTGCTTGTGCTTTCTTGACTTGTATCGTAGTGATCTGGGCAGAGAGAGTGCTAAGGAGTTCGGTTTTAAAATACTCAAATAGGTTTCTAATCTCCGCTCTAGTTACTCCTCCACTTGTGGAATTTTGCATCCAGACTGGAGGGTCCCGAACTGAACTTCTCCCCTTGACCGATCCTCTTGAGCTACGTAGGCAAAGCTTCATTATTTTGTCAAGCGGTTCTTGTGATATGTCTCCTTTTCCCAAGAAATTCAAATTCTCCAGACAATCATCTCTTATACCTCTAAAGAATATTGTCTTTATAATTTCTAGTTCTAATTTATTGAACTTAGACCTTTGTAAATTGTAATGAAATCACTCCATATAGTCTTCCAGGATCTCTTCCTCCTTTTTTCCAATTTTGAATATCTCTTCCTTCAAATCTTTGGTTCGACAGTAATCCTGATACTTAAAGAGAAATGTCTCCATCATGTCATTCCATGTTCGAATTGTGCCAGCACCTAGTATCATGAACCATCTTAATGCTGCTCCTTTTAGAGTAGCTGGAAATTCAGCTTCTGGGTATCTGAAGTGTAGTCATAACCTCTACACAGCACATAGAATTCAAACAAAAATGTATCAGGATCTTCAACATCCATCCCTTGAAAGGATGGTAGGGATGACAAAGGAAAATTATTCATAGGAGCCTCATCCCGTGTTACTACTATCGCGAATTCAAAAGTAACATAGATTTTTATCTTGACATTCTCGTCCCCCATGGTTGATTATTTTTAATGGGATGAACTAACCACAGAGTGTGCTAGAGATTGATAAATAAAAGGATTAGGTTGTTCCAAGACCAACTATTTGATGGCACTACCAGCGTCCAAATGATGATCAATTCAATGTTGTTCCTCAGGTCCCTCATGCTCCCCACTGATCTCTCCATGTCCTTCAATTCTCAGATCCTGATCAATGATTTTCCACTTTTTTTTTGAATCTAGAGTGTTGATATCAGGAGTGGATATGTTGTTCGAAGGGTGGTGAGGTCCAGACACGGAAGGCACCGATACCTTAGGCCTTGATATAGTAGCTTCTTTTTGTGGTCTTGTCTTCCTATTATCTCTGTATGAATTAGACTGTTCCTTTTCTACTCTTGAGATCATATCTCCAAAGAATGTATTCCTTCGCAAGTCTACACTCTTCTTATCCTTCTTATGACCCGTATTTCCTGCAGTTATTAGAGTGGGGGGTGTTTGTGGATGTTTCTATCATCCTACTAGCACACATGGACCCTATGTGTATCAATTCATCCTACAAGTTCTTTAGTTTCTATAGCAGTGAGCCTGCTCATGTTCATTAGAGCGATGCACAGGTTCTTACCTCTCATCTTACCTCCCATTGACTGTATAGCTCAAGGCACCCTAAAGAAACACCAAAAAATTCACACTTCTAAGTGTCCCAGCAAGACATTAGTGAGTCTGCTTAAGTTCATTAGAGCGATGTGTAGGTTCTTACCTCTTGTCTTACCTACCGATTTTTTTTTTTCTAGAGACAGACTAAAAAAATGCAGACGGAAATTGCATTGGTGAGCCCTCTTAAGTTCGTTACATCACTGCGCAGGTTCTTACCTCTCGTCTTACTTCCCAACAATTTTAGACTAGCTACACTCTATCTTTTAACAAACAACTCTGGTTGATTGGATCGTCACTACCATCCTTGGTAACGATGCCAAAATGTTGGGTTTTATTAATCACTATTAAATGAATAAAAAATTACACATAAATTATCAATCCAAGGACCTCTTATATTTCAATGACAGTCGCACTTTCTGTGCCGATAAATCGAACTAGAATAAAATCCAAATAAAGGCAATCATTGATGAAGTAAATGCTGGAAGAATTCACTCATGCAGAAATAAAATCTACAAGACTGTAATCACACCTCAATTAATATGTCCTAGCGCGCCACACAACAATTACCCAGCTGGTATCTTTGAACTCATATGTGTAACAACATATAAAACATTGGAATTGAAGAAAATATATTCACAACTAAAAGAGCAGCAACAACACTTCCATTAATACATAAAAAAAATAGGAACATGTATACAAAGATACCTTAACCACTACAATCCCTGCTAAAGAGGAGGGCCCTTCCTCCCTAGCAGGGCGCAGGTAGAAAAAGAACTTAACATAAACTAAATCAGATAATGGATGTAACAACAACAACAGGATAATTTGTATTAATATGAGAAAAATTAGAGAGCCAAAGTAATGTTGTTCTCCTCTTACCTTTCGACCTCAAGGGTTGAGAACTATATAGTGGTTACATCTCAGAAAAACGAGGGATGGATCATTCATGATAATATTATGATTCTCATGCTGATCAAAATAGAATACATATGGTTACAACCACTTCTTAATAAAAGTCTGATTGGAAAATTATAGATTACAATCAAAACCGACTAGAGGTTGTTATCAAAAAATATAATACTTAATAACTTTTACATCTATCACAATAAATCACAAATGTAGCGTAACAGCTAGAGGATAGGTCAACATCAGAAGTTGATGAGATCCAGTCAGCGGTACAACTGTAACAGCAGTTCATCAGTGAGTCTGTAACACCATGGTGTAACAACGTCATTGTATAAAAGCTTAGTGTAACAGCACACCTTTAACTACTCCTGCGTGCCTCATGCTTGAGATCTTTTGTGCTACAAATGGTATCTAGAAAGACAACAAAAGACCATAGATCTTATCGAAACATTCATCCTCAGATAGTCATAAAGAAGGCACGATACATCATAATAATTGATTAAATTGCAGAGTAATGAAAATAAGGCGAAACAATAAAAGTTAACATAGAATGGTAGGAAAAAGAGGAAAACATAGTCCCAATGGTTATAGTCATGAGGTAAAATAGGGGAAACAAATGTAGGAAATAAGTGTGAAACTACCACCCAACAGCACTGATGGCTTGGGTTTTTATTTGTCTCAAAAGTATACTACTCCATCAACCTTGTTAGTAATTTATTCAAAAAAATATCTTCTAAAATTCATGTGGCATGTTGCTCGTGAATCAAGTAACCAATAATTTTCCCAAGAATTAAGTGAAGCATTAGAGAAGACTTTATTTACTCTAATATTACAATGATCTACAACATAATGAACAGATTCAAGTGCTTTACCTTTCTTTTTGTCATCATTTTTAACTTTGCCTTAATTTATTTCTTTTTCAATTCTGTCCCACGGCAGCTCACATGTGGATGCATCATGTCCATCTCTATTACACCATGTACAATGAATATCAAAATTTTCTCCTTGAAATGGTTTTCCCCCCGTCCCTTTGAAATTTCTTTTTCCTCTTCCTCTAGAAGAATATTGAACATGATTGTTCTCTCTATATGCTATACATACAACTTCTTCAAAATACTAAGGATTTGTCTTCTTCCCAAAATCCTTTTCCCTCTCAACAAGCTTCTTCTCAAGGTTGTCAAAGGTAATATCCTTAAGGTTTCCACTTTCTTGCAATGACTCAAGATAATGTGCGTAAGTGGGATATAATTCCTTGACATAAGCTATGAGAGGTATGTCAATTTCAACTCTAATCTCCTTTTAATTTCATGCATTATAGATCTTACTTCTGATGCTAAACCAAGAGGGTCATCATTTTTGAATTCATGACTAAATAATTTAATCCTCAATTAAACAACTTCAAGTTCTGACTATGAATCATACAGTTCTTTCAAATTCTTCAATACTTCATAATATTTTGAGAATGGTGTAGTATGGAAAATCACCCCTTAATTTACAGATTCTATAATCAAGGCATGGGTCTTTCTATTATTTTTTCCCAAATGGTGATCTCCTTGTCTAAGGTAGGCTTTGTAGGTGATTTTTCTTTGTCTCCTTCACAAATTCATTTCCACAAATCATTAAAAATGAGAGTGTGATTTATTTTCTGGTACCACTCAGCATAATTATCCTTTCTAGTGAGAACCAATCCCATAATAGATATGAGTGAGTTCATTCTAAATATGTACTGTAAAAAATTTACACTTTGCTGCCAATACTATAAAAAAAAATTGAAATTATTGCGCTAATTTTTTTTTATGAAGAGGTATATATGGGGCGAGGCTTATGAGGGGAGGGCTTATATGGGGAAATTATGTATGGAAAAGGGAGTAGTGCAATGGAGAAATGTGTTGATGACATCTGGGGAGTTTGACAACAGAGCACCGTGGTATGCAGCATGGAGGGGAGTGTATTACGGTGGAGGGAAAACACAGTGGAGGATCCAAGAGCATGGGATGCGTATGAGGTATAGTGTGATGGATGTTGTGAGGATGCGAGGAGAAGTGGGCTAGAGTCGAAAAATGTGGAGGATCCAATAGCGTGGGCCACATATGAGGGAGGTCCACCAATGTGTTGTGAATCGAATGATGACAACGATGTATGGGTGTTGCATTTGGGGTCGTGATAGTGTCAAGATGTGGATTTCAAGAGGCATATTACAGTGTCAAGAGGTGGAGGCTGAGAATGATGGTTTCCTAGTGCTTTGATCTTTGATAGGCAATAGAGGAGTCGAAGTCATAGGAGAAGGGAAAAATATATGGAGTTGAAATTCCAACAACGAGAGGTATGGTTGTGCAGTGCTATGATGTTTGATGCTAACATATGGGGGCAACGTGTATGGAGTGAAGGAGGTTTGATGTGATCTGTCGCTCATATTCGTAAGCTCATTGCTGTGAATAGTATATTTCTCTACACAATGACTATGGAGCAGCATAGAGTCTTGGAAGTGGGTTGAAGGGAGAGCGCTCATAGAGAATTGTAGTGATTTTGAAACCCCAAGAATTTCATATATCACACACTGCAAAAAAATGGTAGAAGGAAAGAGAATTTGGTAGGAATGGAGAAGTTGCAAGAATGTGGCAGAAGGGAGTTACATAACCATGGAAAGAAATCTCAAAAAAGGAGTTGGCTCTGATATGGTGTCAGGCCAGGAGGTAATTCCATAAACTGAATTATTTTTTGCATTAAGGGTGAACAGAAATATATACATGGATAGAGAAACTCCTGCGATTCATCTTTGAGTGTCTCTTTATATTCCACCTCTCCTTATATTCTATTTACACTATTTTACAATTTCACCCAATCCCTAGGATTAGGTGTCAATAGGTCACAGCTTTATACCCCTTTCTATTCCTTGTATCATTTTCCTATTACTCTCATCAGTAAGAAAGTTGATATTATTCTCCTTACAATTTACTAAGGGCCAATGCTTCCACAACCAATCCATACAAATTAACATATCATAGGATCCTAAGGATAGCATGTTTAGACTCACTTGAATCTATTGACCTCCTATTTCTACGAGACAATCCTCTAACCTGGAATTCACCTTTCGTTTTTCTCTAGTGGCCAACTGCACTAGTGAGAGGTTCCTAAATTTAACACTTTGCAATTGACATAGCTCAACTACCTTCGGGTTAATATAGCTCAAAATGACATTAGGGTCTCATTAGGGGAATTTTGAGGTCTAAAATGGGCTTCATAAGGAAATTATAAAATAATAGTGGAAATAATAAAACAATATTATATCACATCATCAAAATTTAGAGGGAAAAAGGAAAAAACTACTTTTTAAACTCATATTTTCAAATTATCTCCTTGTGGGTGCACTAAAATTTTGAGCGGGAATAGTCGTTGGATGCATAATTTGATTCCTCATCCAAGGAGTACCCATGTTGCATACTTTTGATAAACCTTGCTGCATGAAAAATGAGAAATACATGAGAAAGGTAATGAAAAATGAGAAATACATAAAAATGTGATTGCTAGCACGTTTTTTCATGTATTTCTGATTTTTCGTCTAGTAGGGTCCATCAAAAGTATGCAACATTGGTACTCCTTGGATGAGGAATTAAATGTTGCATCCAACAAGCACTCTCGCTCAAAATTTGAGTAAAACCATAAGGAGATAATTTGGAAATACAAATTGAAAAAGTAGTTTTATTTATTTATTACTTTTATTTTTTTTTACTTTTTACCCCAAAAATGGTGAATCATCCCCCACAGTTGACATCATCAGCTTGAATCCCATTGGTTCTTATAAAGTTGATTTTCGTTGTACATTTTGTTTAGCATGCCCATTTTAGACCTCAAAAGTTCTCTAATGATTAATATAGAGACATAGTGGTTAGCTAATTTACCTCCAAATTGCACAATCATCAGTTGGTACTCGGTTGGGTGATCCTCCAATACAGCATTGATTCGTGGAATATTCCTTTCCACTTACCCGACCATAGATGCTTCTTGAATATTAGGAGCTAGTTCCAATTTTGTATGATGAGGGGATTTTTTATAGTAGTGGGGCTCCTAACGACCCCAACATTACAGAGGAGGCTTTTGTGGTTGATTTAAGTCTATCTTGATTGATGCCTCCATCTATTTATTTTCTTTTTTGTTTAATTTTTTTTGCTGAATCTTTCAAGTATTTCCATTCAGTTGTTTACTATATACACCTTTGTTTCTTGTAGCTTTAGAATTCTTAGTGTTTTGAAAATTTCTTTATCCTTTGGTAATCCTCTAGTAGATTCCCATTTTTGCTTCATCTGCTAGTAGCAGATTCGAACCTTCTAGATAGCCTCATCCATCATTTCTGGGTTTTCAAATTTCAATCTCTCTTTCATGAAGGCTGGTAAACCACTGGTGAAAATTTGTACTTTTACCTTTTCCTCCCAAATATAAGGGACATAGATTAGAAACAAAGTAAACTTTTTGATAAACTATTCCATAGTCTATTGTCCCAAAATCAGCTCCTAGAATTCCGTCATTTTTAATCATAAAAATGTTATATTAAATACTTGTCCTTAAAATGTTTGTGAAAATTTTCCTAGATTACCTATTGTTCATCAATTCTGTTGCGGATAATTTTCTACATATCCTTTTCATATTTCATTTTGAAATTCAAAAATGGAAAAAAAAAAAAAAAAAACAAATAAGAATTTGAAAATATGCTTTGG
>CM076580.1:203409735-203603305 GCA_034641835.2 Pinus albicaulis
GGACCAGAGAGTTACTCTTCTCAAGATTACGAATAGATTAAATAGATTACATTGGAAACATCAGCAATACATAACTGGAGATAAACTCGACTAAAATGGACTGACTTAAACTAAACTTGGACACTTGGACTGACAGATCTGACACCTAGAAAGTGGTTGAGATTACGTTCTTTAACACTCCCCTTTAATATCAACCACACAAAAAATTAATTAAGATACCTGCTGGTCTATGTCTCAGCGAGGTTTACAATTTGAAAAAAATCTTCCTCAAAAAAATTAATTAAGATACCTGCTGGTCTATGTCTCAGCGAGGTTTACAATTTAAAAAAAATTGACTTCAACTAGATTTAGTTTTCTTCTTCTCTTCTTCCATATTCTGTAGCCTCTAAATTGTTTCATATTTTTCACTTTTTTGTATTTTCCAAAGCTCGGTTTCTTGGTTTGCTGGTGCATGTATTTTACTATTCCAGGCTGTCTAAGCATGTCCTGGACTTCTTCAAAAATCGACTTCAATGTGGGCTGCTGCCACATATTGCCTTCTGTTATGCGCTGATCATCATCAATCTGCTGGAACATAGGATTAGAATAAAATCTTATCTCTTCAAAACTCAAATGCATGAGAATTTCATTGACATGTTCGTCATGCATGTTGTCTTCAACATTCATATCTACAGCTTCTGTGTAGAACTCAACTAGACATGGTGTTGCAAGCCATGTTTCAATAAACTTGAACTCTTCTTCATAATCAATCTGTGTACCTGCACACTTGAAATCAATGTTAGAATAAAAATTAGTTTTAGAACGACATTGGTTCTGGTCTTTTTGCTCTTCAGTGAGAGATTTCTTCTGTTGTTTTTCCTTTTCTGCTTCTACGTCTATCCCTGTTTCTGCATTCCCTTTGCAGACGTATTTCTTTGCTTCTATCTCTTCATCTCTGCTTTCGCAGTTTCATCTTCCCCGCTTTGTCTCTCTTCTTTCTCTTTTCCCCGCGCTTTCTTGCAAACTTTTGTTTTACTTCGTCTCTACTACTTTTCCGTTTCTTCCTTTTCGCTCGTCAGTTTTTTCTCCGACTTTTTCACCGACTCCAAGGCCACGTGTGTTCTCTTCCACTAATCAAGGGTAATCTCACTCAAATAACATCATGCTCTATATAATATTTTTGTTTCATCATCTGCAACCAATCATCATTAGCAAAAATTTCATTATCAAAGTTTACATCAGCAATATCAATCATTGGATTTACCATTTCATCAGCAAGCTCTGTTGCTGGTATCATTAAAACTTCGTCAGCAATCTCTGTTGCTGGAATTTATTCATCCACTTGTGGCCATGCACAGTGGGGTTCACGAGCATATTCATGCTGCTTCTTTATTTTATCTGCACTTTCTTTGCAGACATCAGCCAGCTGTGACTGCGCACAGTGGGATTCAACAAAATCTTCATTTCGCTGTAGATCTACTGCTACAGATCCACCTTCATCTTCATCTTCAAAGCTCCCCTTTGCTTCAATGCTCCCCCTTGTACCAAAACATTTCTCAAGGGTATCCCATGCCTCCTTGGCTGTCTTGGCTTCTGAAATCAAGGGAATTATACTTTCATCGACTGATCCTTTTATGCATTTTAATGCATAGGCATCTTTTTGCCTTTTGATTTCCAGATCTATAAAGATCTCGAACATAATCTGCTTTTGCTTTAGCCTCTTGGCTTTTCCCATGATCTCGTTGTCTGACTTCCACAAACAAACGAGTTTACATATTCATCAATACCTTGCTTCTTCAAAAAAAATGTTGCTCTTGAATGAGTCTTATGCAACTTCACTTGTCAAAAAATTTTGCTGCTCTTGAACGAGTCTTATGCAAGTTCACTTCTCCTTCTGAAAAAAAATCTTCCTCAAAAAATTTCTTGTAAACTTTCAATTTCATTTCACATCACAACGTTAACTTTTTTATTTTTTTTTAAACTCCCAAAAAAAAATTTATTTTAAAATTCTTCAGCACATGCTCTTGCGTAATCTCTTTATAAAATACCTTTGCACATTCTAAGTTTTTTTTTATAAAAAAAAACTTTAATAAATAAAAAATTCTTTAATGGGCTTCCTCCTCCTTTTGAGTTCCTTAAGATGAAATCTTTAAAAATCATGTACCCTTTTTCCTTTCATAATTTAAAGTTTTTATATAAAAAAACTTTAAAAAAAAAATCAACTTTCTCTAAAATGAGATAACTCCTTTTTCCAAATTAAATGGAGTCTCATGCATCGTTTGAAAACTTAGTTATAAAGCTTTTTTCAAAAAGATTCACATGCATTTTCATTTACCTTTTTAAAATCGACACTTTAAAACATGCTTTTCACTTGTTTTAAAATGGACACATAAAAAATATGAATTGATTTTCCTTTGAATCGAATTTTAAAATCCACGTTGACGTTCGTACCGTTTGAAAAAAAATGATTTTTTAAATATTTTTAATACGACCGCTTCGTACCTTAGCACGCTTGCGTCATTTGATTTAACACAGATGCATAAACTTTTTCACGCGGCTAGCTGGCGCCATCCCGATTCCCACAGTCGCGCCTATTTCAAAAACGAGGTGAGTAAAGAAACTGGCGCGGGTATGGCGTGTATTCCAGTGCCAATCAACTCACAGTCGCGCCAATTGACTGCTCTTCTCTTATGCTCCTTCGTGGCTCTGTTGCTGCTCTCCAGGGAGGCTTATGCAACTTGGATCCAATACCATGAAAAGAATTGAAATACCGAAAATGAACTGGAGCAGAGAGTTACTCTTCTCAAGATTACGAATAGATTAAATAGATTACATTGGAAACATCAGCAATAAATAACTGGAGATAAACTCAACTAAACTGGACTGACTTAAACTAAACTTGGACACTTGGACTGACGGATCTGACACCTAGAAAGTGGTTGAGATTACGTTCTTTAACGCTCCCCTTTAATATCAACCACACAAAAAATTAATTAAGATACCTGCTGGTCTATGTCTCAGCGAGGTTTACAATTTGAAAAAAATCTTCCTCAAAAAAATTAATTAAGATACCTGCTGGTCTATGTCTCTGCGAGGTTTACAATTTTAAAAAAATTGACTTCAACTAGATTTAGTTTTCTTCTTCTCTTCTTCCATATTTTGTAGCCTCTAAATTGTTTCAAATTTTTCGCTTTGCTGTGTTCTTCAAAACTCAATTTATTGATGTGATGGTGTAGGTCTTTTACTGTTCCAGGCTATCTAAGCGTGTCCTGGACTTCTTCAAAATTTGACTTGTATGTGGGCTGCTGCCACATATTGTCCTCTGTAGTGTGCTTTGCATCATCAATCTGCTGCAACATAATATTAGAACAATATCTTATCTCTTCAAAACTCCAATGCATGAAAATTTCATTGACCTATTCGTCATGCATGTTGTCTTCAACATTCATATCTACAGCTTCTGTGTAGACCTCAACTAGATATGGTGTTGCAAGCCATGTTTCAATAAACGTTAGCTCTTCTTCATAATTAATCTGTGTACCTGCACACTGAAAATCAATGTTAGAATAAAAAACATTTTGAGAACGACATTGGTTCTGGTCTTTTTGCTATGTAATGAGAGCTTTCTAATGTTGTGCTTCCTTATCTGCTTCTTCATCTGCTTTCCCTTTGCAGGCTTCATCTTCTGCTTTTGTCTCTTCTTCTTTCTCTTTTTCTGCTTTCTCTTTGCAAACTTCTTTGTTTGTTTCTGTCTCTACTACTTTTTCTGTTTCTTCCTTCTGCTCTGTCTCTGTCTTTTTCTCTGACTCTTTTTCACTCACCTGTGCTGCTGCAAACAAGTTCTCTTCCACTAACTGAAGTGGGGTAATCTCACCAAATAACATCATGTCGATATAATATTTTTGTTGCATCATTTGCAACCAATCATCATTAGCAAAAATTTCATTATCAAAGTTTACATCAGCAATATCAATCATTGGATTTACCATTTCATCAGCAAGCTCTGTTGCTGGTATCATTAAAACTTCGTCAGCAATATCTGTTGCTGGAATCTCTTCATCCACTTGTGGCCATGCACAATGGGGTTCACGAGCATCTTCATGCTGCTTCTCTGTTTTATCTGCACTTTCTTTGCAGACATCAGCCAGCTGTGACTGCGCACAGTGGGATTCAACAAACTCTTCATTTCGATGTAGATCTACTGCTATAGATCCACCTTCATCTTCATCTTCAAAGCTCCCCTTTGCTTCAATGCTCCCCCTTGTACCAAAACATTTCTCAAGGGTATCCCATGCCTCCTTGGCTGTCTTGGCTTTTGAAATCAAGGGAAGTATAATTTCATCGACTGATCCTTTTATGCATTTTAATGCATAGGCATCTTTTTTCCTTTTGATTTCCAGATCTAGAAAGATCTCGAACATAATCTGCTTTTGCTTTAGCCTCTTGGCTTTTCCCATGATCTCGTTGTCTGAATTCCACAAACAAACGAGTTTACATATTCATTAATACCTTGCTTCTTCAAAAAAATTGCTGCTCTTGAATGAGTCTTATGCAACTTCACTTGTCCAAAAATTTTGCTGCTCTTGAACGAGTCTTATGCAAGTTCACTTCTCCTTCTGAAAAAAAATCTTCCTCAAAAAATTTCTTGTAAACTTTCACTTTCATCTCACATCACAACTTTAAGTTTTTTTTTTTTTTTTAAATGCCCAAAAAAAAAAATTATTTTAAAATTCTTCAGCACATGCTCTTTCGTAATCTCTTTATAAAATACCTTTGCACATTCTAAGTTTTTCTTTATAAAAAAAAACTTTAATAAATTTTTTTTTCTTTAATGGGCTTCCTCCTCTTTTTAAGTTCCTTAAGATGAAATCTTTAAAAATCATGTACCCTTTTTCCTTTCATAATTCAAAGTTTTTATATAATTTTTTTTTTTTTTTAAATCAACTTTCTTTAAAATGAGATAACTCCTTTTTCCAAATTAAGTGGAGTCTCATGCATCATTTGAAAACTTAGTTATAAAGCTTTTTTCAAAAAACTTCACATGCATTTTCATTTACCTTTTTAAAATCGACACTTTAAAACATGCTTTTCACTTGTTTTAAAATGGACACATAAAAAATATGAATCGATTTTCCTTTGAATCGATTTTTAAAATCCACGTTGACGTTCGTACCGTTTGAAAAAAAATGATTTTTTAAATATTTTTAATACGAGCGCTTCGTACCTTAGCACGCTTGCGTCATTTGATTTAACGCAGATGCATAAACTTTTTCACGCGGCTGGCTGGCGCGATCCCGATTCACACAGTCGTGCCTATTTCAAAAACGATGTGAGTAAAGAAACTGGTGTGGGTATGGCGTGTATTCCAGCGCCAATCAACTCACAAATGCGCTGCAATTGACCGTTTCCTTCTCTCCGCCGTTTCGTGGCTCGCTTGTCGCTTCAGGGAGGCTTATGCAACTTCAATTCGATACCATGAAAAGAATTGAATTTCGAAATGAACTGGACCGTTCGAGTTACTCTTCTCAAGTATTGATGAATAGATTAAATAGATTACATTGGAAACATCAGCAATACATAACCCGAGATAAACTCGACTAAAATGGACCGACTTAAACTAAACTTGGACACTTGGACCGACAGATCTGACATCAGAAGGTGGTTGAGATTACGTCTTTTAACAAAACCTTTAATATCAACCACACAAAAAATTAATTAAGATACCATTTATCACTGTCTCCACGAGGTTTACAAGGTGGTGAAAATCTTCCTCAAAAAAAATTAATTAAGATACCTGCTGGTCTATGTCTCAGCGAGGTTTACAATTTAAAAAAAATTGACTTCAACTAGATTTAGTTTTCTTCTTCTCTTCTTCCATATTCTGTAGCCTCTAATTTGTTTCAAATTTTTCGCTTTACTGTGTTCTTCAAAACTCAATTTATTGATGCGCTGGTGCAGGTCTTTTACTGTTCCAGGCTGTCTAAGCGTGTCCTAGACTTCTTCAAAAATTGACTTGTATGTGGGCTGCTGCCACATATTGTCCTCTGTAGTGTGCTTTGCGTCATCAATCTGCTGCAACATAAGATTAGAACAATATCTTATCTCTTCAAAACTCCAATGCATGAAAATTTCATTGACATGTTCGTCATGCTTGTTGTCTTCAACATTCATATCTACAGCTTCTGTGTAGACCTCAACTAGACATGGTGTTTCAAGCCATGTTTCAATAAAATTTAGCTCTTCTTCATAATTAATCTGTGTACCTGCACACTGAAAATCAATGTTAGAATAAAAAACATTTTGAGAACGACATTGGTTCTAGTCTTTTTTCTATGTAATGAGAGCTTTCTAATGTTGCGCTTCCTTATCTGCTTCTTCATCTGCTTTCCCTTTGCAGGCTTCATCTTCTGCTTTTGCCTCTTCTTCTTTCTCTTTTTCTGCTTTCTCTTTGCAAACTTCTTTGTTTGTTTCTGTCTCTACTACTTTTTCTGTTTCTTCCTTCTGCTCTGTCTCTGTCTTTTTCTCTGACTCTTTTTCACTGACCTGTGCTGCTGCAAACAAGTTCTCTTCCACTAACTGAAGTGGGGTAATCTCACCAAATAACATCATGTCGATATAATATTTTTGTTGCATCATCTGCAACCAATCATCATTAGCATAAATTTCATTATCAAAGTTTACATCAGCCATATCAATGATTGGATTTACCATTTCATCAACAAGCTCTGTTGCTGGTATCATTAAAACTTCGTCAGCAATCACTGTTGCTGGAATCTCTTCATCCACTTGTGGCCATGCACAGTGGGGTTCACGAGCATCTTCATGCTGCTCCTCTGTTTTATCTGCACTTTCTTTGCAGACATCAGCCAGCTGTGACTGCACACAGTGGGATTCAACAAACTCTTCATTTCGCTGTAGATCTACTGCTACAGATCCACCTTCATCTTCATCTTCAAAGCTCCCCATTTCTTCAATTCTCCCCCTTGCACCAAAACATTTCTCAATGGTATCCCATGCCTCCTTGGCTGTCTTGGCTTCTGAAATCAAGGGAAGTATACTTTCATCGACTGATCCTTTTATGCATTTTAATGCATAGGCATCTTTTTGCCTTTTGATTTCCAAATCTAGAAAGATCTCGAACATAATCTGCTTTTGCTTTAGCCTCTTGGCTTTTCCCATGATCTCGTTGTCTGACTTCCACAAACAAACGAGTTTACATATTCATCAATACCTTGCTTCTTCAAAAAAATTGCTGCTCTTGAATGAGTCTTATGCAACTTCAGTTCTCCAAAAATTTTGCTGCTCTTGAACGAGTCTTATGCAAGTTCACTTCTCCTTCTGAAAAAAATTCTTCCTCAAAAAATTTCTTGTAAACTTTCACTTTCATCTCACATCACAGCGTTAAGTTTTTTTTTTTTTTGAAAAACTCCCAAAAAAAAATTATTTTAAAATTCTTCAGCATATGCTCTTGCGTAATCTCTTTATAAAATACCTTTGAACATTCTAAGTTTTTTTTTATAAAGTTTTTATATAAAAAAACTTTTTAAAAAAATCAACTTTCTTTAAAATGAGATAACTCCTTTTTCCAAATTAAGTGGAGTCTCATGCATCATTTGAAAACTTAGTTATAAAGCTTTTTTCAAAAAACTTCACATGCATTTTCATTTACCTTTTTAAAATTGACACTTTAAAACATGCTTTTCACTTGTTTTAAAATGGACACATAAAAAATATGAATCGATTTTCCTTTGAATCGATTTTTGAAATCCACGTTGACGTTCGTACCGTTTGAAAAAAAACGATTTTTTAAATATTTTTAATACGAGCGCTTCGTACCTTAGCACGCTTGCATCATTTGATTTAACGCAGATGCATAAACTTTTTCACGCGGCTAGCTCGCGCGATCCCGATTCCCACAGTCGCGCCTATTTCAAAAACGATGTGAGTAAAGAAACTGGCGCAGGTATGGTGTGTATTTCAGCACCAATCAACTCACAGTCGCGCAAATTGACTGCTCTTCTCTTCTGCCTCCTTGGCTGTCTTGGCTTCTGAAATCAAGGGAAGTATACTTTCATCGACTGATCCTTTTATGCATTTTAATGCATAGGCATCTTTTTGCCTTTTGATTTCCAGATCTAGAAAGATCTCGAACATAATCTGCTTTTGCTTTAGCCTCTTGGCTTTTCCCATGATCTCGTTGTCTCACTTCCACAAACAAACGAGTTTACATATTCATCAATACCTTGCTTCTTCAAAAAAATTGTTGCTCTTGAATGAGTCTTATGCAACTTCACTTCTCCAAAAATTTTGCTGCTCTTGAACGAGTCTTATGCAAGTTCACTTCTCCTTCTAAAAAAAAATCTTCCTCAAAAAATTTCCCGTAAACTTTCACTTTCATCTCACATCACAGCGTTAAGTTTTTTCTTTTTTTTTTAAAACTTCCAAAAAAATATTTATTTTAAAATTCTTCAGCACATGCTCTTGCGTAATCTCTTTATAAAATACCTTTGCACATTCTAAGTTTTTTTTTATAAAAAAAAACTTTAATAAAAAAAAAATTCTTTAATGGGCTTCCTCCTCTTTTTAAGTTCCTTAAGATGAAATCTTTAAAAATCATGTACCCTTTTTCCTTTCATAATTTAAACTTTTTATATAAAAAAGTTTTAAAAAAAAAAATAATTTTCTTTAAAATGAGATAACTCCTTTTTCCAAATTAAGTGTAGTCTCATGCATCATTTGAAAACTTACTTATAAAGCTTTTTTCAAAAAACTTCACATGCATTTTCATTTACCTTTTTAAAATCGACACTTTAAAACATGCTTTTCACTTGTTTCAAAATGGACACATAAAAAATATGAATCGATTTTCCTTTGAAACGATTTTTAAAATCCACGTTGACGTTCGTACCATTTGAGAAAAAACGATTTTTTAAATATTTTTAATACGAGCGCTTCGTACCTTAGCACGCTTGCGTCATTTGATTTAACGCAGATGCATAAACTTTTTCACGCGGCTGGCTAGCGCGATCCCGATTCCCACAGTTGCACCTATTTCAAAAACGATGTGAGTAAAGAAACTGGCGTGAGTATGGCGTCTATTCCAGCGCCAATCAACTCACAGTCGCGCCAATTGACTGCTCTTCTCTTCTGCTCCTTTGTGGCTCTGTTGCTGCTCTCCAGGGAGGCTTATGCAACTTGGCTCCGATACCATAAAAAGAATTGAAAAACCGAAAATGAACTAGAGCAGAGAGTTACTCTTCTCAAGATTACGAATAGATTAAATAGATTACATTGGAAACATCAGCAATAAATAACTGGAGATAAACTCGACTAAACTGGACTGACTTAAACTAAACTTGGACACTTGGACTGACAGATCTGACACCTAGAAAGTGGTTGAGATTATGTTCTTTAACACTCCCTTGTAATATCAACCACACAAAAAATTAATTAAGATACCTGCTGGTCTATGTCTCAGTGAGGTTTACAATTTGAAAAAAATATTCCTCAAAAAAATTAATTAAGATACCCGCTGGTCTATGTCTCAGCAAGGTTTACAATTTTAAAAAAATTGACTTCAACTAGATTTAGTTTTCTTCTTCTCTTCTTCCATATTCTGTAGCCTCTAAATTGTTTCAAATTTTTCGCTTTGCTTTGTTCTTCAAAACTCAATTTATTGATGTGCTGGTGTAGGTATTTTACTGTTCCAGGCTGTCTAAGCATGTCCTGGACTTCTTCAAAAATTGACTTGTATGTGGGCTGCTGCCACATATTGTCCTCTGTAATGTGCTTTCCGTCATCAATCTGCTGCAACATAAGATTAGAACAATATCTTATCTCTTCAAAACTCCAATGCATGAAAATTTCATTGACATGTTCGTCATGCATGTTGTCTTCAACATTCATATCTACAGCTTCTGTGTAGACCTCAACTAGACATGGTGTTGCAAGCCATGTTTCAATAAACTTTAGCTCTTCTTCATAATTAATCTGTGTACCTGCACACTCAAAATCAATGTTAGAATAAAAAATATTTTGAGAATGACATTGGTTCTGGTCTTTTTCCTCTGTAATGAGAGCTTTCTGCTGTTGTGCTTCCTTATCTGCTTCTTCATCTTCTTTCCCTTTGCAGACTTCATCTTCTTCTTTATCTTTTTCTGCTTTCTCTTTGTAAACTTCTTTCTTTGTTTCTGTCTGTGCTACTTTTTCTATTTCTTCCTTCTGCTCTGTCTCTATCTTTTTCTCTGCCTCCTTTTCACTGACCTGTGTTGCTGCAAACAAGTTGTCTTCCACTAACTGAAGTGGGGTAATCTCACCAAATAACATCATGTTGATATCATATTTTTGTTGCATCATCTGCAACCAATCATCATTAGCAAAAATTTCATTATCAAAGTTTACATCAGCCATATCAATCATAGGATTTACCATTTCATCAGCAAGCTCTATTGCTGGTATCATTAAAACTTCATCAGCAATCTCTGTTGCTGGAATCTCTTCATCCACTTCTGTCCATGCACAGTGGAGTTCACGAGCATCTTCATGCTGCTTCTCTGTTTTATTTACACCTTCTTTGCAGACATCAGCCAGCTGTGATTGTGCACAGTGGGATTCAACAAACTCTTCATTTCGCTGTAGATCTACTGCTACAGATCCACCTTCATCTTCATCTTCAAAGCTCCCCTTTGCTTCAATGCTCCCCCTTGTACCAAAACATTTCTCAAGGGTATCCCATGCCTCCTTGGCTCTCTTGGCTTCTGAAATCAAGGGAAGTATACTTTCATTGACTGATCCTTTTATGCATTTTAATGCATAGGCATCTTTTTGCCTTTTGATTTCCAGATCTAGAAAGATCTCGAACATAATCTGCTTTTTCTTTAGCCTTTTGGCTTTTCCCATGATCTCGTTGTCTCACTTTCACAAACAAACGAGTTTACATATTCATCAATACCTTGCTTCTTCAAAAAAATTGTTGCTCTTGAATGAGTCTTATGCAACTTCAATTCTTCAAAAAATTTGCTGCTCTTGAACGAGTCTTATGCAAGTTCACTTCTCCTTCTGAAAAAAAATCTTCCTCAAAAAATTTCCTGTAAACTTTCACTTTCATCTCACATCACAGCGTTAAGTTTTTTTTTTTTTTAAAACTCCCAAAAAAAAATTTATTTTAAAATTCTTCAGCACATGCTCTTGCATAATCTCTTTATAAAATACCTTTGCACATTCTAAGTTTTTTTTTATAAAAAAAAACTTTAATAAAAAAAAATTCTTTAATGGGCTTCCTCCTCTTTTTAAGTTCCTTAAGATGAAATCTTTAAAAATCATGTACCCTTTTTCCTTTCATAATTTAATGTTTTTATATAAAAAAACTTTAAAAAAAAAATCAACTTTCTTTAAAATAAGATAACTCCTTTTTCCAAATTAAGTGGAGTCTCATGCATCGTTTGAAAACTTAGTTATAAAGCTTTTTTCAAAAAACTTCACATGCATTTTCATTTACCTTTTTAAAATCGACACTTTAAAACATGCTTTTCACTTGTTTTAAAATGGACACATAAAAAATATGAATCGATTTTCCTTTGAATCGATTTTTAAAATCCACGTTGACGTTCGTACCGTTTGAAAAAAAACGATTTTTTAAATATTTTTAATACGAGCACTGCGTAACTTAGCATGCTTGCGTCATTTGATTTAACGCAGATGCATAAAAATTTTCACGCGGTTGGCTGGTGCGATCCCGATTCCCGCAATCACGCCTATTTCAAAAACGATGTGAGTAAAGAAACTGGAGCGGGTATGGCGTGTATTCCAGCGCCAATCAACTCATAGTCGCGCCAATTGACTTCTCTTCTCTTCTGCTCCTTCGTGGCTCTGTTGCTACTCTCCAGGGAGGCTTATGCAACTTGGCTCCGATACCATGAAAAGAATTGAAAACCCGAAAATGAACTGGAGCAGAGAGTTACTCTTCTCAAGATTACGAATAGATTAAATAGATTACATTGGAAACATCAGCAATAAATAACTGGAGATAAACTCGACTAAACTGGACTGACTTAAACTAAACTTTGACACTTGGACTGACGGATCTGACACCTAGAAAGTGGTTGAGATTACTTTCTTTAACACATTAATGGAATGATATCTGAACCCCACATGAAAAAGTAGATAGTGATCGGAAAAAGAAAGCACTTAAACATAGATATATCCTATCTTCATAAAGTAAACGCTAGAAAAGTAGTTTTGATATGGTGAATATCGATATGAGATGGAATTTGATATGGACGGTAGACACTATACTCTCTATCTTTTAAGTAGAAACCTTTGATATCATTGAGAAATTCAATGCTGCGAATAACACCGTAACAGTTCTACAAATTAGTGTAAGTGCATTTTGGTTATAATAATTTGGTAAAAAGTATCTATATAACATTGTAATTAATTGGTGAATCATGGCTAGGCTTTTGAAAAAAAGCATATGGAGGATTTACATAGAAAAAAAGCATATTCAGGATTTACATGGTCAAGTACATGTGACAAGAGATTAATGCCTCAACAATCACGTGAATGGATTACCTGGAATGTGAGACATCAAAAACGTATAGATGATTATGATTCCCCATTATGCGTGAGGAAAATAACAATGCATACCGGTTTCTTTTTAAGCTTCTCACTTACTATGCAAACCCGTTGTGAGCAGAGTACAAGTAAATAGCATGGCCTACTAATAGCGCACTATCAGCTAGCATTAGGACTATTGTTCCCATTCTGACAAGGACCAGCATGTATACTCGGCCCCAGAAGTTGCTGAAACGCCACCTATACACAATTAGCCTACTAGCAGAGCACTATCAGACATTGGCTAGTGGAATAACTAATGTTCTGAATCTGATAAGAACCACATGTATATTTACATGTTCTGGAGCCACAGGTTGATGAAGCCCTAGCAATATACACTTAGTGATACTCAATCTTTCCTACTTGCATGTTTTTCTTTGTCACTCTTTTGAAACAAGTAGAAAGCCTTATTTGCAAGTATGTTGTCATGCATGAAATTTGGCAAAAAAGATAAGAGAAATGGTAAATGACTTAAATAATAACAAAACTCGAGAGGATTTGAATGTTTGAAACGATTTCAACCACCACATTCTCTCTTCTTTTTTTAAATAAAATCTATTTTTTTAATAATTAAAATCTTAATGTGCAATGAAATTGTAAATATATTATTTTCATCCAAAGATGTCTTCGAGTCATTTTGCTAAAACATCAGTACTGTCTACTGATAGACCATGAGGCGTTCAAATGCGTTTCCGCAGTGTGATAAACGTGAAAAACTCTGGATTAACTATGTACATAATTATTTATGGTTTATTTTCCTTATTGAGAATTCACGTCAATGATAATGATGCTCTCTTCAAGTTATTTCATTTAAATGAATGTATTGGTTTATAATTTTATTATGTTATTATAAATATATATTATAAGGAAAATTGATTGGTTTATTATATATTTTATTTTAACAAAATTATGAAAAAAAATTAATTAAATTATTACTTCAATTCAAATTATTATTATCATTAAATTAATTATAAAAAATATATAAAAGTTAAGAATATTTATGAGGAGGTTTAGCCCCTTCTATATATATATCTTTTTTTTAAATGTTATTTGTTATTGTTGTTTGTTATTTTATTAGGTGACATTTTAAGAATTTAATTTATTTATTATGTGAAAGATAGAATTTTAACTTCCACAAATCATTTTAGAATAATTTTAGTAGTAATCATAGCTCAAAAGTTGAATTTTATCTCAAAAATAGTTTATGCTTGTATTTTCTCAATTGAATTATTTAATTAAAAAAATCATATAAGCATAAGTTATGGTTTCCTGTATATGGTATTGGTAAATCATTGCATTGTAACAAAGCATATTTAAAGGTTGAAAATATTCATGGTAAAGTGGGGTTTAATATCGATGGCTAAAAATCTTGTAACATGTTTTTTTAATGCATGTATGTTTAACTCATATATCTATTATATTTATAAATAATAACTAGCACAACCATATAAATTAAATGGCTGGAAAATATCACCAATAGGTGTCAATCATACTAAGCATTAAAACATATACTTTATAAGATATCTCACACATTGCCAAAATTTTAAAATTTTAAAAAAATAAGTAAATTATTATTTTTATTAATTAAAAAAATTAATATATAATTTAAAAACACACACATATATATACATGGAACAATATTGTTAATCATGGATATTTACCTCCACTTTACCATAAAGATTTCTAGTTTGTAAATATGTTTCGTTAAAATTCCATGGGCCAATACCGTGTCTTATAAAATCCATATGCTCAAAAACCCAAAACTTACTCCATATGAAACTTGTTGTTATGAAAATCCTTTTAATCAGTTAATTACACCGTCAGGTGTTTCTCTTTGAACAAAACTCCCCCAGCTACAACTGTGTACCTGCCTTCACCATTGGATCTAATGTTAAATGATTGAAATGTTTTAGGCCATTAGATCCACAACCTCTTTAATTTAACCTAATTATCTAAATAACTCTCCAAACCCTACGAAACTCTCTTCCACCTCACTATGATATAAAATGTCTTGTACCTCACTATGATATACACTGGCGAGGACCATAACAACAATAGACCTAGTAGATACAATGGCATTATGGAAAGAATTACAAAAATTTATATTAGCTTTAACATTATTATGAAATGGAACATTGATATAACATATTTTCCTTTTTCAGTCACTTACCAATTAAAGTTCAGCGATGTATGATGTACCTGGGTGGTTATCTAAATTCTATATTTATTATCAAAAATAAAAAATAATGTAGGATTAAAATAAATTTATTATATGTTTATTGTTAATATTTTTTTTTTTTAATTGTTAAATAAAATTAGATAGAAATTGAAACAAATAAAAAGTTTAATGCAAAAAATCAAAACAAGAATAAGGATAAAGATATAATGTATTATTAATATTCCATTTGAAAAAAAATTGAGATGTCAAAATTTTCACATTTATGATACATCCACACTTTAATTTTTCCCTTTCTATATGGAAAATATATATGTTTATAAGAAAGAAATATTTCTTCATCCACGTAGATTGGTGTATGCAAATCCTTATTTTTTAGTTAAAAAAATATTAATATTCCATTTTATGTGATACATAAACTAATTTTCAAATGTCAAACTTCACACATTCATGAGAAATTAGCACTCTTTGAATTTCTTCCTTTCCTCATGGTAAGGATTCTCCAACAATATAGTGTATGAGAATTTCTATTTTCTAATTTAAAAATTACATAAACAAAAATTTGAATGTAGTAAAAATAATTACATCGTAAGGCGTTCTATTTGATAATAACTCCCCCAACTACAACTATGTACCTCCCTGCATCGAATGTTAGAAAATTGAAATAATTTAGGTCAATCCAACACCTCCTTCATTTAAGATAAATACATAACTAACTCTCTAAGCCTTAAAATTCCGCACATTCATGATAAATCCACACTTGAATTTTTCCCCTTTTATATGGACAAAATTTATGTTTATAGAAAAGAAACAACATTTATGTTTATAACAAAGAAAAAACTCCCCCAACTGCGACTATGTCCCTCTCTGAATGAAATACATAACTAACTCTCTATACATAACTAAGTCTCTAAGCCCTACGATTGCGGACATTTATCATACATCCTCAGTTGATTTTTTCCCCTTTTACATCGAAAAAATTTATATTTATAAAAAAAAAAAATTCTCCATCCACATATGTTGGTGTATTCAAATTTCTATTTTCTAATTAAAATAATAATAATATTCCATTTTATGAGATACATAAAAAAAATTTGAAATTTAAAACTTCACCCATTCATGAGAAATTAGCACTCTTTTAATTTCTCCTTTTCATCATGGTAAAGATTTCTTTAGATATTATGATGTTTATAAGAAACAAATATTTCTCCAACAATATAAAATAGTGTATGAGAATTTATATTTTCTAATTAAAGAAATACATCAAGGTAAATTTGAATGTAGTAAAAATAATTGTCTTAAGGTGTTTCTCTATGAGAACAAATCCCCTTGAGAAAAACTCCCCCAACTGCCACTATGTACCTCTCTGCATCGAAGGTTAGACAACTGAAATATTTTAGGCTGATCCACAGCCTCCTTCATTTAAGCTAACTACATGACTAACTCTCAAAGCTCTATGAACATCTCTTCCACCTCACTATGATATAAAATTTCGAGGACCATAATAGCAATAAAAATCCATGGACTCATCCCTTGATTTGTTTTAGGTATCGCTTGCAAGCTTGAGAGTGATGTCAAATGCATAAACGAATTTTGAAATGTCAAACTTCACACATTCATGAGAAATTAACACTCTTTAAATTTGTTCGTTTATTCATGCTAAATATTTCTTTCTACATCACGATGTTTATAAGAAAGGAACATTTCTCTAACAATATAGAATAGTGGATGAAAATTTCTATTTTCTAATTAAAGAAATAAACCAAGGTAAATTTGAATGTAGTAAAAACAATTTCTTCATACGGTGTTTCTCTTTGATAACAACTCCCCTAACTGACACTATGTACCTCTCTGCATCGAATGTTAGACAATTGAAATATTTTAGGTCAATCTACCGCCTCTTTCATTTAAGCTAACTATATAAATAAATCTCTAAGCCCTATGAATATCTCTTCCACCTCGCTATGATATACATAATAGTAATATAGATACATCTATTAATCCCTTGAGTTGTTTCAGGTCTTCATTGAAAGATTGAGATTGAGATAGAGCCAAACGTTTAGTGTGATCCTCCTTGCGATCAGTTTGATTTTCTTTGTGTAACAAATTCGAAGAAAATGATTTCCCTGGGACTATCTGGATGGTCTATCACCGATAACCTTACAGCCTAAGCCAAACACTTGACTGTGAGAAAGGATATTGTTTCTTGGACTTTAGGCATAATCCTTAATAATTTGACATCTATAATTTGTCTGCTTCTGCAGGAAATAAATTACCTCAACGCGCTTAAACATCCCAATTTTATACGTTACTATTATATTAAAATTGAGTGTGTTCTATTGGTTGGTTCTATGCTTGATTTTTAGTAATGATTGATATTAGGGTAACCTAGATTTTTTTTGAAATTTGCAGTTGAAGGACTCATTTGAAATATTTCTAGCATGTGTTTTTGGAGGTTTAGTCTATAACTTAGTTAAATTTTATGGGCCACTTGAAGCACTTGTTGTAAGCATATAAACACACCAAATTATATTGGGTTTGGTCTACCTACACAGCAGGAACATAGTTCATAGGTTCAATTGTTTAGTTGAGACTCGTAAATTTTTCAAGTTGGGAAATAGTTTTACATTATGCTTGTGTTCTTGAATCTGATGAGATATTGCGCCCTTTTTTTAGGTTCTGAAAAATTCTCACCCATAGACGTTGATGTTTTTGATGATGCACATCAGTGTTCAAGTTTACATTTTGCAATTTTTTATCATTTCCATGAATGTGATGGTATTCTTTTTAGGAAGGGGGGGAATCCTTCTCTCTTGGAATTCAAGGATGTCTCTAGAGGAAGCTTTATGGAGTCCAAGCCTTGATGTTGACTGGGAATTCTCCACTGATGCATCTAATATTATTAAAATAATTGTGGAAAATGATCTAAAATTATTGAAACAGATTGGGATCAAGTACAATTTCAGGAATACTCTTGTTGCTCTTGCACTCGAACTTTCCAAATGCCTATAATTAGTTCCATTAGTTTCCCTTTTACATGTTAGGAGGTCTATCATAAATTAGAAGACCATAATCTAATATATAGTCTACAGAAAAAATAGTTCTATGCAAAAATAGTTCACATCCTATGAACTTGAAGGAAAAATCTCAAAATTTTATGAAATGCAAAAACATTTAATTTAGAGGAAAATGGTGTGTCATAAATAATGAAGTATAGAGACATTTTTGGTTCCTATGATGATGATAATCTTGAGATAAAGTCCAGGACAGATATTTTTTAGTGGGAAGAAAAAAATTCAAAATATTGTACAAATTCAAGTAAAAAAGAAACTTCTTGAAAGAATGGAAATCCAGAAAGGGGTTGTGATAAGTTGTCTAGAAAAAGAAACTATAGCTATGATCCACAGAGTAATTGTAGACTTACAAAAAAATCATGGAATTATTCTCTAGTTTGTCTAGAGTTGGAATGCTCATTTAAAAATTTATTTACCTCCTTTGATTCGAGTTGCCTAGGAAAATGATGATTTAATTCTATATGTTTTGTTAGAATTATTTTTCTCCAATCAATAACAGATATGAATATGGAAATAAATCCCTACATTGGGATTTTAAACTAGACACTCCTCTCTATGGATGTACCGTAAATTTTTCTGTTATGGAAAAACTAATTTAGCAAAAAACTGAGGTCTTCTCCTTGAGGAAGTGTTTCTCAATGCTTTGAAGAGGGAGACCTTCAACCTAGAAAGGGAGGTATGAAACATGCATAAAAAAGGGAGAACCTAAACAATAAAAGGGAGGTCTCAACTTGCGGTGGTTTAAGGATGACCACTAACTCTGGAATTTTTAATGAAATTCCTGGAACTCTTCCAAAACTGACAAGAAGATGAAATATTTTTCTAGAGGAAATATCCCCAAAGAGGGAGAATCTGGACCTAAAAAGGGAGGTCTCAACCTCGCATGGATGGTTTAGGGCTAACCACCAACCAAATGCATGAACAAGGGAATCTTTGTCTCTGGCTACAACTTTGAATCTAGTATGGTAGGTTATGGCTTTGAAGCTTGTATATTGCCATTAGTTCCCCCCTATCAGATACAAGGTGAGAAGATGGAGAAAACTCAACTGCAAGACCTTTCAATACTCTATAATAGGTTCTGACATATGACTGAAATATCTTCTTGGTTGTTGAAGCCCATTGCCAAGAAGTGATCCATCCAAGATGAATATTTTTTCTTGCAGGAGGCTTGTTTCTGAAGCTTTTGTGTGAAGAATGAGTGGTTTTATGAAACTGGTCACATGGATGAAGATCAAAGCACTGATATTTCATATGGAAAACTCAGTCACAATGTTGGCATTTAACAATCTTTCATGGATGTTGTGAAAGAGGAGCATAATCTGGAATAGTTGAAGGAGAGTTGTCATCAAGAAATCTAGCACTATGAAACTAGATGGGATTTGAATAATCTAGAATGTGAAAGGAAACATCCTTGTCATATCCAAGACATTTTTTGTGCTTGTTGTGGAAAACCTCTTCTAAGGTTCGATGAGGGGCTTGGGAAGTGCAAGTTGGATTTATGCATTTGTGTGTAACTTTTCTTCTTCATTGGACATTAGATCTTAATCAAAATAAATTTTATATTATTGGCGATGATGGGATTCTATCTCAATTTTCTCAACACAAAGAGGTTGAAAATGATGACTCCAATATTGTAATTACTGTTGTTGAACTTGAGACTCCAACTGCAAAAAATCAATTTTTTCTTGTGCATTTTGTAGACATATTTGAATGTCAACAAGAGTGGTTTTGATGATTTTTATAGTGTTACTAGCAGTATATTTTGTCAATGTTTCCAGGGATGTTAATACTTCACAAAATTTGGCCATTTTATAGACAACTCAAGCTAGAGAAATGAAGGGTGTTGGCTTCAACCGATAATGCACCCGTTTACAATGTAAACAAATTGTGAATATCTCTAATCTGAAATGCCAATAGGAAAATGAATTATTTAGCTACAAACACACAAATTCTCCAACAAGTTCCGCTCAGCCCCTTTGAGAAGAAGGTATGCTACAACATGGAGAATGTGGCTCAACGATGGAATGAATTTTGGAAGAATACAATCAGATGGGTCAATGCATTTGGCTTCCTCTAGTAGTTTTGTCCATCACAAAATTGTACTCAGCCTCCTAAATGTTTCAAAAATGATTCCTAGAATTTACCTACTAATATACAACAACACTATGACTAGTAATAAAATTTGAAAATATTAACACCTCTACTTTCAATCCTTGGATTTCAAATAAAATACTATCTGAATCTGAATAAATATTTTGGCCAAATTGTATGAGTCTTTCAACAAGTTGAGTAAAACACAGAAACTGACTATGTTTCCTGTAATATCAATCAAAAGTAATGAAAAGCAACACTATTTATGGAAGCTAAAATCTTAATATACCTTTTCTTGAATTATATGATTTCTTCCAAGCCCACGCCCCCAAAAATGAAATTGGCTATTTTTCCAGCAACAACAATCCAAAGTCCATCAATCCTTGTCCATACAGCGTCATGTGGGCTCTTGTTAATGAGGGCATCCATTTCCTCTCTACTTCAAACTCTTTTCGAAATTCGATAAAAAAATTTAATTTTCCATAATGGTAACTTTCTCTAACTATATTGAGAGGCAAATAAGAAGGATTAGAAAGATAATATAAATTTTATTGAATGAGATAGATAGAAATAAATTGATATCATGATATACACCCTGAGCCATTAATGCACTCTCACCCGGTTCACTTGATGGTGCAAGAAAATAAGTCGATATCATATTCAATTTCATGCATTGCATACTTTCTCTATTGGGATCCTCTTGTAGAAAAGGAGATAACTAGTGTTTAAATTTATCTCGGTTGGCCTTCACCTACCCGAAGAAGATCTTTGCTACCACACAAGAATGGCACAACTCACGATAAAGCTCAAATACCTTAGATTTACATAGGACTCAATTTATATCAATTTTAGAAGCCCTTACAATGATCTTCAAGTAGACAACATAGTTTAACAAATCCAGGAGGTATTTTTAATGGTCAAGGATTTTAGTGGTGGAGCAAAGGAAGGTGGTGGGGCAGATGACCCTGAGTTCCTGGGATTGGTATTGGCTCTCGGGTCAACATAACCCTCCTGGTACTGAAGAGGGAAAAACTAACCTTTTCATCCCCAAAAATTGATTTTAGTCCAAAACAGTATTGCATGTCATTATTTGAATTTTTCTATTTCAAATATGATCTCCACAGAAGATAAATTATAATCATATTGTTAACATATGTTGTAACTGGGCTTCTATCAAGGTAATTTCTATTATTTGAGGTCGTTCCTCTCTCTTCTATGGAAATTCAAATATCAAAGCATAATATGTCTTTTCCATGGAAATTCGAATGCCAACCGTCGTCTTTTTTATGAAGTTGAACAAGTTTGGGAGTCCAACTGGCTGGAGAGGTATCAGGGGATGTCGAGTGCGAGGGACGAAGATTTGTGTAGTGGGGAGAGTGAGTGGATTGAGGTATCAACTATTCATATAGGCCAGCATGCTTCCAGTGTCTGATTCTTCAAATAGTTTCCTCTGTGCTTGTGAGATTTCTTCCCAACAATCTCAGTTGGGTTCTCTCTGGTGGGATATTTGCAGGTTTAATTGACATTCAAAAGAGAATGGTCACTCAGTGAATGCACCAAATACTTATATCACAAATATTATGTTATTTTAATGCATTCAAAACACGCATACCATGAAATTTAATGTAGGAGTAATGCATAGAGTCAAATGCTATAAATTTCGCAGAGGGACAAAGAAACACTAGTATTAGAGCAGGACAATGTTGAGGAAAATATTAGCGGTTACAAGAGCATAAAAACCAAAATTTAAGATCTACACTCTTATGCCAAGAATGATGAGTGCAAGGAAAGGTATTGACAAGTGAATATTTTAAATAGTTTAGACAACACCCATCTTTTGCCACAAAAACCAGTGGCTAAAATTGGAGCAGGGCCAAAATTCACTTCCTTTAATACCATGTTAAGCATACATGGAAAGGTGAACACAATGTGAAATAATAAGCATTAATTGCATTTTCTATTCACAATAATGTACATTTATACACTTCCTTGTAAACCTTTGTATTCACATACCAAGTTCTCTCTTGGATTTTCTTTGATTGTTTACATTCCACACCAACCCTTAGCAAATTAGGTGTCCAATAGCATGTGATAATATTATGTATTCTCAAAGTTGTATCTTTTCTTCAATTAATAAATCTTTAACAGGGTTCAAGTATTCACATTCCCATAAATCATGTGGAACTAATTCAATGCTTCGAGGTAGTTTATCTACTTCCAAAAAAGTATTTTATTTGCAACCTATTGCTCATCCTGGAAATACTCAAATGAATAAACCTTTCTCACAAATTATTCCAAAGGCTCCATAAAAGTTCTAGGTAGAGTCTTCCTCACAATTCCCTTATTCCATTGGATAGGAATATGAGCAAGCCATGAATTTGACTTGGGAAATGATCCAAAAAAAGTCCCGCAAGAATATAAATAGTTCATAAACAACTTCATGGAGGAGATCCTTATTACTAAGCTAGCTACATTACCTTCATCTAAATATGTTATTTTCTGTTTTTATGGGACTAACAACAAGTGTGAGTGGGGAACTGATTTTCACTTTTCTCACTCATAAGAATATCTTCAGAAGGGTAACCAAGTATTGGTTCTTTTTGGCCAAAAAATAGAAAAAATTCATCGCAGTGTAATAACTTCCAACATTTCTAACAGGGTAAAGAATTATAAAATAATGTTCTGCATGCAATATGAGAAAAATGGAACTCACCCAAATGGGTTGAAGTGAAAATTTTTCCATGGACACACTGAGGCTAGGCATTTATCAAATTCATCAAGTCTTCTCTCAAGTGCAAGAGTTGGAAATCAACCTTCAAATGCATCTTCTCTAGGATCTTATTCCATTGAGGAAATTGATGATGTGAATTCTCTAAATTTCTTTGTTAGAATTTTTCCACCTTATCTCAATGGTAGGGATCTTGAGGAGTTTAAGGATAATTTAAAAAATTTATTTATTCTACTGTGATTTGTGGGAATGATGAAGATGACGGGTTTTGGTTTTGTTTTATTTTAAAAGCAGAAAGATACATATGAAGTCATGAGGAGGCACTACGTTCCAGTCCAAGGAAAGGGAGCAGAACTTAAGAAAGTAATGACATGTACTGCATTGGTTGCAAGAGATGAGGTTGGAAGGAAAAATTATTTTATCTTTGGGGTTATCATCACCAGCTACTACTCGGCCTTCTCAACCTTCTCCATCTTCCAGTTTCCACATGCTTGAAGGCAAATTAAATGGCCAAGTTCAGATGTCGTAGGTTAGCATTAGCATTTGGCATAGCCATATTAATTTCTTGAGCTCCCCTAGTCATTGGTTTGGTATGGTTTTTAATCCCTACAACCCTTTGCCTTCCAACCTGCAGGTTACCTGCTAGAGAATAAAAAGTTGATTCCAAAAAGCAAACAAATAAAATGTTTTCAAAATTATTCAGACATTTTCCCTGCCATTCATGAAACTGTATTTTGGAAAATTGTCTAAGCTCTATTAGTGAAGAAAACAATTGTACACCAAAAGATATGAATAATTGGGAGTTGATGTCTGGCTCATTTTCATCTAATACGTGATGATGTATGAAATTTGTGAGGTTGTGATGAAAATATAGATTTGGAAAGATAGTCATCATATTTATCATAATTAATATTATTTTATTTATCTTATCTAATGTCATCTAATACCTGTATTTTTTCAAAATATATCGAATATTTGAATTTGGAACTTGAAAGACCATTTTTGAAGATTAAAGGGAAATCTATGTTGGAAATTTTATAGAATATATCAATTTGGCATAATTTAACTGGTTTCTCTTTATCTTCTACCTTTTAATGTCATTTTCTTTACTAATTTTTATCTTCAATGATTTTTTATATGTCATATTGCTTCTTGAATTTAGGCCTTACGACATTTCCTTTGCAACATCTAGTGCAATTTCTAGTTTAATTAATGGGGTAAAAATAACATAAGCACTTTGGATATAAATATCAACCATTGATTTGTGTATATTACTATGAATATTATAAAATACTCCATGAAGGTTAAGTACCTATAACACACCCAATACTTATTGATAATTAAATTAATATTCAGGAAACCCTGCTCTAAAATTATGGGAATATTTGTCTATCTAGAAATATGGTTTCTATATTTTTAATTATCAATAATTTATAAAAATTATACAAAAAATATGTATATCAATGGATTCAATCTGATCATCCAATCTACTAAAGCAAGATATTGAATCCTTCTACAAATCAATTTCGAAAAATAAACACGATCACCAATCACAACAACTAAAGAAAGAAGCAAATCAAACCACAACACAAATATTTTTCTAGGGAAAGATTGCTGCTCAAAACCCCTCAATCTTCTATTGTATGTTCACCAAGGAATCATGAAACAATTACAATGCACTCTTCTCACAAGAGTCTTTTGCACTCTCACAACTGTCTCACATTGATCTGGACAAAATCAACCAACACTTAGCCAATTTTCAGCCTTTTCTCAGCCTTCCTGACTTGCACAATTCATGTGGAATGAAATCCCTATTCTTTAGGAAATCCATCCTTCCAAAACTGCATAATTCTCATGGGAAATCCTATGGTTGTTTTACTGCATGTGTGCAACTTACTAATGATACAACTAATAGTTAACATCCCTCTAACCTTTGTCTCAATTGGTTCTCCACTGGAACTGACATGCATTAATATTAAATCATCAGTTTCATGAAATATCACTGCATGTGAATTAAATCCGATTTAATTCACTTGACCTATCACTAGTGCAACAAACAGTTACAACTAGTTTAGTTGAATTTAACTCAATAAATTGAGTTAATTGATTTCTAATGCATTAAACTAATGCACTAACTACAACTCGAACTCCATAACTATTAGAATCACTCTGCATGCCTCACCAACCACCCTCGACTCGAAATTCATGAGCTAACTGAGTTTATCACACTAAGTTAACTATTACAAGTGATTATGAGATAAGATTACATTTTTTTGTCCAATTTAATTAAGCGACAATTAAATTAGACACACATTTCTTGTTTAATTTTCAACTCTCCCTCTCAACAGGAAAAGGATTATCAGCTACCCCAATCCCACCTCTATGGTATTTGAGTTTTCTCCTCGCAAATGACTTCATTATAATATCTGCATCTTGATCTTCAATGGGAATGTACTGAAGTAACATAATGCACCTCTGAACAAAATCTATGATATGGTGGTACCGGATGTATATATGCTTGGACCTACCATGGAATATCGGATTAACCAAGAGTTTAATGAAACTATGGTTATCACAGTGTATCACAATTGGATACATTTGAGAACCAGAAAAACCAACCTAAATCTTCCTCATCCATATGGCCTCACATGCATCCTGACTAGCTGCCATGTACTCTGCCTCAGTTGAACTGAGTGCCATAGATCTCTGCTTCTTTCTATACCAAGAAACTGATGTCAATCATATGTTGAAGATCTCTCCTGATGTGCTCTTTCTTTCTGATGGACTGCTTGCCCAATCTGCATTGGTTAATCCTTGAAGCTGCACTCCCTCTGTCTGTCTGTACCATAATCCATACTGTGTAGTGCTCATGAGATATCTCAAGATATGCTTCCCCGCCTTCCAAAATAGCTTGGTTAGCTTAACCATAGCTTCAATCGATTGGTTAAATACGTAGCAAACCTCAGGTCTAGTGTTCACCAAGTACATCAGTGAACTCACAAGCTACCTGGAAACATTAGCGTCCACTGCCTCACCTGAAGTAGCATCCTCTTTCCCCCAGTTTCCTAGAAGAGGCGTATCCATGGGTTTATAGCTCTCAATATGAAACTTACTTAGAATCTCTTTGGCATACTTGCCTTGAGAAACAAATAACTCACCATCCCGCTCCCATATTTCCAAAAAAAGGAAATAGTGAAGGAGTCCCATGTCCTTCATCTCAAACTCTCTTGCAAATTGTATTTACAAGAAATTACGAGCTGCTCATCACCTGTAAAAATTAGATCACCAACATAAAGTACAATAATCAATATCTTACCATCAACCACAATTTGGTATAGTTTCACATCTAATTCACTCTTCGTGAGGCCCAACCCAGTGAAATAGTTGTCAATTCTACTGTACCGAGCATGAGGTGCTTGGTTCAACCCATACAGTGCTCTCTTGAGTCTGAACACATGCGACTCACTGTTAAAGATCTCAAAACATTTTGCTTTCTCTATGTACATTTCTTCCTCAATAAATTCATTGAGAAACGCAGTCTTCACATCCATATGATGTATCTGCCACCCCATCTACGCTGAGAGTGCAAGGATATATCTAATCGATGAGTATCTCACAACCGGTGTGAAAGAATTAAGGAAATTTTGAGGTCTAAAATGGGCCTCCTAAGGAAATTATAAAATAATAGTGGAAATAATAAAATAATTTTTGATTACATCATCAAATTTTAGAGGGAGAAAAGAAAAAACTACATTTTCAACTTGTATTTTCAACTTATCTCCCAATGTTTTTACTCAAATTTTGAGCGGGAGTACTCGTTGGATGAAAATTTTAATTCTTCATCCAAGGAGTACCCATGTTGCATACTTTCCATGGATCTATCTACATGAAAAATGAGAAAGACCTGAAAAACGTGATTGCAATCACATTTTTTCATGTATTTCTCATTTTTCATGTAGCAGGGTCCATCAAAAGTATGCAACATGGGTACTCCTTGGATGAGGAATTAAATTTTTCATCCAACGAGTACTCCCACAAGAAATTTGAGAAAAAAAATTGGGAGATAATTTGAAAATACGAGTTGAAAAAGTAGTTTTATTATTTTATTATTTTTTAATTTTTTTACCCTTTTACTTAAAAGATGGTGAATCATCCCCCATGGTTGACATCATCATCTTGAATCCTATTGGTTCTTATAAAGTATATTTTTGTTGTACATTTTTCTTAGGAGGACCATTTTAGACCTCAAAGTTCCCCTAATGTCTCCTCATAGTCAATCCCCTCAACTTGTGAGAATCCCCGGGCTACAAATCTAGCCTTGTACTTCTCCACACTCCCATTTGTTTCTTGCTTCACCTTATATATCCATCTAGATCCAACCACTAATTTTCCAATTGGTCTTGGGACAACTTCCCATGCACTTCTCTTGATGATGGAGTCATACTCCTCAACCATGGTGTCAACCCAAATTGGTTGTTGCGCATCTTCCTCAAAGTAGGATGGTTCTGTCATAATACAATTTGTCATAAGATCCATGTATCCAATAAACCTTTCTGGAGATTGTCTTTGTCTGCACAGTGAAGTAGGTGCTCCTACATGTTCTGTCGCATCATGTCTCAATCTATCAGCTTCCATGGTGCACCTTGTACCATGTCTGGTGGATGGCTCTACATAAGTGTTTTCTGCCACTCCATGATCCTTCGCATGTGGCTTCTCCACATCTTGAGGTTCATTATTTGGAACCAACAGTTCCTCCTCTACATGCAAATCAAGCTCCCTCTCAAGGTACAATCACATGGCTTTCTCCTCATCAAATTTTATGTCCCATCTCACAACAGTTATCATGTTGTTTGGAAAATACACTCGATAGTTTTTGGGAGTATCAGTGTACCCCAAAAATATCCCAATCATAGTTTTTCGTTCTAGCTTCTTCATGGAATATCTGGTCACATGAAAATAGACAAATGAGCCAAAAATTTTAAAATATGAAACATCAGGTTTCTTACCAGAAAAATCATCCTCTGGTGTGCTCATTCCAAGTATCCGATGAGGCCTACGGTTTTGCACAAATACCACTGTGTTGCACGCCTCTACCCATAGATGAAATGTTAGGCCCTGATCATGCAACATCGTTCATGTTGCACCCACAATTGTTCTGTTATTTCTTTTTGCGACCCCATTTTGTCGTGGGTTATGAGGCGCAATCAACTCTCTTTGAATTCCTTCTTTTCTACAGAAGTTATTGAACTCATTTTAGATGTACTCACCACCATTTTCGCTCCTTATAACCTTCATAGGCTTCCCCGTATCTTTCTCCACCAGTGCTTTAAACTCACAAATTTTGAGAACATCTCATCTTTCTTCTACATGAATTAGATCTAACAATTTCTAGAAAAATCATCAAAAAATATCACATAATACATGTGCTTTGTTGTCAAGGCTATAGATAATGGTCCGCACACATATGAGTGAAATCTCTCAAGGATTTTCGCTACTCGATTCTCCTTCTCATGAAAAGTGACCTTTGCATACTTCCCCATAGTACATCCATTGCATGTGTCTATCTGCGCAAGAGTACCCTTTGGAAGCCCCGTAGAAATCTTCTACATGACCTTCAAGGTACCGTGGTATAGATGGCCCAATCTCCTGTGCCATAACTCACCCTTATCCTGGCTCACCACTTTGTCCACCTTACCCATCAATGTTGTGCAACCATGCACATCAAGTTTGTAGAGATTCTTCACACGAATCCCAATATTATTGGCTTTTCCTATGGATTTTTGTCAAAGGAAAGCTTTCCCTTCACTGAAAACCACATCATAACCTCTATCCTCCAACATTGCCACTAAAACTAAATTATTTTTCAAGCCTGGTACATGCATTACATCTTTTAATAAGAAGGGTTTACCTAACTATCTATGGAAGGTAACTGTACCAATCCTGGGAGCACTGTACCTCCCATCATCACTCATTTCAATATGCATCTGGAGGTCCTTCTCCTCCAAGTTACTGAAAAATTCTTTGTCTCTCATCATGTGGAAATATTCTCCACTATCCAAGTACCACACTGATCCCATTTCACTTGACACCATGCATGCGATGAGCGAGAAGCCCAACTAAGATTGTGAGTCCAAAACCTCACCAACTACATATCCTAAATCTTTCTTGTTCTTCTTATTTTTTGGAAAATTCGTGGAATAATATCCATGCTCGTGACAGTGAAAATACTTCAGTATGGTCATGTTGTGCTTCTTGACTTATTTTCCAATCTCAGATTTGGAATATGATTTATTTCCCTTCCCCTTCTTCACCTTACCATCCAAGGCGAAATTTTCCTCATCATCCATCTTGGATGAGGATCCATCCTTGGTATTCTACATAAATTCTTCTTTTACCAAATCCAACGAAAGTCGCTCCCAATCTGGAAGCTTCTCCCTCCCATTGACAGAGTCCTGATAACTATGCCAACTCTTGGGAAGGCCTAAAAGAGATAGGCTCACCAAGTCATCATCCACAACAGTAATTTTGACACTCCCAATCTCATCTCGACATTGGGAAAACTTGGTTAAATATTTTAGAATAGTGTCTCCTTTCTCCATTTTGATTTTCCTGAGCTTTTCCTTCAGTGCCAATATTATGTGGTCACTGATACTCTGAAACAAATCTGTAAAATTCTTCCACATTTCATATGGAGTCACTTTTCCATGGATAATTGAGACCATGTGGTCTCGTACTCCCTCTAATAAGATCCTCCTTGCTTTTGCAACCTTCTTTTGCCAAGCATCGAGAAGAGTGGCATATGTCACTGCAGGTTTAGGAATGTCATTATCAATCAATTATTTCAACCCGTTTTCCTTTAGAACTACCTCCATCCTATCTTTCCATGCAATATAATTGGAAATTCCATCAAGTACATACTCCAATCTCACCATATTGAAATCCATCTGGATCATGATCCTCCTATTGCACCAAAGAATACTTTTTTGCAAATTCGAATGTTATTCAATCAAAAACTCAATTTCTTCTCCACTATAGTGATTTCCTACACTCTGATACCATGTAGAAATTATATAAACAATATTTATATCAATGGATTCAATCTGATCATGCGATCTACTAAAGCAAGATACTTAATCCTTCAATAAATAAATTGTGGAAAATAAATACAATCGCCAATCACAACAAGTAAAGAAAGAAGTAAATCAAACCACAATATAGATATTTTCCTAGGGATACCTTGCTGCTAAAAACCCATCTATATTTTATTATATATTCACCAAGGAATCATGAAACAATTACAATGCACTCTTCTCACAAGATTCTCCTGCACTCTCACAATTGTCTCACACTGATCCGGACAAAATAGACCAACACTTAGCCAATTTTCAGCCTCTTCTCAGCCTACCTGCCTTGTGGAATTCATGTAGAATGAAATCCCTATTCTTTAGGAAATTCAGCCTTCCAAAATTGCACAATTCTCATGGGAAATCCTATGGTTGTTTTACTACATGTGAGCACCCGACTAATGATACAAATTATAGTTAACATCCCTTTAACCTTTGTCTCAACTGGGTCTCCACTAGAATTGACATGCATGAAGCTATTAACAGTAAATCATGAGTTTCATGATAGATCACTATATGTGAATTAAATCCGATTTAATTCACTTGACCTCTCACTAGTGCAACAAATAGTTACAACTAGTTCAACTAACTTTAACTTAATAAATTAAGTTAACTTATTTCCCACGCATTAAACTAATGTAGTAACTGCAACCCAAACTCCATAACTAATAGAATCAATCTAAATGCCTAACCAACCACCCTCAACTCAAAATTCATGAGCTAATTGATTTTATCAAACTCAGTTAACTATTACAAGTGATTATGAGATAGGATTAAATTTTATTGTCCAATTTAATTAAGGGAAAATTAAATTAGACACACATTTCTTGTTGAATTTTCAACATAATTATTAAGTTGATGGTAGGGATTTCACCTCTATATTCTAGAATATTCAAAGTATAATACACAAATTGTGATAGAACTTATTAACAAATTAAAAATCTCGAGAATAAAGTGGGGGTAAATCTCCATTGTTAAGAATCATGTTCCATGTTTTTCTAAATGTATATATATATGTTTATCTTATATATTAGTTTTTAATAATAATAATAATAATGAAGTTATAATTTAATTAATTTTTTATTATTTTCCAAATTTTAGCAACATGAGATATATCCTGAAGTAAGTATTTTGATATTTAATATGGATTGGTGTCTATAGTAATTTACGAACCATTTAATTTATATGGATATGCTAATTTTGTAAACTAATTTCATAATTATATCAAGCAAATGTAAAAAGGTAAATATGAATTTAGATAAACAATGTAATTAATACTTGAAATTCTATCTATTGACATAAAAGAGAATGCAAAAATACATCAATATTTTAAATTTATAAATAAAAAATAAAAAATTTAATATAGAAAAAAACTAATTAATAAATTTTAAATAGAAAGAGCACCTCAAAAATTTAAACACCAATTAATAAAATTAATTTTTACATTTAAAATTAATAGTTATAATTAATTTTTGAAAGTATTATTGCTCTGTTAACAAAAGTACGTGTTGACTATTAGAGGAAATCATGTTGAAACTGAAGAAAAATTTAGAAGAATCAACTATGAATATATATAAAATCATATTTTGTTATTTAGGTGTATGTGGCAGGAAACTCTGAGGAGGGACCATGCACGAATTTGTTTAACTCCGAGTTATTTGGGGTAGTTATGGTTCTTATTTCTCTCTTCCCTTGAGATAAATAGATCTCAGTGGGAAGAAGGGGTAATCTTACTTTTACAATTTTATTTTGGGAGAAGAGGGAGAAGAGACCTGACCAATAAGAGTGCAGTTTCACACTTCAGGTGGTGGGAAATTCCTCAGTTAGACTGGACCCAATGGAAGACTCCATATAGAAAAAATTCAGACTAGGCTTGGGAAAGGTCTTGAGGTCTCAGAAGCTACCCTGGGCTAGTCATTGTCACTAAACTGCTTTGGTAGGGGAAGCTCGAGGGGAGATTTAGACATAATTGTTGAGCTCATTTGGAAGGTGGAGGGTGATCCCTTGATTGAGCTCCTGGACTATCCATTAAGCCTAGATAAGTATTTTAAGGTTGGTTGTTGTAATTAATTGCTTGTGATTATAAGTGGTATATGTTTGAGATCAAATATTGTATTTGATTCCTATAAGTTTATTTGATGGAATTAGGGATAATAAAGCTTTATGTGTTATAGAATATAAAATAAATGAAAATGCCAATGTTTGTGTTAGTACCTTGAAAAAAAATAACAATACTGATAGGTATTGTTATCACAAAATCAGACGTGATAGGCTGCCAATAAAATCAATCTCATGTAACTCTTTCAAACCAATATTTTGGTTGAGGCTTAGCCTCCTCAACCTAAGAGGGCTTTCCCAAAGGGTTAATGATTTTTGATAGAAATATAGATGGCTAACTCTATGTGGGGTAATAAGCAGATAAATGATAGAAATTGGTTGTAAATCGCATTAGCAAGTGCACATTGGGCTTATGGAGTCATAATAGCTTTAGTAAAACAAAAAAATCTACTCAGCATGGAAGTCAAGGCATATCAAAGTTTTAGTCTAGAGATACACATGTGAAACTGTAAAACACAAATCAGTTTGTTTATGGAGGAAGTAAGAGAATCAATGATGAATTTTGAGTAATATAAGCAAACACCACTACAATAGGATAGTAAAATGATGCCATTAGAACAAAAACACACTAAAACTCTTTATGAATCTTGATTTGGCTAAGTAGAAAACTCTGTATTAAGCTGAAAACTAGTCACTTACAATAAACACGGTCTTTTTGTTAAAAATGTCTAACCCATGCATATTCGGTTTCTTGATATTTTATAAATAATTTACAATATAGGATAACCTTATCCCCAACTAGATACATCTAATTCCTACTGTTTGACACCTTTCCTAACCATATAACATGGTATTTATTACAAAATGACAACTGCAAACCTAATGAACAATCCTATTACAAATAGGACTCAAACTCCTTAACTCTACTCATACCAAACTTATCTAAACTAGATTACATCATTTTCCAAATTTATTCCCATAAGGTTGAATCCAGAAGATAACCTCCAACACTTTATGACCTTAATACCGATCTCCTGCAAACAAGGAAACTATCCCCTGTTTTTAGGCTTAGGATTCTTTGTGTTCTCGAGACACTCTGACCATTATGAACCCATGACTTCGAGTTTATTTTCTGTCAAGAACTGAAATAAAATATGCCCAAAATCATCCTTAAGTTCCATCTATACAAAATCACCATCAAACTGTCCAAAATAGCATAAACAAACTTGCGCTAAAAAAACAACACAGTTTCGTAGCACTTTTCGTAGCGTAGTCTTTTAACTCATTTGCCTTCAAAATTTTGGTTTCTTTCCTCCAGGGTTATCTTCATATTCACTTGACACAGCTTCCCTAGCAATTTCATGTGAAAATACATATATTTTCCTTCCAAAAATTTATAAGAAAGGGTGAAAAAAGCTGCTACAGCAGTTTCGTAGCGCATTTCACCCTTTTCGCACTGTTTGTGCTATGAAACTATTGAGTGAGCATTTTTTACTATATTTCTTCAAAATTTGAAACAAAAATGTGCCAAAACTCCAGAATACCACTGGTTTCATCAAAACAAATAGCCATATGAACTAAAAACACAATTTTCATGAGATTTGTTCTTCATTTTCCTTTTGATTTAGCCTCTGACTTTTTTAATAATTTTTCATTCTACACCTTTGTTTTTTAGTTCATCCTGAGTTAGTTTTAGCTATAGCTCCAAATCCTCCACTTGGTTTCTTAGTCTTCTATTACTGGCTCTTAAGTGAGTATTGATCACTCAGACAAATTTTGCTTCTTTGATGGCTGGAACTGTCCATGTAAAAAATTGTTCTGTACTACTTGGAATCTCAAACCTAGAACCAGTTTGACCTTCCTAAAGTGCCTTCACTCTTTTAAACTCCATTTTTTCAATGTTTTGATTTTTGGCCCTCTTTTTCATCATTGCAATCTCTTGGTTTGCTAGCTTCAATCTCTCCTCAAGATGTTGACACTCTGTCATGTGTCCTTTTCCCTTCATTATCTTGTTGGCTGCATGCTTCACTATTGGTGATGAGAGATCAACCACCTCTTCGAGGACTATGGCTGTTTCAATAGTTTTTTGGACCTCCTTGCTGCCTTCCTTGATCTTCTTAGCATTCTTATTTAAAGGCTTCCTTTCTTAAAATATAAAGGCTGCATTTTCACCTTCAAATTCAAGTTTCTTTGCTGACTTAATCCTTTTCTATTTGTGTTCATCTACTCCAATGAAATTAGCTTGCACAATGGGTGATTTTTCTATATCAATTGCATGAAGGATGTCATCTAAATTTCCTTTTATCAGTAGGATGTCCTTTGTACCTGAAACAATTGTTTTTCCCTTTGATGCCACTGAGTGGCTTCTTGTCACTCTCTTGATTTGTTTCTTGCTGGCAACTTGTTTTTTTTTCCCTCTTTGACACTTTTTGACCTCTGTTTTGCAGGTGATGGAGTTGTTGCAACAAGAAATTGTGTCTTCTATGTCCTATATTCAACCTATTTCCTTGGTTTCAACTTTACAAACCTCTTTGCTTTTGCAACCGCGGGCTGGCTAGACTCTTCTACTTGTGTTGAAGGAGTTCCTTTAGGTTTAGGGTTTCTAGCTGGGGTTAGGTTCTCCTTCAAGACCATTCATAAAAAAAAAAGACCAATCCCTTCTTATTTTATGAAGCTCATTTAACACCAATAAATTTATCAAACCATGGTGAAACAAAGATGTTTCACGGCCATCAAACTTTGCTTTACTTTATCAGACATTTTGGCAAGGCTCCTATGTAAGTAGAAGGGAAAATCTAGTGATATCATACCTATGAAATACAGAAGTAGCTTGAAATGATAAGTATAAACTTTATGGTACCTGCCTTCACATGTAAAGTATCTTTGAATGTTGAAAAACGGCTTAGCATAGGTGACTTTGATATAGTTTCTAGGTATTGCATTGTTCAGGTCCATATGTGCATACTCAGGTTTCATGAATTCTTTCCATGGTTCCACATCAAACTTAAAACCTTTAAACCAAGTCTCTTTCCCCCTTGGTATTTTTTTCATAGAAGCAATGATCTCAGGAGTAACTAGCACATTTAACATCCCAATCTTAGTAGTTTTTCCACTAAATGTAGTGTGGCAGCCCTGCAACTTTTCACAAAACCGGAGACAACCTTCTTTGCTAAAAGCCTCCATCACTATTTGATCTTCGATTATAGCCTTCACATTTCCAGGCTCAGATCTTAAGCAATTTCCCCCTCTATGGACTTTCTTCTCCTCTGCCATGTTTCTTAGGAAAAACCTGTCAGCTTCTCTTGAATCTGTAAAACTGCCTCGCTTGAATATATGATCAGGCTCGCTTGATTATGGAACAACCTCGCTTGTAAATATGGAAGATAGCCTTTGTATAGAACACCCACAAGCTTAGCTTGATAGCTTTAGAACTTAGACACTTGTATGGAAGCAAATGAAAACGAGAATGACCAAATTAGGCAAGAATTTGAATTTAAGGTGTCATCTCGTAACTAAATGATGATTCACTCATGCCCTATCATGACAATGACGACTGTGAGGCAAATAAGTCCAATGAATCTAATCTCTAACTAACTCACCATACCCCTATCCTATCATTCCCCAATGGATTCTGACAGATTTTGGCTTAATTGAAAAGACGCTTAAGAAACCGCGCTTTCATAGTGCCCATAGTGTATTTTTTGCAATTTGAACTACAAAAGTATCATCTCTTTCATAGCATAAATCCTATTTTTTGAACTAGCGGTGCTACGAAATAGAGGATTCTTGGTTAATTGCAGAAATTTAACCTGAAACCTTAAGAAATGATCCCTAAATGGAAAATGTAAGTATTTGATCATGGAATGGACCTATAAAGACTTTTTTTGAAATCAATGGTGACTTTTAAACTTATAAAAAACTCTAAATTACCCTTAACCAAAACCTAAAATGACTTTTAAACCCATTTTGAGACCATGATCAAAAACAGAGTTGACACAATGATGTTTTGAAAATTTTTGGGTGATAACAGGTATTATTGATTAGGTTCTAGTGCAGAACCTATTAGTGTCAGTCTAGTCATACTTCCATCAGTGATCAAAATTTCTCTTTTTCATTTGCATAGTAAGAGTCCCATACCATAAATTTTCATCATTCCGCTAGGTCATGGATTCATTGATGGTAGTGATTTTTTCATCAGTTTTCCCTCATGTGAAACTTGTTGATTATCCTCTCTATGGTATTTAGTCATGAGTCACTTTCACTCCCAAATACATATTATTAGGTCATAGGATGGGTCTCATTAGGTTCTATGGTCTCACCATGGTCAAATTAATAAGTCAAGTGTCAATAAATATCAGCAAGGTCATGAGGAAGTCAATAAATTCAAAGTCACAGCACCTGGGAAGATCAAAGAAATTTTTTATTTATTTTGATGTAAATTTCACCTCAAAACCATGTTTTGAGGTGAAAACATGATACTTTACTTTTAATTATCATCTTTATGAAATTTTATGTCATCATATGTAATAAGTCGCACTTCAAAAGTTGCTATCTCCACGAAGTCATCACCCTGCCCTTCAGATAAGTTTTCCATAGAATTTTCAGTGTCAAATTAGGTTCTAAGTATGCTCATTAGAAAGAGCCCAGAAAGAGCTTTCCAACGGTATATCATACTCTCAAAACTGGCTCCTGGATTGAAATTTATGCCTAAGTGAATAAAGTCCTCTATTCCCTAACCCTTCCCCTTTTTCCTACCTTTCCCTTAAACTTTATGTTATTAAAGTTTCATATTTCTTTATGTTATTAAATTTTAATATTTTCCTTTATAAAACCCTTTTTTCCCCCATCCGATGGTAAAATCGCATTATTAAAATCTTTTTAAACACATATGTGATATATAAACCACTTCCCCTCCATACCCCTTTATAATAAAGTTTAAAGTTTCTTATATCATAAATCCTCTCCGGTCGCAATCGCAATATTTAAACCACTTCCCCCTCATGACCCCTTAAACTTTATAACAATGTTTAAAGTTTTACATTGTAAAATCCCCTACCGATCCAAACCTTTCCCTTTCCCGATCGCAATCACACCATACGTATTGTGCGTCCCGATTGGCCCTTTTTAAAAAATCCGATGCGATTGTATTGAGTCCCCCCAATTTCTATACCTCTAATTGACATTTGTTGATTGCATATACCTGATGAGATCCCGACCGTCGATTTTCTCATGTAATCGGATGGCCCAAACTTCATCGCTCCATCCTGATCAGCGCTTTCGATCGTTCTGCTCCGATTGACTCCCCCTGATTACTCCTCTGTCGTCGATCTTCCCAACGATCCAATGGCTCACAGCCCATCACTCCATCACAATTGACGATTTTAAAATAATACTTGGTCCCCACTCCCCTCTTGTTTCTGATTCTGATTAACCCATGGGCCCCACCATAATCTTCTACCCATTTATAATACAAAGGGCCTTTTCCTTTGTAAATCTTAAATTTTGTTTTATTTTGTTTTATACAAAGGATTCCCCCATCGCCTATCCCAAATCGCATCGACGAATTCTTATTATGTAATACGCCTGCCCCAAAGCTCTGATTCTGATTGCTATTGTCCTCTGGAGTCCCACCTTAAGGGCCTTCTGATCTTTCAATATAAAATCATTTTTTCTCCTTTGCTAAATGCCAAAACCTTTTTATTTTTTTTTTACCTCGTCACCCTTTGGCTTATCCCTATTATATTAATTCCAATCACATCGGATTTTTTATATGCCATGTTTCCATTCCTTTCCTTCGATCCCTAATTGTGATTACACCATTGCATACCATGTTTCAAATGCTCCATTATACATTATATCCCCTCTCCCCATCGATTCCGATTGCGATTACCATATGGACCCTACCTACTTTCCCTTTCGCTCCTATTCATTCAAAAGGGGTATTTCCTTCATTTAAGGTATATTTCAATTTTTATTGGTTCTAAAGGCATTTCTCGACATATATGAGATTTTTGATAAATAAAAAGTGATAGTCAAAGGCCGTAAGCTAGAAATGAAACAGAGACTTCTACAGTAGTAGTAAATAGGAATTTGTTTTCAGATTTCCTATTTTTCTTTCATCCAGTGTAACAGCGAAATCTTCAGATGGCTCAGAATGTATTGTTGTTCCTTATTTTCAGGGGCAGATTTTTGGTACTCTTTTCTATGATCAGACTTCAGTTCTTGAGCTGGAAAACAGCTCCTCTTTTTGTGGATCTACTTCCCTCACATTCTGGTCTATTTAATGTAATTTTGAATCATTTGTAATCAGTCTGTAACTCAAAAGTAAGGTAATAGTGTGGAAATCTAGGAGGACACTCTGCACTCCACTGTAATAGTTTTGGACTGGGAATTAATAAAGAATACAACTCTGCTTTGTGGGATCCATGTGGTATGAAATTAGCATTTGTTCTCTCCTTTGTTTTCATATGTAAAATTGTTATGTTCACCATTCATTCATAGACATCTCTAGTTGAATGCTTTCAAGATAGATAGGTAGAATCCATTTTTAATGCTCTACCTTGGGAAATCATTCAATATTCTATGTTTTCTTCTGTTTGAAAAGGATCCATCTTTTATGCCCTTTTCAGCTCCCCGTCAGTCTTTCCATTTCATCATTATTTAAAATTTATTGGTGAAATTCCTGCCTACCTTGCCCCATGAAATACCCTGTATTCCTGATTGGATTCCCCAGTTTCAAAATGTCCCATTTGTTCCATACATCCCTGAAACATTCATTCATTTAAACATTTCCCATTATTATACCTAGCCTAATATCAGTTCATAATTGTACTTTGTTGAATATTTTTACATGGAGAGAGCCCTCTCCTGACCTCGTAGGGCTAGCTACAAGGCTGAGCATGGTTTTGATGTTACCTTTATTTGCCTTTCTTTAGCCTGAGGTTCAAATTAGGTGATAACAGAACCGAGGAATAAAATTCGCAAATGAAGACAGGAAGGGGGTCTAGTAAATGGGTAAGTAGAGAGAACTTGTTGCCAGGTTAGGTTAGTCTGGCTAGTAGGTGGTAACCCAAAGGCTAGAAAATTTTATACCCTTATAAATGAAAGAATATAGGAACTCATAAAACCAAGTAAAATTTGAGAAATGACCAAGATTCCTCGACCAGCTAGCAGTGAAAAGAATGAGTAGAAACCCTGATGAGTGATAATAAAATATTTCCATGCATATGTCTATAAAATTAAAGTTATCCATCAAATGCAAGAATAATTTCTAGAAAGCATGTTATAAACAAACCCAGAAATACAAAAAAAATAAAATAAGAAAAACTTAACATTACAACACATTCTCGTGAAGCGTAATGAACAAATTCAAGTTGTAAGCACTCATACACTTATTATAGAATAAATTAACTAATATTGGGAGTGAAAGTGCTATATGTTACATTCATGCATTATCATTTACAAAACCCCTCTTTTCACAAATCTGATAGTAGAAAGTTTAAATCTTAGAGACTGTCTACTACAGAGTAAGAAGCTTAAACTGGAGGTTGTTTTTCCATAGGGTAAGAAAAATTGTATTCTTAAAAATGACATGAAACAAATATAATTTCTCGACAAATCTGGAACACTGTTACAAAATAAAAATAATGGCCAGATAAAATTGACCTTTACTTTACTATGGGACATTCCCTAACAGAGACTTGGAATTTTCTCTGACAAAATACAACCTACAAGAATCCCAATGGCTGTAGGGTCCTCTTAACACTTGAAAAAGGTTCATTAAATTAAAATTCATATGTACAAGGGACGAAAACTGAAACTAAAGATATAGGTTTCCTAATAAGACCATCAAACCATCGAGTCAGACTTCGAAAAGTTTCAAGAGAACCTGGGAAGGAAGGCACCTGGTTAATCTCTTATATAGAAATGAAACAAGCTTGGAATTGGATAAACCACCAGGTTGAGTAGAGAAAAATACCTACAACAAAAAGAGGCACAACATATATATAAATACCTCTATATCTTTGTAAAAAAAAGGATAACTCTAAATTGTTGAAGGAAATGGAAATTACCTGAGGAAAAATTGTTACAACCATTGTCAAACCGAAATCTATGAAATAGGAAGAACCTCAGAGCCAAGGAAATTTTTAGCTACAAATTTACAGTATTGTTGCTAAATACCTGCACTACATCCCAATGACCTTCCTGTAACCCAGTTCATCATCCATAAATGGTAAATTTTCTACGGTACTAGGCAATACACTCAACTGAAATAGAAACTATTGAAAAAATATATATTTTCAGAAATTGAAGGGTCATGGAAAACTATAAAACATTATGTGCAGTTATTATTTGATGTCTAATCCTCTAAGTAAGGTATTATATGAGTAGGAGAATGGAAATAATAGTAACCAGTTGTAGAGCAACATCGTGACCCAAAGAAGTGGCAAAATGAATGTCTTCGACAAGGGTTTCGGGGTGGTATACCCTAAATATTTCGCAAGCCACTAGAACCTTCAGATCACTAGTGGGATAAACGAATAATAAAGTGCTAGATGTGCAATGTATGAGCTACCAAGAGGTTATGAGAAGCTCTATAACCATGGTGTTAAGTATTTTGTTTAATGTTAATCGATCAGGGTTGGAACAAAAAAAAAACATTAGCATTTTATTAACCCCATTATAAATAAGTTTATAAATGATCTAAGAGCTTAGGCTATGTACAATTGGGCAAATAATAATCATCCTCCCCATATTTGTAAAGAGATTTAACTTTAATGTAATAACTATAACTACATATTATAGATATATGAATACATGTCAACAATATTTGTCGAGGGTTTTAAGTTTCCAAACCATCATAATTTCCTCCGTGGAAAATATAGTTTTTTTTTTAATATTTACTGATCATTGGGTAATAATGATATTTTTTCATGTTACAAGTGGTATCAAATCCTGATTTTAAAGATGAGGCCTAATTGGGAAATTGAGAATGAACAAAAGTATTAATGTTTCAGAGAGGTAGCAGAACAGTATGAGAAGAGGAGTGGGAGTCACCACACCGGGGTGACCAATGATAAGAGTCAGGCCTGGGCATCACAAATTAGCCTCTCCAAAAATGTGGATCCAGCTGAGCAAAAATACTCCTAACATGAACGCACTTTTTCTAGAAATATTCCAATAGTTGCAGGTTGAGATGACAAACCTGAGAGTTGATAACAAAATATTGAGGTTGGAACAAGAAAGGATTATTAAAATCCTTTCATATAGACACAATCAAAGCCATCCAAATCCTATACCAAAGAACGTGAATAGAGTTGAGACACATTGATAGGGAGAGGAACACCTAGAGGTTGAAGGAGTTCGAATAGATAATGAAGAGGAGACTTAAAACGCTTTAGGTGGCAAGGAAAATAAGAGGAAGAAATTCGAACTCCAAGGGGAGTTTAAAAAATTAAACCTCCAATGTTCGATAGAGAAACATAAGGAGTCTCCAAAGGATGGTTAATTAACATGAATAAATCCTGATGATGAACTACAGTTGGTAGTTCAAAACACGTCGGTTCCAAAAAATTTCATGTGATTTCCCAGAAGAATTAAAAATTAAAATGTTATGGATCACAGAAGCTTGCACTCTCAAATGAATAAATATTTTCATATTGATGATTATGATGGAAATCTTAAGGCTATATTTAAACTGTACTAGTTGTGGGGTAAAGACAATGTATGGTGGGAAGAAATTAAAATGGTTCAAGAAATTGATGAACAATAGGTAACGTGGGACAATTTTTAGAAAATTTTTAAAGACAAGTATTTCATAGAATTTTTTTATGATGAAAAAGAAAAGGAATTCCATGACTTGAGGTTGGGACAACAGACTATTGAAGAGTTTATCACAAATTTTACATTTCTTCTTAGATATGTCCCTTATATTTTGGAGGAAAAGCCTAAAGTACAATGTTTCACCAGTAGTTTACATGCCTTCATGAAAGAGAGACCGGAATTCGACAACCCAAAAATGATGGGAAAGGCTATATGGAAGGCTCGAATATTCTACCAACAGATGAAGAAAAAAATGGAATCTAATAGAGGATGGAAAAACAAGAAGGGATAGAGAAATTTTTAAAACACGAAGAATGCTAAAGCTGCTAGAAACAAAGTTGTATACAAGAAAAAATTGTACGAACCTCCTAGAAATATTCAACAGAAAATATTAAACCTAAAATGAAAACAAATAGACAAAGGCATCGAGCAAGCTAGACTTAAATCATTCACAGATACCTCCTCTGCAATTTTGTGATTATGGGGAGCCCAACTACTATAAAAAATTCCCTCATCGTACCAGTTTGGAACTAGATATTAATATTCAGGAAGCCTCTACGGTAGGAGAAGTGAAAAGGAATATTCCACGAATCAATGATGCATTGGAGGATCACCAAGCTTTGTACCGAGTGATGATGGTGGAATTTGAAGGTAAATTAGATAACCACTATGTCTCTATTTTAATAGACCCTCGTGAAAATTTGAGATATACTAACCCAAAGGTAATTGAGTAATGTCAATTTCAAAGTGTTAAATTTAGGAACCCCTTGCTAGTGCAATTTGTCACTGGAGAAAAATTAAGGATGAATCTAGGGTAGAGGTCTGTCACATATAAATAGGAGGTCAACATATTAAAGTGATTCTAAACATACTACCCTTAGGATCCTACGATATGTTAATTGGTATGGGCTAGTTGGGGAAGAATTGGTACTTAGTAAATTGTAAGGAGAAGACTGTCAAATTTCTTACTGATGAGGTCAATAGGAAAACGAAAGAAGGAATAGAAAGGGGTATAAATATGCGACCCATCACAACCAACCCATTAAGAAAATGTATACAAAAGGCATGCCAAATTTATGCGGTTCAAGTTGGATACACCAATTCTAAAGAAAAACTAACAGCTCTGGGAAAAATACCAGTTCTACAAGAGTTTGTTGATATATTTCCAGAACAAATTTCGAGGCTATTGCCACAGAGGAAAATAGATTCTACAATAAAACTAGTCCCAGTAGCAGCTTCGGTATCAAAAAATCCTTACTACATGGGCGTCCCTTAGTTAACAAAGTTGAAAATACAGTTGCAAGAGCTACTTGATAAGGGATATATTTTTCCAAGTGTGTCACCCTAGGGAGCCCTGATGTTTTTCATGTAAAATAAATATGGTACTTTCTGATTATGTATTGATTATCGATAATCGAACAAACTAAATATTAAAAAAGACTACTCATTATTGAGAATTGAAGATATGTTTGAACAAGTGAAAGGTTCTACCATATTTTCAAATATGTATCTATGGTCAGGCTATCATCAAATCAATATAAAGGAGGAAGATATCTAAAATACAACGTTTTGAACTCGCTATGATCATTCTGAATTCATTTTTTTACATTTCTGCCTTGCAAACTCCCCGACCACATTTATGAGCTTGATGAATGGTATTTTACACCCTTATTTGGATAATTTTTTATTTCTCTTCATCGATGAGATCCTGATTTTCTGAGGTGTTTGAAATACATTTACTACTGAGAGGGGTGGTAAATCAGTAGTGATGGACTTTGTATCAATTTTCACCAATTATATTTCTTTTTCCCAAACTCAACTATCCATGCACATGTACAACATTATATAATTAAAACATGTAAGAAACAATAAATGCAAATATAATAACCATGAGAAATAACAAGACAAGCATGCACACATAAGTACACAAGTATTTCTGGTGGAAACCCATTTGGGAGAAAACCACCCTCTTGCTACTGTGTTGCTCAATTATTTTCATTAATATGTTGATTTTTTTTACATGTAATAGTTTACAACCATAAGCCAGAATAATTGGATTTCTCTACAATATTTTGTTATCTATCAATTCGTAACTCTATTTCTCTCGCAGATCTATGTATTACCATCCACTATAAGGTCCCAAAACCAATGATCCTCACCTAACCACCATTGGACTATCCAACTCCTATTGGATGGAGAAAACGTTTCCTACTATGAATTGACAAAATCATTTTATACATTGAAGCCTCCGTGCCTTCACTTCCTCCATGTGAACAACATTTCATAAATGTTTCATACTAGGCTCTCAATTTTCTCAACATGAGAAACCCAATAGCTTTAGAATTCAACACATAAAAACTGAATCAATAATTTTCTTGGAGACGGATTTTTTCTTCTCTTATACTCACCACAATTCTGAAATATCTCTAAAATAAAATGTGAGTAGTTGCAACAATTGCTACTCACTCACAAGTCCCTCACAATGGAATACTCTCACACTCTCACCACAACCAACCAACCAAATAGGATCAATGTCTTCTTTTATTTTCTCATTTTTATATGTTGAGTCCCACATAAATTCTACAGGTTATGGAAGACGCAAAAAATTTGTTCACAACCTTCATATTTGGTTGAAGACATATTCTTGACTGAATCAATCGCTAAGTCCACTAGTCCTTACATCTCTTCAATGTTTATCAACTTCTAGAGGGTCCACAAACATTTTCCGACCATATGTCAGAAAATCCTGATTAATAACATCTCCACAACACAAAATTAGTGGAGCACCCCAAGTAATGGAGTGACAAAATCATGAAAACAACATAGTGGATGCCTTAACACTTTCATCCATGTGACTTTAGCATATTGGGGCTATAGGTTCTCCCATAGGAGGATCTCCATGCAACTAGACCTAAAACCTCTTCCTTAACCTTCCTTCCATGCGACTAAGATAGAGGAGACTAAAAACATGCTTCCTTAGCTCAAAAATTTTCTAAAGTTCTTCCAGAGATTGATCAACCTCTAAAGGACCTCTGTAAGTCTCTGATGCCTCTGCAATACATCACCAATCCACTGTAGAAACTCCATCATCATCCCATGTCAAGCTAGGTTGACTAGGAAGCCAACTAATAAGCCTAATAAGCAATCGAACCATTAAACTTCACCAAAAACACTCTTCCATTAATATGCAACTGTAGAACCTGTCACATATCCTCCAACACCTGCACAATCATCTCAAGCATCCAAAAACACATGTATATACTCTTCAATCCCAGCGTATAACATCATCATCATAGGAGACCTAATCAAGAATGTGGAGACCAAGGAGTCCTACTCATCAAGTCTCCTAAAATATAAAAGTTGTAGCAAGCACCAATATATGTATGCAACAACATGATCATGAATACTATCATCATAGGAAGGCCTCCAAGCTAGTGCAACATGGCACCATTCAACCAAGGACCATCTACACCTTAACCATCTGTATCCAAAGAAACTAGGTTGACATAAATGACAATCAACCACACATCTGCAACGTTGTAGCACACATCAATGCCAACAAGCTGACCCTTTTGCATTGATGTCAACCCCGCAGCTGTGACAATCATTTGATCATCATGATCACATTGTCCCCTTTTGACAACAATGGAAAGGGGAAAAACATGTCAAGGACGAATTCTATATACCCCTCAACATGCAAGGGGATCCATTAACCAAAATTTAAACTCCACCCACAATCATATGCAGCTGATGAGAAATGCAGTGCAAGACTGAAATAAAACAACACTCCCCCTAGAACATATGTGCACTAAAATCCACGTAGACATAACTTATTCCCAATCAACAACACATAAGAGCTGCAAAATACATTTCCCATCAAAAACAACAATAAAGTCTCTCAGCCCCAAGGAAACATGACAATAACCAACATCAACAATCAGTAGCATAATCCATGTCACAGAATCAATAAAAGATCATATCACCAACACATAGTAGCAACAACATAGAATTACCAACTAGAAAGAATCATTAGGGGAATTTTTAGGTCTAAATGGGCATCCTAAGGAAATTATAAAATAATAATGGAAATAATAAAATAATATTTGATTACATCATCAAATTTTAGAGGGAAAAAGGAAAAAAATATTTTTTCAACTCATATTTTCAACTTATCTCCCAAATTTTTTACTCAAATTTCGAACGCAAGTACTGGTTGGATGCAAAATTTAATTCCTCATCCAAGGAGTACCCATGTTGCATAATTTTGATGGGCCCTACTACACAAAAAATGAGAAATACATGAAATGCATTATTGTAATCATATTTTCTATGTATTTCTCATTTTTCGTGTAGCAGGGTCCATCGAAAGTATGCAACATGGGTACTCCTTGGATGAGGAGTTAAATTTTGCATCCAACGAGTACTCCCGCTCGAAATTTAAGTAAAACCATTTGGAGATAAGTAGAAAATATGATTTGAAAAAGTAGTTTCATTATTTTATTATTTTTTAGTATTTTTACCCTTTTACTTAAAAAATGGTGAATCATCCCCCATGGTTGACATCATCATCTTGAATCTTATTAGCTCTTATAAATTTTATCTTTGTTGTATATTTTTCTTAGGAGGCCCATTTTAGACCTCAAAATTCCCCTAATGAACTCTCTAGCAGCAACAACATCTATCCATCCACTTTAAAGTAACAATAACAAATACATCCTCTCCACAAAGTACTCCCCAACAGTAGAAAACACATATATTACCAACAATGAAACATCTCTTTGAAGTAGTAATGGAAGCAACAAATCCATGCTGATCGGTCACAATAGTATAACCATCCATACACCACTGAATGCAATCCTTTCTATGGTTGAATATAAATGGCTATTAATGCCTCCTTGCCACATGCAAGAGACTACTTGATATGGACCAAAAAATATGACCAAAAGATATGAAATATAGTACATGGCCTTATAGGCTTATTACATGGCTACAAATGATAATACATGAATGTAAAATGACAACATAACCCCATACATAGAGTTGTACCATGATTAACATGACTCTTTCTCAATGCATACATGACTCTATAAATCCTCCCCCTGATAAGTATGAGAGTATACATGAATAATACATGAGATACATAGTTGTAACAACACTACTAACAACCCATGCAAAAATTGGCTAACTCTCATGACTCATTATGCAACATATTCCAAAATGGGGATCTCATAAGAACTCTCCCATCAATGCATGTTTAATATAATATCAAGTACATCGAGCATATTATTAACCACATGGCCTCCCTATGGCATTAAGATGATGTCAATACAAATCAAATAAGAGACATGTATCATCCACTCCAAAAATATCAACCATGGAATAAGATAGCAACAAAAGTAACTGACATTCCATAACAATACAAAGTTTCCCAACAATATTACATATCAACAACGTCATAAACCAACAACACATATCATCATCATGAATACCAATCATCCCTCTGTAGCAATATATGGAAGAAAAAATAACCAACATATGGAGGCTAATAATTAAGAATGATAATAACAATCAGAAAATGATTTAATAACAACAAAAACATCACGTCAACAACTATAAATATCATACACCATCAAACTACTCCATGGCATTATCACATGGATAAAATCATCAAACGAAGATGCATAATACATTCCAAACGCATGTCAAACCATATAGACAACATATATGATCAAACATAAACAACTGCAATGGATGAGCACATAACATGAGATGCATAGCCAACTCCACCAAGGAGCCATAATTCCATCGAAATATTAGAAGCATATAAAGTGCCCCCCTGAACATGTGCCATCTCTACTCCTGATCACATCTCAGCAAAATCATCATCCGTAGTAATAATCCATCATCAAGAAAATATAATCATAGAGATAAGCATCAATACAAGCTAATGCATGAAAGAACAAAGAGTTTCATATAGTCTTATTAAGCCTATGAATGCTTCACATCCATTTTGTAACAGTAACACCTCCCCTCACATCTAGCCAAGTAGTCATCCAACTGGGGTAAACATGAGTTGAGGGGCATTTATGACAAGACCTAACCTCCTAGGTGACCTTGAGTAAATGTAGTTGACAACAGACCTTATTGACTTCCCTCAAGTGCCACAGGACCCTCCAGGAGAAACCCAACCCCTCGAGGTGTCCATCCCTAAGATTGCCCTGAATTTTAATTGATTTTTACCCCCATTTTCTCCCTTTCCAATGAATCCATACGAATATAACTCCTAGTCGCATAAATAATCCTACATGAGTGCGACCAGGAAAATTTTCACTAAGTTTTGTGCCTGTGACTATGGATTTTAAGGCTAAATTGTAGGCATGGGGCTATAACTCTGCCCATAAATCACTGTAACTTTCAGAATCCATAATTTACAAAATTAAATTCTTGTAAACCAAAAAATGACTCCACGACTTGGCCTGACCATCCCCAACTAGGATTGACATTATGTCAAACACTTGGAAACAATGCAATCTACAGGTCATGAATACAACTCTAAACATAAGGGACTTAAAATTCATATGAAACTTATTAAGAATGATCACCACCCTTTCCCATTAGATATCTTATAATTCATTAGGTCTTGGATCCATTTTTCTTTCAGTTAGAAGTAAAAGCATGAAATGAACCATGAATAGAATCGGTAGCATAACCATGGTTATAACCAACATTTAACAACCATATAACCATATAAATAAGCATAATATTACTGCAATTAAAGCCACATAAATACAAGTATAAAGTAACTGAATTTATCTTTCATTAAACATAAGAAAGAACTAACAAGGTTCAGGACTTCCACATACCATCCGACCATACACATGAATGAACCAAATATTTCTTTCATCCAATCACCTCTGTGCCATATTCCAAGCATGAATGTGGGATCTCATAGATAAACGAATACAAAAAAAAGGGAATCCAGAGGTTAAACTACCTCCGCCTTCAATACACAATGAACTCACCTAAACCAACACCGAGATGACAAAACCAAAATGAGCTTGGAATATATCTAGATCTCATCACCATTATTGAGTAACTTTCTGTCGCCATGTCTCTAGGCTTTACCAAAATCCAAACTAGATCATTAGGCCCTTAATGAGACATCACCCTCAGGCTTTAGCATGTATCCCTTGAAAATCGGTCAAGTGATTCCTAGGACTTTGGTAATGAACCTAAGACCACCTACACCCTAAATTCTAAATCCATCTGACAATTCCAAAGCTCAAAGCTGTGAAAAATCCCATTATGCCATGGCTATCCAGAAAAATGGAATTCAAGGATGAAAACCACTATCAAAACTCAGCAAAACCATGCCACAGAAAGAAAAATAACCAAATACGAACATGCACATACCATACATGTCAAAACCATCTAGAAAATCTCACATTAAATTTTTTACCTGCAAGTATTCATGCTAAAAATACTTGATCATGCTCTTCATTGCTTGATGTTTTCTTTCCTTTCCATTCCTTGTACTTCCTTGGCTTTCTTTTTCCCTTTTCTTGGTCCAATGCTGAAATGATCCAAGAAAACTCTAAGTGTCCAAGAGTTTGTGAGATAGAGAATAGAGAGAGAGCTCCAAAACTTAACTGAAAAAAAAGGTACCAACTAATCCTCATAATCCTTTTTATCAATGAGGCCTCTAATTTCTTCATTTTCCATTGTTTTCCTTCAATTCCCTCCACACATGCAACCTTCATTTTTTGCTAATTTCCTTTATTTTCATAATTAAATGTGCCAAAAATACTTTTTTCCTTCTCAAATCCTTAGCCATTTCCTTTTCCAATTTCACTTTAGCAATAAACACATCCATTTATGCCCACTAGGATATATTTTCTCAACATTTAGCTTGGAATAAATGTTCTTTAACCAGGGTCTTATTGTTTCCTCTATTAACTTTAATTACATGAACTTTTAGCCCAGGCTTGTTACACATTTTACTGTCTAAAGGATCTATCATGCAAGATCAGACTGGAATATGTATTGATCTATTCTAATTTGAATATTATGAGGAAGAGTGCTCTCTTGGTCTCTTCTTTTTTTTCACTCTTCCCTTCAACACATATACCTTATCTAGGGTCTTGACTCCTCTAGCAATTACCCTTTTTTATCCTTCCTTCCTAATGAAGCAACATTTGGAGTTTAAGACCACTTCCTTACCTCCATAAAACATTTGGATCACAATTATAATATTTTTCTTTAGGCCCTCAATGAGCCATACACCTTCATCATTGGTCCTGTTTTCACCATGGTTGGCCTTTACACTTCCCAAAACTCGTGTTGGTTCACTTATTTCAAAATCAACATGACCATTTTTATTTTCTTCAAGAAGTGAAGTTTTATCCTATATCCTTGCATATGATGAGAGAATCCTCTATCAATATACCTTTTTTCATCCTCATAATATGAGAAAAGAGGAATACCACATCTTCCTAATTTCCCTTCCTTTTTCTTAAACAAAGCTCTTGGTTGATTTCATTGTTGTGCATGTCTTTTTCATTGTTTCTTTTGTATTTATGGTCTTACGAATCTAGGAATCAATAAATTCTTGTCCATGTGTCCAAAGTTGTGACACATAGAATATTATACATGACCAAGATTCGAGGAAAAATTATATAAACATGTGTTCCTCATTCTTGATTTCCAACTTCTTGTACTAGATATGCAATCAATGGCCTTATGGTGAAAAAGGTTACAAGCATAACATAAATCATTAAATGAACTTGTATACCTGAATTAGGATATCATTCTTTTCCATCCAAACTGCTGCATGGATGAGTCAAAATTGCGTCTACAAAATGTAGCTATATGTCCAAACTCATGGAAATTGAAACACTCAATCTCATTCATCAATGGAGAAAATGAATTTTGATTTATCCTTTGAATGATGCTACTATAAACTTGAGGAGTGTATGATATTCATGGAATAGAAGCTCCTTTCAAATATATTCTTTGTTTCTGATGAAATTGTGGCCTATTCTCTCCAATATTATCATGGATTCCCAGAAATTTCATTGTATATTTTCTTTCTGAAATGTTGCTCTTTACCAATTCAAGATGCTGACCTTTTTCTTCAATTTTATTTCTCAAATTTTATAATAAAATTTCAAGTGCCTCAACATAATATTTATTTTCCTTTTTGTTGTTTCACATTACATCTTCATTTTTTTTTCATCCTCCATATGGGTTCTCAAAGTAGTCACGCTCCTCCTTGAGATTTTTCTCCTCATCACAAACTTGCAACATTTTCTTATAATCTCTACATGCAACTGTTAGTTTATCTACTTCGACAATTAATTCTTCTATCACAACCATTTTTTATTAATATTCATCCTTAATGAAAAAAATATCCTTCTCATCATCAACTTCAAAAGAATCATCAAAATTATCATTAAGAAATTCCTTCAAAATATTACCTTGTGAAACACCTGAATCAGAATTTGTAGCTTCTTTTGCAATCGACTGGTTTTATTATTTGTTCAAATTCTTTGTCTTTTGAGACATCCTCCCCTTGATTCTAGCCATGATTCATAATCTATTCTTTAAGCATTTATGTTTCATCAAAGAGCCTTAGTTCTCATACCGATCGTTGGAAATATATTCACTATTAAGAGGGGGGGGGGGTGAATTATTAGTGACGAACTTGCATAAATTTTCACCAATTATATTTTTATTTCCAAAAATCAACTATCCATGCACATGTAAAACATTATATCATCAAAATATTTAATAAAAAATAAATTTAAATCATAATAATTGCGATAAATAACAACAATCATGCACACATAAGGACACAAGTATTTTTGGTGGAAACCCTTTCAGGAGAAAACTATCATGATGTTGTTGCACTGCTCAATTAATTTCATTAATATGCAAAATAAATTTTTACATGGATTAACTTACAACCATACGACAGAAGAATTGGATTTATGTACAGTATGCTGGAAACTATCAATTCAGCACTATGTTTCTCTCCCTGGTCTGCAGACTACCATCCATTGGAAGCTCCCATGATCAACGATCCTTGCCCAAACACCATTGTAATATAAAACTCGTATTGGATTGAGAAAAATCTTCCTACTTTGAATCTACCAAATCAATGTCTATACTAAAGCCTCCATACCTTCAACTATTGCATGTGAACCACGTTTCATAAATTTTTCATACTGGGCTCTCAATTCACTCAACATGTGAAACCCAACATATCTAGAATTCTACACATAAAAACTGAACCAATAATTTCATGGAGAGGTATTTTTTCTTCTCTTCTACTCATCATAATATCTACACTCTACTCTCAATTCTCCTCCATATTGTAGCCCAATTTACCTCTAAATTTTGCATCCACAATTCTGAAATATATCTACAATACAATGTGAGTAGTTGCAACAATCTCTACTCACTCATAATTCCCTCACAATGAAATACTCTCACACTCTCACCACAACCAACCAACCAAATAGACTCAATGTATTCTTCTATTTATCATTTTTCTATGTTGAGTCACATAGTAAATGATACCTATTATGTAAGACTCAACAACTCTATTCACATGCTTCATATTTAATTGAGGAAGGATTCTTGACCGAATAAATCACTAAACCCACTATTCCTTTAACATATTCAACATTAATCAGATTCAATATGACCCACAGACGTTTTCCAACCATATGTCAAAAATTTGCAATCAAGAACATCGTCACAACACCAAAATTAGGTGATCACCGTGAGGAATGCGAAGAAAACCTCGTGAAAATACCATAATAACTCTATTATCACTATCATCAATGCGACTATAGAATATTAGGGCTATATTCCTTCCCATAGGCTTCTCTCCATTTGAATGGATCCTAAAACATCTCCCTTGACCTTCCTTCGATGCGACTATGAAAGAGGAGACTAAAACAAATGCTTCCTCAGCTCAAAACTTTCCTAAACCTCTTCAAGATCTTGACCAACCTCTGTAGGAGCTTTAAAAGTCTCTGACACCTCTACAAAAATTCATCAATCCATTGTAGCAACTCCATCATCATCCCAAGTCAAACTATCTTGACTAGGAAGCCAACCAACAACCATACTAGGCAACTAAGCCATGAAACTTCACCAAAATCACTCTTCCATCAATATGTAGCTCCAGAACCTGTCACACATTTTCCAACACCTACACAACTATATCAAGCATCCACAAACACATGTAGATCCTCTCCAAGCCTAATATATAACATCATCATCATAGGAGACCTTATCAGGAACATGGAGACGAATGATACATAATCATCAAGGATCTTGAACTATAAACTCTATATAATTCACCAATATATGTATGCAGCAACATCATCATGAATGCTATCATCATGGAAGAACCTCCAATCTAGTGCAACACACCATCATCCAACCAAGGACCATCTAAACCTCAAACATTATACACCTCAACCATATGAAACCAAAGCAACCAAATTGACATCAATGACAATTAGCCACACATCTGCAACACTATAGTACACATCAATGCCAACATCAAGAAAACTGGAGGAGCATAAGGATAATATTTGGATAGTGCTATAGACCCCAAGAGAGAATAAACTTTACGCCAAATTAAGTAAATGTGACTTTTTCAAGGAACAAATTCATTATTTGGGACATGTTATTTCCTCTTAAGGTTTAGTTGTGGACCTTGAGAAAATCAGAACCATTATGGACTAGCCTATTCCCAAGAATGTTGCAGATATTATATATTTCCTAGCTTGGATGGGTATTATCGCCGCTTTATTGAATGATTCTCTAGGATTTCCTACCCCAAAATTTCCCTTCAAAATAAGGGAAGAGTGTTTAAGTGGACATAACAATGTCAACACAAACTTGGAAATTTTAATTACTTGTCAACAACCGCCCCCATGTTAAAAATTATGGACCCAGATAAAGAGTTTACCGTTTGTAAAAATTCTTTCTAGGAGAGCGTTGGAGGAGATTTAATATAAGAATTTAGGGTCATAGACTATGAATATCACAAGTTAAAGGATAATGAACAAATATACCCAGCCTATGATTTGGAGCTAACTACGATTTTTCATGCCCTTAAGATTTGGCAACATTATCTGTTAGGGAAAATATTCCTGTTAATGAAAAATAGTAGTAGTTTAACCAGTTTACTTAATAAAAGAAATTTAAATTTCCTCCAAGGTAGGTGGACCGTGCTTCTAAGAGAGTTTGACTTTGACATCAAGCATCTAAAAGGGAAGGAGAATCATGTGGCAGACTCGTTAAGTGTGGAAGACTCAACAAATATGTTCACATGCTTCATATTTAATTGAGGAAGGCTTCTTGACCAAATCAATCACTAAACTCACTAGTCCTTTGAAATATTCAACATTAATCAAATTCTATACGGCCCACAAACGTTTTCCAACCATATGCTGAAAAATTGCGATCAAGAACATCGTCTCAACACCAAAATTAGGTGATCACCGCGAGGAATGCGAAGAAAACCTCGTGAAAATACCATAGTCACTCTCTTATCACTATCATCCATGAGACTATAGAATATTGGGGATATAGTCCCTCCCATAGGCTTCTCTTCGTGCGAATGGATCCTAAAACATCTCCCTTGACCTTCGTTCCATGAAACTATTGAAGAGAAGACTAAAAAAAATGCTTCCTCAGCTCAAAACTTTCCTAAACCTCTTCAAGAGCTTGACCAACCTCTATAGGACATTTGGAATTCTCTCCCACCTCTGCAAAACTTCACCAATCCATTTTAGCAACTTCATCATCATCCCAAGTCAAACTATCTTGACTAGGAAGCCAACCAACAACCATACTAGGCAACTAAGCCATGAAACTTCACCAAAAACACTCTTCCATCAATATGCAGCTCCAAAACCTGTCAAAAATCATCCAGCACCTACACAACTATATCAAGCATCCACAAAACACATTTAGATCCTCTCCAAGCCTAATGTATAACATCATCATCATAGGAGACCTTATCAGGAACATGGAGAAGAATGATACATAATCATCAAGGCTCCTAACTATAAACTCTATAGAATTCACCAATATATGTATGCAGCAACATCATCATGGAAAGGCCTCCGAGCTAGTCCAATACACCATCATCCAACCAAGGACCATCTAAACCTCAAACATCAAACACCTCAACCATATGAAACCAAAGCAACCAAATTGACATCAATGACAATTAGCCACACATCTGCAACACTGTAGCACACATCAATACCAACATCAAGAAAATTGGAGGAGCATAAGGATAGTATTCGGATAGTGCTATAGACCCCAAGAGAAAATAAACTTTACTCCAAATTCAGTAAATGTGACTTTTTTGAGGAACAAATTCATTATTTGGGACACATTATTTCCTCTAAATTTTTAGCTGTGGACCTTGAGAAAATAAGAACCATTATGGACTGGCCTATTCCCAAGAACATTGTAGATATTATATATTTCCTAGATTGGATGGGTATTATCGCCGCTTTATTGAAGGATTCTCTAGGATTTCCTACCCCAAAATTTCCCTTCAAAATAAGGGAAGAGTGTTTAAGTGGACATAACATTGTCAACATAACCTTGAAAATTTGAATTTCTTGTCAACAACCGCCCTCATATTAAAAATTGCAGACCCGGATAAAGAGTTTACCATTTGTACAAATTATTTCTAGGAGGGTGTTGGAGGAGGTTTAATATAAGAAGTTAGGGTCATAGACTATGAATATCACAAGTTAAAGGATCATGAACAAATATACTAGACCTATTATTTGGAGTTAACTACGATATTTCATGCCCTTAAGATTTGGAAACATTATCTGTTAGGGAAAATATTTTTGTTAATGAAAAATAATAGTAGTTTAGCCAGTTTATTTAAGAAACCTAATTTAAATTGCCTCCAAGGTAGGTGGACCGTGTTTCTAAGTGAGAATGACTTTGACATCAAGCATCTAAAAGGGAAGGAGAATAATGTGGCAGACTTGCTAAGTAGGAAGTTTCATTGTGTATACTAAATTGCGTACAATCTGGTAGAATTTGATTGTTCTGAGCAGATTAGGGAAGTTTCCCTTAGAGACCCCAAGTGAAAATTTTTGTGGTAGAAAAGTAAAAAAATGCAAAATACAGGACAACATTTTGATTATCATTTAAATGACCATAATTTTTTGACTTTTAAGGGGAGAATATATGGTCTCAATCAATTGAAAGTTGTAGAAAATCTCTAACATGACTTTGATACCATGTAGAAATTATATAGAAACTCTATACAAATGGATTCAATCCGAGCATGTAATGTACTAAAAAAACATACTGAATCCTTCTACTATATTTGCTGAATATAAAACACAATCGCTCAATCACATGCAAGTAAGAGAGAAATTATTAATCACACAACACAAGATGTTATTGGGGAAATAAACTGCTCAAAACCCCTCTATCATATATTTTAGAAAGTCAAGGAATCATGAAACAATACAATGCTTTCTCCCACTGAGAAGTTATGCACTCTGTTGATTGTTTCACTCTAATCCTGCTAAAAAACTAACTAGCAATTCTCAAGCAAAATTGACAAAAAATTAGCCAATTCTCATCCCCTGCTTAGCCTATCCATTCTCACGCAATCCATAGGAAATTAATCCCTATTAAATAGGATAATAAACCTTCCTTGACTGCACAATCCCTATGGAGCCTTCCTCCAACTTTATAATTGTGCCCAGGAATTTTGCTAAAAATACAACTGATAATTAACTTCCCTTTAACCTCTACCTCAACTGGGTCATCATCAGAATTGACATGCATGCAACTATTAATAGTGAATCATGAGTTACTTGGTAGATCACTACTTGTGAATGAAATCTAATTTAATTAACTTGAACTCTCACTAGCTCATCACTCAGTTAGAACTAATTAAACTAATTTTAACTCAATTAATTTTAGTTAATTGATTACACTCACACCACACTATTTCTACAACTGCAATTAGACCATGAAAATAATAAAATCACTCTACATGCCTCACCTTTGACCCTCAACTTGAAATTCTTGAGCTAACTAAGTCTATCTCATTTACTGAACGGATACAAGTTGTTATGGGATGAAATTACAATATACTTTCAATTTAACTAAGGGATAATTAAATAAAAAGCCTCATATGGTAGCCATTTATGGGAGCCATTTTCTAGATTTTATTTCTGGATGCCAATTTCATCGTTTCTCTTTGCAAACTTCAACATAATTCAAGAAATTTTTACTAGATGAATTTCCATTAGAGAACTTTTGAGGTTTAAAATGGGCCTCCTAAGAAAAATGGATAACCAAAATAAAATTTATAAGAAATAATAGGATTCAAGATGAGGATTTCAACCATGGGGGACAATTGACCATTTTTGGGGTAAAAAAGTAAAGGTATTAAAAAATAATAAAGTAATAAAACTACTTTCAACTTGTATTTTCAACTTATCTCCCTAATTTTTTACTCAAATTTTGAGCGAGAGTACTCATTGGATACAAAATTTAATTCCTCATCCAAGGAGTACCCATGTTGTATAATTTCAATGGACCCTTCTATACGAAAAATTAGAAATACATGAAAAAACGTGATTGTAATCACGGTTATCATGTATTTCTAATTTTTCGTTTAGGAGGGTCCATCGAAAGTATGCAAACATGGGTAATCCTTGGATGACGAATCAAATTATGCATCCAACAAGTGTTCCCACTCGAAATTTGAGTAAACCCATATGGAGATAAGTTGAAAATATGAGTTGAAATTTTTCTTTTTTCTTTTTTCCCTCTAGAATTTTATGATGTAATATAATATTATTTTATTATTTCCAATATTATTTTATAACTTCCTTAGGAGGCCCATTTTAGACCTAAAAATTCCCCTAATGACCGAAGCCCTTACGTTTCTCATCCCAGTTACCAAAAACTATTCTTTGTAATAAAAAAGAACTATTTTTCATCATGTATGAGGAGGGACATTATGGAATATCTAGCTAATTTCATGGAATTCCAGCATGTCAAAGTAGAACACGACCACCCATCTAGGCTTCTTCATCCCCTACCTATACCTGAATGGAAGCAGGATACTATTACACTGGATTTCATAACGACATTTCCATTTTATAAGAAGAAAAATGATTTGATTATGGAGGTGGTGATAGATTGAGAAAAGTAGCTCATTTCATCCCCATCAAGTCCACATATTGAACTGTTCAAATTGAAGATATACTTATGAGAGAATTTTTTCGATTGCATGGGATACCGAGAGTAATAATTTGTGATAGGGATGTGAAGTTCACATTTGTCTTCTGAAGGCTCTCTTTACCAGATTGGGTACCTAGATCCAATTCAGCACAACACATCACCCAGATACCAATGGAAAAATTAAATGGGTGAATCAGGTATTGGAGGAAATGCTCCACATGTATGTGATTTAGTAGCCAACTAAATGGGAGGAATACCTCCATTTAGTGGAATTCACTTATAAAAATAGTTAACATGATTGAAAAAAAAAAAGAGTCCTTTTGAGGTGTTGTATGGGAAAATATATCGAACCCCTACGAGTTGGAGCAGTCTAGAAGATGATTTGGTATTAGGACTCGATACCTTAATATATTTGGAGAGAGAAGTAAAGACATTGTCGTAAAATTTAAAGGTTGGTCAAGATAGAAAGAAATCTTACAAGGAAAAAAAGAGAACCTAATCTTATTTCTAGGTGGGTGGCCATGTATATTTACAGGTTAAACCCAAATGAAGCACTCTAAGGTGGGTAAGTTATGAAAAATTAGCATCACGATATTGTGGTCATTTCCATATACTTGAAAGGATAGGACCAATAGCATATAGAATTGCATTACCGTGCCATATATGAGTCCATAATGTGTTTCATGTCTCTCTTCTTAAGAGATATGTGTGTGTGTGTCTGTCTATGTGTCTGTGTGTGTAAACTAAGATAATTTTCTTGATGTATGTTTGTTTTGGAGTTAATGACTTGATGGAGATAAAGAAAATATTCTGTGTGTTATGCAGGTTGAACAAGACATAGAATTCCTGGTAGAATCCCTTTGTATTCTAGAACAAAGAGAAACAATGTTGCGGAGGCGAGATATGACCCAAGTTAAAGTGTAGTGGAGGAAATTTAACCTAGAAGAGGCCACTTGGGAAGATGAAGAATTAATGCAACAACCATACCATGACCTGTTTCAAGGGCAAGGCTAAACACCGAGGATGGTGTTTCAAACAAGGGAGGAAAGATGTAACACCTCGCTAACACAATTATTTTTTTACTATTTTGGTTTACTATACTTTAAGTTAATTATTTTAAGAATGAGACTTCAAATTCATAGGATTAGAGGAAATTCTCTTGAAACTTGAGAAAAAATTAAAGGAATTATCTAGGAATATATATAAATGCACATTATGTTATTTAGGTTGATGTGTATCGGAACTCTGAGGAGGAACCAAGAACAAATTTTTCTAAGTATTGTACAGTTAGGGAATTTATGGTTCTTGGTTCTCTCTTCACTCGAGATAAATGGATCTCAGTGGGAAGAGGGAGGGTTCTTAATTTTTCAATTTTCTTATGGGAGAAGATGGAGAAGAGACCTAACCAAGAAAATTTTAGGTTTACGTTGCAGGTGGAGGAAAATTCCTAAGTTTGGTTGGACCTAGTGGAAGACTCCATATAGACAAAATTCATACTGGACCTGGGAAATGTCTTGAGGTCTAAAAGTTGACCTAGGCTGGTCATTGTCTCTAAATTACTCTAGTAGTTTGGGAAGATAAGGGGGAGATTCAAATGTAATTTTTGATCTTATTGGGAGGGTGGATGGTTCTCTTCCGATTGAGTTCGTGGAATATCCATTAAGCCTACATAAGTGTTTTAAATTTGGTTGTTGTAATTAATTTATAGTGACTGTAAGAGGTATATGTTTGAGCTCAAATATCACATTTGATTCTTCTAAGTTTATTTTATGGAACTTAGGATAGTACAGTTTTATGTGTTCTAGAATAGAAAACAAATGAATATTCCAAAGTTTGTTATAGTAACTTGAAAAAATGAAAATAAAAATAGTGACAAGAATTTTCGATTAGGTTCCAATGCAGAACATGGGAATAAATTCTATAGATTAAGACAGGAAGAGGGTCAACACTGTTACCAATGAAATAGGTAAGCTGACCTCAAAACGGGAACTCTAGCCCAAAAAGACTCAAAAAACATGAAAAAACACCCCAAAAACAAAAACAAAAAAAAGTGTATTCCAGAATGCACTTGGTTTTTTTTTAAGGTCAAATTTCAACATTTTATAAAATTATGCTAAAAACAAAATTGTTTCTTGAAAAAGGGATTGAAAAAACGCCCTCAAAACAAAACCAGTTGATGCTCGAAAAAATAAATAAAAAAATTGTGTCATATTTTTGATATTTTAAAAATAGAAATAACATTTTTTATTTTTAAAATTCAAACATTAAAAAAAAAACATAAAATTTAAGAAAATAAATAAATTTAAAAAATAAAAACATTTTAAAGCTTAAAACCTAAAAATATATAGGAATAAAAAAATAAAAATAAAAACAAAATAAAAGTTTTAATTCAAACATTAAAAAAAACCCTAAAATTTAAGGAAAAAAATTAAAAATTAAAAATTAAAAAAAAATTAAAGATTAAAATTTCAAAATATATAGAAATAAAAAAATTAAAATCAAAACGAAATTAAAATATTAAATTAAAAAAAAAAACAAGTTAAAAAAGAAAGAAATTATAAAAAATAAAATATAGAAATTAAATTTAAAAAAAAAAAAAATTGTTTATTAAATTTAAAAAATAAATAAATAAATTTTAAAATAAAAAATTAAATTTAAAGAAATATATTAAATTTTAATAAATTTAAAACTTTAAAAAAAAAAAAAAATTAAAAATTATTGAAATTAAAAGTAAAAAAATGAAAAATTAATTAAAAATGAAAAATAAAATACAATAAAAATATTCAATTTAAAAAAATATATATTAAAAAAACAAATAGATTTTAAAAAATAAATTAAATTTAAATTATAAAAAATAATATATATATATATATATATATATATATGAACTTAAATTAAAAATATATATATTAGATTTTATTAAATTTTAAAAAAAAAATGTTAATATTAAAATAGCAAATTAAATTTAAAAAAAAAATATTAAATTTTAATAAATAAATGAATAAACAAAAAAAATTGAAATAAAAAATAAATTTTAAATAAAATAATAAAAAGTTTAAAAAAAAAAAAACACATTGTTAAAATAAAAAGTTAAAAAATCTATTAAAATTGAAAATTTGAAACAAATAAATTAAATAAAATATATTAAATAAAAAGTAAAATAAAAAACAAATTAATTTGAAAATATTAAGTTAAAAAATAAATAAATAAATAAATAATCTAATTTTAGATACACAATTTTAATTGAAATAAAAAAAAATATAAAAATTTTATGTAATTAAAAAAATAATAAAAAATAAATTAAAAATTTCAAAAAATATTAAATTCAAATAAATTAAAAAAAAAAATAGAAAATTTACTAAATTTTAAAAAATTAAATGAAAAAAACTAAACATAAAATTTAATAATAATAAAAAATATGAAAAAAAATTTAAAAAAATTCAATTAAATAAAAAATTAAAAAAAATACAAAATTTAATAAAAATTATTAAAGAAAAAAAAAATTAAAACAATAAAATATTATTAATTAAATTAATGAACCAAAAAAAAAAAAAAAATATATATATATATATATATATATATATATATATATATATATTATTTATATATATATATAAGAATTATCTAAAGAAAGACCGCCCCGCCCCCGTGCTTAATATACGCACTACCAAGAATGATATTTACATTTAAAACGCCTCCATGTTAGAGGTCGACGAGGTAATGGCCCCGCACATATGGATATTATCTTTAATTTTAATTTCATTGTCGGGGTGATTTTAAATATCCTCGACCACTACTAGGCAGAGTCACTCCCTAATTCCAGCTTCCAGCGTCTTTGCGCATTCCCCAACCGGCCCCTCTCACAAGTGAGGCGGCGCAGAGGGCGACCCCGAACCGACCTCCGTCGCGGGAGGGTGAGAGGGCGATTCCCGAATCAGCCTCCCACGGCGGGGGCGGGTGATTTCGTACCCGCCGCCAGGGGCCGCGCAGGGCCGGTCACTACAAGCAGGCGCCCACGTGCCTTTTCCCCGCCGCCTCTTCAATGTGGCCACTGCCTCCTACCACCAGCAGGACCGACGACAAGGCGCGATTTCACAAACCGTCAATCAAAAAAAAAAATTTTTTTTTTTTTTTTAATTCTTTTTTTTTATTTTTAATATTTTTTTTTTATTTGATTTTTTCATTTTTTATTTTTATTTTTATTTTATTTTATTTTTTTATTTTTTAAATTCAAAAAATTTAAAATTGTTTTTTTTTTAATTCAAATTTTTTATTTTAAATTTAATTTGTTTTAATTTTTTTGGTTTTTTTTTAAATTTAAAATTTTAGATTAATTATTTTTTTAAATTTAAAATTTATTTATTAAATTTATTAAATTTTAATTTAATTTAATTTTTTTTTAATCTTTTAGTTTATTTAGTTTTTTATTTTTAAAATTTATAAATTGTTTCATTTAAAAAAAAACAGTAAATTTATGGATATTTGTTTTTTAATTATTTGCACATTGTTTTTTTTCATTTTTTTGTTTTTTAATGATATTTTTTTATTTTAATTTTCTTTTTCAATTTTAAATTTTGTTTTTTTTTTAATTTATTTTTTTGTTAATTTTAAAATTTGTATTTTTTTTTCTTATTATTATTATTTTTTTAATTTAATTTTTTCTTTTTTGTATTTTATTTTTTTTATCTAAATTTTAATTTTGTAATTTAAATTATTTTTAAATTTTCTATTTTATTTTTTATTTTTTTTAATTATGTGGTTTCTTTTAATAACTTAGAAAAAAAATGTTTTTGATGTTTTTTTCTTAATTTTTTTGGTTAATTTTTGTTTTTTTCTTTGAATTATGTGTTTTTTTTTTCAAATTTTGTCATTTCTTTTGATATAATTTTCGAATATTTTTGTTTTTTTTTGTTTTTTTAATTTATTTTTGTTTAAATTTTTTATTTTGACGAGTTAATTTTGTTTTTTTTTACATTTTTATTGTTTTTTTATTGTTTTTATATATATATTTTTTATCTAAGTTTTGTGTTTTATTACCAACATGAAAATCACCACTCTAAAAAAAAAAGGTTGATGCTGCATCAATACGTTTCAAATTTAGCATGAAAATCACCGCTCTAAAAAAAAAAGTTGATGCTGCATCAATACGTTTTAAAATTAGCATGAAAATCACTAACATTTTAAAACAAATATTCATACTTCATAAATAAAAATAATAGAGTGTCAAAAATGTGCTCAAAAAAAAAAAAAAGGTGATTCTGTATCACCGTTTTTCAAAATCGGGTGCTTTTTATGCTACCAAAAAAAAGTAGGTAACAATGCAGTTACCTATTTCATCGGTAACAGTGTTGGTCTATTAAATGGGTAACCAGAGAGAACTTAATGTCAAGTTAGGTTAGTGCAGCGAGAAAGTGGGTAACCCACAGGCCAAACGATCTGATACCATTAGAAATGAAGAAATCTATGAACTTAGAGAACCAGGTAAAACTTGGGAAACGACCAAGATTCCTCGACCGGCAAAAAACAAAGATAATGAGTCTAATGGTTCGACCATATAAACTGTAATGAGTGATACACGAATATTTACATGGATATATCTATAAAATTAAAGTTTCCAGGTCCCTATAATACTAGTGTATCCCCTTATTATTATTGTTAGTATATCCACCTTATTGTTATTGTTGTGCCCATGTAGTCCCCATATTGTTATTATTGTGCCCCATAGAAGCCCACTATTGTTATTTTTGTGCCCTTACATTGTTACTGTTATGTCGACTATGATTATATTGTGACCCATTGGAATTCTATATATAAAAAGGAGGTTTTTCCATTTGTATCATCCAAGAATTGTTCATTTATGTAATGTGAAGTAGGTTTCTCCCTCAAAGAGGCTGATTTCTAAGGCGTTGATCTATCTTTTCTTCTATTTTGTGAGTCAATTTCATAACACAAGTTATCCATTGAATGCAAGAACAATTGATAGAAAAATCTTGTAATCAAACCTAGAAATACAAAACAAAAATGAAAAAATTAACATCACAACATATTTTGGCGAAAATTAACGAACAAATTCAAGTTGTAAGCTCTAAGTTGTAAGGAAAATTTAACAATCTATTTATTGCAAACAATAAAAGATAATTTTTTTCTAGTTTTGTTTTTTAATGTTAATGTAGATATTATTTTATTATTTTTAAATGTAAGGTTAACAATAAATATCCTTAATATGAAATCATAGTCTTAATAATATTGATAATATTACTATGATAATCTTAAAAATATTGATAGTAATATATGAAGAATAAAAACATCATTCATAACATTAGTGGTGTTAAATAGATTAATATATTATTATTAAACTCAATATTAATAACGAAAATAATAATATTAATGTAGTAATTAAATATAATAGTATTATTACAAGTAATAATTCATCTTATCATAATGTTATTATGGTATAATAATCTTCTTATTAATATTAATAATATTAGTCTTATTATTAACATTTAAGTAATAACATTAATATTAATAATATTAGCAACAAAAATTATATATACATATATATCGACAAATAGGCTAGTCTCGCAATCATGTGACACAGGATCGATTCCCACTGCTACCACTATAAAATTTAGGTGCGTATGTATTCCCCTTCCACACACACAAGTGAATCAAGAGGATTTGAACACTAGACATACTTGCATATAATACGTCATTAACGCGACTATCTCTAGTTGAGATACCACTTTCGGGCTAACATTAATAATAATAATAATTTTAATAGTGTAATTGTAAGTACAGTTTGTGGCACGTCAACAATTATTCAGAGCCCTACCCATCAAGAGGAATTTCATCTACCACACTGTCTTTGCATATTGACCTCCGATATTGTTATAATTTAACCAAGAACCCCCTTAACCCTTTTATCATATTTATTTTTGATATCCCCTATTTTGGTCATTTTTTCTCCTTCTCTGGTCCATTGACTCTTGCTCTATGTAATTGGTGTTTCCTTTCCCTGTGCACCAGGCCTTCAAAACGCATGTGTAGTCACTAAGGGAGAGGAGACTCTAGCCTCCCAGGAAAAACCCGAGCCTAAATTCAGGCCCAAGAGGCTATGGAAATCTACCATTCAGCTACACCCCTTGATATTTGAGATTATATTCACGATCTAAAGACCCTCACAACCAATGACCATTGAGCTTTCTCGTACTCTCGAATCCTTGAAGAGGTAGCCCACTAGATTCTTGAGTCTGGTTAGACTAGGGGAAAATATAAATAGTACCTAAACTCCATTATCTTTCATTTGAAGATAAAAACTCACCTTGGGAGGGTCTTGAAAGAGAGTCATTGGGAGCAGAATGCAATTGTCTCTATTTTTAATGATATCATGTGTTCCTAGACTTACCAACGTTCTTGTCTGAAGAGCCTGCATGCTAGCATTTCCCACATAGAGAGTCATTTCGAGTGTGACTTTAAGCCTCCAACTATGCTTGCATCTAACGCTAAAGATATAGCTCATGTGACTTCCCCAGATTCACAATTTTTTGTTATGATTTAAAATATCACTCTTAGTTGCCATTCAATATATGATAACATTTTTATATGTAACAAGAATTTTTTTATTTTGGAAGAAAATTCTTCTCCATATGAGGTCAATAAATCTAGTTTCCCTTGTGGCAGATTCAGACCACCTACAATGAAGTTAGTATATGCATTGAATATGTGAGAGATGTATCTTACTACATTGAGGTAATATTACTATCAAATTACAATAATAATAATATTTTTAAGAGTAATATTACTAATATTAAAAGAATAATATTAACATTAATAATAATACCATTAATAAAATCAATAATATTATATTAATAAAATACATTAATTAAACATAATATACTATTAATATCCTTATATAATAATATTATTATATGTGACAATTCTTATTATAATAGTATTATTAGTGTTAATACTTTAACGTTATTATTAAAATTAATATCATTATAACATTAATATTAACAACATTACAATATTAACAATACTAATAACATTATAATTAGCATTAATAATAATATTATTAGTAATGTTATTAATAACATTAATTATGTTATATTATTATTGGTAATAAATTAATTATAACTTAAATAAAATATAAATCATTAATATGATAATATTATTATATGCGACAAATTGTCTTATTATAATATAATAATGTTATTATTAATATCTTTGTTCGAAACTCGTCGGCCCTATAAATTATCATGTGATTTTCCAGAAGATTTTTAAAAAAATAGATATGGATCACAAAAGTTTACACTCTCAAATATCAATGTTGTTAATAAAATCTATGTAATAACATTAACATTAATATTAACAATAATGATACCTAATAATTTGATATTATAATGTGACACAAACTTGATGTCTCAAAGTGATGACCATTTCCCTACATCAAATTGTGATGAGCATATCTCTACATTACATCTGCACATAACCCTTCATCTTTCACTCACATGAAATTGTGGTGCAATTCAAGAAATCTTGACACTATTATGTGAAAAACATCTCCCAACAATATAATGTGATGTAAATTACCTAATCTCACATTGTGGCATAAAAAAAATTATGTTGTGATCTATGTTTAAAGCCCCAACATCACAATGTGATGAACATAGCCCAATATTATAACGTGAGAAACCTAATTTGACATTCCAATATTGCAAATATATCTCAATGTCACAATGTGAAAAACAAAATGCACCATAAAAATGTGCTAAATATAACCATATATGTCAACATGGTCAACCATGATCGAGAAAAGTCGTCATGGTTAACCATGTTCAATAATGAAACAACATAGCCAACCATGGTCAAATATGTTTATATTTGGACAACCATTATCAAGCATAGTGAACTTCAAAGAAGACAATAAAAAATTGTCAACAATGTACAATTCAATGACCATGGTTAACTGTTGTCAAAACTTTACATACCTAATTTGGATGTTCAACAAATTCTAGCACCAACCATAGTCAACATGGGTGCAATGTGGCAATCAACAATCATAGTTTACCATGTTCTCTCAAGCTAACTATGCTAGAAATTGGTTGTCCATACATAAGCATGTTTTCCTTATGCATTAGGGGAATTTTTATATAAAATATGAGCCTCAAAACAAAAAATGTGCTAATAAAATCAACTTTAATAGACCCAATAAGATTCAGGATTATGATGTCATCCCCAAGGTAAATAGTTTTAGAGGCAAAACAAGAAAAATATTATTTTTATTGTATTTTCAACTTCTCCCATTATAGATTTACTCAAATTTCAAGTTTAGACACCTGTTGGATGTAGAATTAAATTTCACATTTAAGGAGTACCCACTATACATACTTTTGAGTAGACTCGTATCGAAAAAAAATGAAAATACATGAAAATGTTTTTTCTTTTTCTTTTTCTACATGGTTCTACTCAAAGGTATGAAAATTGGTTACTCGTTGGATGTATAATTTAATTCAACATCCAACGAGTATCTACACTTGAAATTTGGGTAAGCAATTAAAGATATAAACCAAAAATACAATAAAAAATGTAGTTTTCTTTCTTTTCCTTTAAAAAGTGAAAAGTTATTTTATTATTTTAATTATTATTTTATTATTTTACTTAGGAGGAACATTTTATACCGCTAAATTCCCTTAATGGTTAGCTATGTTGTTCCATTGTTGAACATCTTTGACGTCATTTTTTTTTTCATAAATGATGTTGCAGTGTGATGAACGAAAAACAATGTCACAATGTGATGAATAATAAATTTCATCGAAATTTCGGGAACAACAATTTCATTACAATATGATGAAAATAAAATTCATTGCAATGTGATGAACAACAAATTCTATTTTTATGTAACGAATAATATTCATCATCACAATGAGATGAGCAACAAATTCCATTGCTATGTGATGAACAATATCCATGAGTGCAATGATACGAACAACAAATTCCATTGCAATATGATGAATAATATCCATTGTTTGATGAACAATAAATGTCATTTTAATGTGATGAATAATAAATGCCATTGTAATGTGATGAACTATGAACAATGTCACAATGTGATGAATACTAAACATCGTCCCAATGTGTAGAACCACAAATGAGGTCGCAATGTGATGAAAAATAAACATTGTCACAACGTTACCAAAAATAAACATCATTGCAATGTGTCATAAGGAATATATGATGTACACAACATATTATGGGCTGGCCATGGTTTATATATACTAACATACTCTTCATTGTCAAAAATGATCAAACATGCTCAATTATTATCAATATGATCAAACATGGTCACAAAATCTCAATTTTAAAATGTAAACCATTGCAACATCATAGACCATAGTAAACATAATGACAAAATCAGCCATATTCATCACATCAAACACAATCAACCAGACTCAACATATCTAGCATAGAAATCATGACAAAAAATAATCAACCATGCTTGAAACAACTCAAGGATCATCCTTATGAACCCTTGATAAACCAATGTCAATCCTAATCAAGCTTGTCAACCATGGTTAGTCATCATCAACCATTGACAACCATGGTTGACCCTCTTCAACCATGATCCACCATAGCCAATAATGGTAAACCTTATTCAACTATATCAAGACTATAGTTAACCATATGTAGACTATAATCAACCATAGTCATCTTTAGTTAGTAATTTTCAACCATCATATGGCATAAACAACTTAGGAAATCATGGTCAACTAAGTTCAAATGTGGCCAAACCATTTCCAATAATTGTATATGTGACTAACATGGTTAATATTGTTCACCCATGAGAAACATGATTTAACATGGTCAACTATAGTCAACATGGGCATCATGGCCAACTATAGTCATCTATAAATAAACACTAAAAACCTTGATGAACCATGTGCACCCATTTTTAGTGATATGTTAACCATATTCAACCACATTTGACCAAGCTCAATTGTGTTCAAACATGTTCAAACAAAGTCAAGCATAGTCATACATCCCAAAACAGTGTCAGTTGTTGTCATTTATGTTCTACCATAAACAACCTTAGTTAGCCATAGTAAACCATGGTCAACATTAGTCAACCATGGGAATCTCTTGTTAACCATATTCAACCTTAATCAAATCATGTTAATCCCACTCCTCATGCCCAACAATGGTTATAATGGTCAACCAAGGTCTCCATCATTAAACATCATTACCAATCATTGGCATGAAAGGCAGACCATGGTCACCTATGGTTAATCCTTATTAACCTTTGGTCAACCATGGTCAATTCTCATTAACCTTCTCAACCATGGTTTGTCATCATTAACCATTATCAAGAATTATTGACCCCCTTCAATGGTCAAGCTAATCAGTCATGGTCAACCATAGTCAATAATGGACAACATTAATCAACCTTGTTGAGGATAATCAACCATAGTCATCTTTAGTTAGAAATAACCAACCATGGTACAAGATAGAAAACTTGGGTAATCACCGTCAACTAAGTTCAAACATGGTCAAGTCACTTTTAATAATTTTCTATGTAATCAACATGCTTAACAATGTTCAACCATAGGAAACATGGTTGCAGATGCTCAACTATAGTCACCATTGGAATCATGATCAACCATGGTCAACCAAAATCATCTATAGGTAAACATGAAAACTTTAGTCAACCATGTACACCCATATTCAACCACATGTTGACCATAGTAAATCCTGTTTGACCAATCTTAATTGTGATAAAATATGGTCAAACAAAATCAAACATAGTCATACATGGTGATATGTGGTCAAACATTTTCACTCATTGTCAACCATGGTGAGTCATGGTCAACTACGATCAACCATGGCCATATCTATTGAATAATAATCAATGTTGAAAAATTCATGCTCGTCCCACTCCTCATGGACAAGTATGGTCAACGAAGGTCTCCATGATTGAGCATGGTAAACCATGGCCATGCATTGTCAACATGGGCAACCATAATCTATCATAGAAAACTATGGTTAACCATCTCAAAATTTGTCAAACCATGTTCACCCACAAACCAAGGTCATCATGCCCAACTAGGGTTAGCCATGGTCAACCATTTTCAACCGCAATCAAACATGGACAACCGTGGTCAACATGGTTAACCATTATTAATCATAATCTATCTTAGCAAAACATATTTTTATGTGGACAAGCATGGTCATACATAGTCAACTATATGTTTAACTTAATAAACCCTAGTCAAAAATATCTTGAATATATTAGCAGTGATTAATCATAGTCAACAATTCTCTGTTGATCTTATTTCAACTAAAAAGACCACATTAATAAAAGTGGTTTTTACAAGATAATAATACGTGTCAATATTGTATATGTCATTAGAGGTATGAAATGATTAGCTTATATGAACTATATTTACTAATATAGTTGTGTTACTTAATAATATAATTAAAAGAAGATACCATTATTGAATTTTGGCTGGATCACATCAAAAGGAACAAAACAATAACAACATCCATGTATTGCGTTGATTTATATTCCAATTGTAAGCAAGGTAACTTTCCACTAATAACACCAGAATCCATAGCCATGTACTTTCACTTTGCAAATACATAAACTGATACCACTTGAGAACCATTAATAATGCGAGTAACTGCAATCACAAATTATGTATATTGGAATTGTTTCAAATATAGTACCATAAGAATATTGCTTGAATTATAAAAGACGTCAATCAAATATGACAAGCATTAGTGCATTTAATAATGTTTTTGTTTGGATGTTAGACTACTAGATCTCAAAGAGGACCGAAGGGTTAGTCATTAGGATGTATTTTATTTTCTACTTTGCTATTTTTGGTGTAATCTTCATTTTATCCTGATGAAGATACAATCTATTAATGTCTTCGTACAATTCGAAATATTTATCGTGGATTCAAGGTATTCTATATTTGAGGTGCATGGTCATTGTTTTAAATGTTATCGTCTTATGGTCCACTCCATGCAACATAACACGCAAGGCTTGTGAGTAGTGCATATGCAGATCATAACCACATCCCTACCCTAAAGTGATAGAGGGATTGAACATTAGTACTCAGCATTAACATCATTTGAATTGTGATGTTTGTAATGTCTTTAAAAAGTGAACAATAACAAATGCTCAACATCGGCATAATCAGAGTTGTGATGTTTGTAATTTATTTTTAAAGTGAACAATAGGCTTTTCTAGATGAAGTTAGCATAGGGAGGTTCAAATTCACAAACATGATTTATAAATACCAATCAATACCTTCTTACTGTCAATTTTTTTAAAATTGATCGCTGCCTAAATTAATCAAAAAATATTTCATATAAATACATGTATTTTTTCTTAAGATAGCTACACTATCTTGGACACATAATCACTTGGTTGAGAGAATATCTGAGCCACACACCAATCTCGGAGACATATAGATATAAAAAACTCTTAAGGAATATGAAAAAACTCCTTTTCATAAAAAGAATCACAACTAAGACAAGTAGGAATTATATTTTTCAAGTCACCCCCTTAATGACTACTTGTATCAATCTCAATCTGGAAACTCTAGTTTTGATCCTAGTGTTTAAAAACATGATAAAAAAGAATATGTTGATGTCCATTTAAAGGACAAATGTTAGGATATTCCGACACATAGGAAATATTTAAGAATAAATTAGTCTAGTGTAGAGTTAGGTAAAGTGTGTTTCTTTACCATGTACATTTGTAACCTATAATCTGATGGTCACGATTTGTAGTGATCCGACGGTTATCTCTTACCTCGGTATTAATGACACTTGATCCGTGGCTTAACACCCAATTGGTTCATGATCTCTATTTAAAGAGCATGGAGGGTCATTTTTCCGATAACCGTTTATGAGAGAAACATATGTAACTTTTATTTTTATATTAATAAATTTCCTGAAGTGGCCACATTGGCTCAGGCCGTGGATTGTTTCCCTCTTTGAGGGTTTTAACCACATGATTATACTAGTGTACTGATTTGTGATCTATTTTTAAGCAGTGACCTTTGGTTCTTGATTTACGGAACTTACCCTATAAATTCCTACATGGTATCAGAGCTATTTTTAGGGTTGCATCCGTTGTTGATCAAAATCTGAAGTCGGTTTGACTGCATGTGAATGTCGTTTTGTAGATCTACTATTTTTGAACATTTTTGGGCTTGGAGAACTGATTTGTTGTGTCTGGAGCATATGTTATAGTGAGGAACACCTTTCGTTTCATGCAAAAAGGTTTCTGACTGCCCAAGTTATGACAGTTTAGATCTAGAGGTATAAAGCATTGTTTTTGCAGTTATATTTGTTAATTGTTCTACTTATTTTGATTTAGTTTTTAGGTTTTATTTCTTTGCCGATATATACCCTCTTATCTATGTATGCTCTTTGTTGTGTGCTGCGTGTGATCTCGGCAAATCAGAAACAGGAAAAGGGATTTTTTTGCTACGTATGCTCTTTCCCCGCGTCTTTGTGCGATCTCAGGAAATCAGAAATAGTGAAAAAAATGATAGTTGACGGTAAGGCTAACTGAAAATATAAAATTTTTCCGTAAGGATTTGCATTTCATTTTTTTTTTTGGCTCATTTTTTTTTGTTTTTTTTTTGTACAAAAAGGCACGCACACGAGAAAAAAAAACCCTTCCTCCTTTCAAACAATAATGTGATCCTTTTACTATCTCACTTGGTGAGGGGTTAGTTTATTAGAATAGAGGTCTTCAGTTCAAATATCTTTCTCAAGCTTCTTTTGTAAAAAAAAATTGTTCAAAGGGGCGGATTTTTTTTTTAAAAAGCCACACTTCATCCCATTCCTGTAACTATTCGGCATCTACAACTCAGATTTTTCAAAAGGCATAACTTCTTCATCTGGAAGCCGTTTTTCAAGCCATTTTTTTTTAACAGCTTAATTTTTCGAGATATTTCCATTGGAGCAATTAGTTTCATCTTTCCTCAGCTTCATTTTTTTTTTTAATGGAAAGTGCATGCCCGATTATTCTTAACAACACCAATTATTTCTAATGGCTACCTCACATGGTAGATATACTTAGAAGTGAAGGGCTTTATAGAATAGCCACAGGGTTAGAAACTAAACCTTTTAACGATGATAAAGTCGCTAAATGGGAAAATAAACAAGATCAAGCACGAGGGTTGATAGGAATGTCTATTGCTCAAGATCTTCAATTTCATATCCTTGACATTGACACCCCTCATGAATCCCTGGATAAGATAAATACTATATTTGGTATTCAAAATCAAATCAGGGCTCACCAACTTGAAAATGAGTTGCTTACTTTGGACCCTAATAATTTCTCCTTTATTGAAGACTTTTTGTCCAAATTCAAAACCCTTAGACTTATTTTAGAAGGTTGTAAGGTCAAAAAGGAAGATAGTAGCCTCATCTATTACATTCTTGCTAAGCTTGACCCCGCTTACTCTATATTTGTTTCCACCTTCCATTCCACTAGAGAGGCCATCATTTCTTTAGGAACCACCTACAAGAATCCCTCTTTTGATTCCTTTAGTGATTCTTTGATAAGAGAACAAGATAAAATCTTACACCTTGGTCTTATCACTTCTGGAAACACTTCTAAGAAAGCCTTAGTAGCCCAACAACAATCATATCAAAAGAATCCCAAGAAGCAGTATCCTAAAAATTATGGTCTGAAACCAAACAATGGTCCTAAGAAATTTCAGCCACAAACTGAAAAAGAAACTCACCAAAATGATAAGGCATGTAAAAACAAAGGAAAGAAGACAAATAGACATTGCAAATTTTTCAATCGTGATGACCATATAGAGTCCAAATTTTTTAAGAAGATGGAAGCCTTGGAAGCAGCAATGAAGATGCACAGCATCAATTTGGAGCACTCTTCACCTTCATCTTCAGGAATGGCACTTTCTTCTTGTGGTTGTCAAGCATCAAGATTTGGTTATGCATTAAATGTATCTTCCTCTTCTCATTCTCATGATTGGCTCATTGATTTTGGAGCTTGTTATCACATGTCCAAAAATAAAGCCATGTTTTCTTCTTTAAATGATTGTAACACCAAACATATTTATGTTGGTAATGATATATCTCTTAGTGTTGTAGGATCTGGAACCATTCATCTCGATAATGGTCAGTTTAATGATGTACTATGTGTTCCTACCTTGTCATGCAACCTTCTCTCTTTTTATCAGATAACTCATTCAGGTGAAGGGAAAATAGTAAAATTCTCACCTCGTGATGTTGTAATCAAGAACCTCAAAGATCCTAAACATATTTTAGCTACTGGCATTGCTGATGATTCCACAAGGTTGCATAAGTTTGACAACTTTGGGTCATCATGTCTTCGCTCCGTTTTTGTTGCTCATAATGATGAAGTGAGAAAACTTTGGCATGAGAGATTTGGTCACTTAAACTATCGCTCTCTTCAAACCCTATGTAAGGAAAATATGGTGATGGGTCTTCCTATGGTATCTTGCCGAGATGGTGTTTGCTTCGGATGTGTACTCAGAAAACATCATCGAGATAGTTTTGACAAATGTGCCTCTCGACACGCTTCAGCCCCTTTGTAGCTTGTGCACAGCGATTTATTTGGTCCACTTCCTATTGTTTCTTTCTCTGGTTGCAAGTACTTCTTAACTTTCATTGATGATTTTTCCAGACGCACTTGGGTATACTTCTTAAAACTCAAGAGTGAATTTTTTAACATGTTCTTGGCCTTTAAGACATTTGTTGAGAAAAAATCTGGACATGAAATTCTTAAGTTAAGTTCAGACAATGGAGGAGAATATGTTAACAAAAACTTTATCAACTTCTGCACTGAGCATGACATTCAATTGCAACATATTGTTCCCTATACTCCACAACAAAATGGTGTAGTTGAACACAAGAATCGCACCTTAAAAGAAATGGCTAATTGTATGCTTCAATCTAAAGGACTTGGTCTTAATTTTTGGGTAGAAGCCATTAACTATGCAAATTACATAGTAAATCGCACTCCTACTAAGGTTTTAAAGAATATAACTCCAGAATAAGCTTGGAGCTCAATCAAACCAGATGTAAGTCACTTTCGTGTTTTTGGAAGTGATTCTTGGGCCCATATTCTAGATACGAAACATAAAGCCTTAGAACCTAAGAGTGAAAAATGCATTTTTGTTGGATATTCTGAAGATGTCAAAGGATATAGACTTCTTCAACCAAAATCCAAAAATATAATCATTATAAGAGATGTAAAATTTGATGAAAATATATCGGCCTACGAGCCTAGTTCGACGAGTGTGCTACCTTTGGCCTGCAAGCCTGATTCGGCATATGTGCCACCTCTCTCTCTCTCTCTTCTATTTTTAATAGCATTCCTTCTAGTTCAGATGATGACACCGAGGATGAAAATCCTCCTCCACCTCTTAAAATTGTTCCTTATAATCCACCACTTCCAAGATGGGTCTGATCTACTTGGGATGCAGCAGGTTCTCTTGTAGGTGACCCTGCCGATCGACGATGTACATGTTCTCAACTCGAAAGAGCCTCTTCCTTATTGGCTCAAGTTCCATAAAAACTTGATCCAAAAACATTTGAAGAAGCCTCTTGTTATCCAAATTGGGATGAAGCTATGAATGAAGAGTATCGTTCCTTGTTGGAAAACGATACTTGGGATCTTGTTCCTCTTCCAAAAGGAAGAAAACTTGTCAGATGCATATGGGTTTACAAAACCAAGTTTGGACCTAATCGAAAAGTGGATAGACATAAAGCTAATCTTGTTGCTAAAGGATTTTCACAAGTTGAAGGCATTGACTATACTGAAACTTTCTCCCCTGTTGCCAAAATGAATTCTATCTTCCTTGTGCTTTCCCTTGTTGCCTCCTTTAAATGGGAAGTCCATCAGATGGATGTTAAATCCACCTTCTTACATGGAGATTTGTATGAAGAAATCTACATGGAACAACCCCCTAGCTTTATCCAAAAAGACTCCAGCCTTGTTTTTCGCCTTAGGAAGTCTCTCTATGGTCTCAAACAAGCTCCTCGGGCTTGGTATGCCAAAATGGATAGATTTCTATTAGATAATGGCTTTTCTAGATGTCATTCTGACAACACTGTCTACACCAAGAAAGTGGGCAAGTCCTTCACCATCCTTGTTCTTCATGTTGATGATCTTATCCTTACTGGTAGTGATTCAAACCATATAAACCATGTGAAGTCTAGCCTCAAAAAGAAGTTTTAAATGACAGACTTAGGACACTTGCATTATTTCCTTGGTCTTCAAGTCTTGCAATCCAAGGAAGGCATTACCCTCTCTCAGTCCAAGTATGCCTGTGATCTTCTACACTACTTTCACATGGAAGACTATAAGCCAGCCCCTTCTCCCTTTCAGTCTGGAGTCAAGATTTTAGTCACTTGTACTACCCCTGAAGTTGATGCTACCTTATATCATCAATTTTTTGGTAAACTTCTGTATCTAACCCATACCCATCCGGACCTTTCCTTTCTTGTTGGTCTTGTCACTCGGTTTATGAACCAACCTCATGAAAGTCACTGGAAAGCAGCTAAAATAATACTTAGATATATTCAAGGTACAGTTCAGTTTGGGATTCATTACAATGCATAAAAATCTCCATTGTTGATTGGTTCCACTGATTCTAATTGGGCTGGTGACCTTGATGACCGAAATTCGATTGCAGGATATGTATTCACTCTCGTTTCAGGACCTATTACTTGGCCTTGTAAGAAACAAAGTGCCATCTCTCTTTATTCAGCAGAAGCAGAGTATTGTGGTGCAGTTGAAGCCAACAAGGAAGCCATGTGGCTTCGTCCGATCCTGTCTGAATTTGGTCTCCATCAGAAGCATCCAACTACACTTTGGTGTGATAATCAAAAATCAAAGTGCCATTCTACTATGTAAAGATCCAATTCAGCATCAGCGTATGAAACACATTGAACTCCACATACAATTCATTAGAAATCTCATTCATGATCGTGTTCTTGAATTTTAGGTCCCTATATTACTAGTATAGTCCCATATTTTTATTGTTGTGCTCTTAAATTATTATTGTTAGGTCGGCTAGGATTACATTGTGGCCCCATGGACTCCTATATATAGAAAGGAGGTTTTGTAATTTGTATCATCCAAGAATTGTTCATTCATGTAATGTATTGGAGGTTGCCCCCTCAAAGTGGCTTATTTATAAGGTGTTGACATCTCTTTTATTCTATTTTTGGAGCTGGTTTCACAACATTTGGTATCAGAGCTTTGGATTCTAGGGTTTTCGTTGCTCCAAACCGGTCATCATGGAATTTTCGCTATAACATTTTTTCTATGAAGGTTCAGAAGCCGAAATTTTTAGAGTGCGAAACCAAAATCCTAAGGAACATCGTCGCAAAATTTTAGAGCTTGGCTTGCAATAGTTTCAAAGATATGATCTGTGGAAGTTAGGCCTTTTTGCAGGCTCCTGAATTTAACCTAAACAGGTCAGCACGGAATTTGTGCTATAACTTTGTTTCTACAAATTTTCAGAAGCTGAAATGTTTGGAGAGTGAAGCCAAAATCCTGAGGAACATCTTCACAAAATTTCAAAACTTGGTTCATAACCTTTTTGTAGATATGATCTGTGGAAGTTAGGTCTTTTTCAGGCTCCTGAATTTCATCTCAAATAAGTTATTGTGGGAAAATATTCATAACTCTCTCTTTGAGCATCGAATTGGAATGATGTAAAAAGTGGCCACAATTACACGGACTACAGTTTCTTTTCTATCAATTTAAGATCCAAAGGATGAAATAGGGACACGTGGCAAGTCGTACAAGTTCGCTTTATCGAACCAGTCCATAATTAGGTCATTGTGGGAGATTGGACATAACGTTATCTTGAAGAATCCAAATCAAGTCAGACCTATGGCATTTTAAAGAAGCTTCAGAGGAATATTACAGGTCCAAATTTCAATATTGAGGATCTACAATTACAGAGATAATTCAATTTCAATATAGAGCTCCTCAAAAGCAAGTAAAAGGTGTGTATTTTTTTTCCCGAATTGCATAAGTCTTGTTTGAAGAATCAAGTTGAATTGATTCCAAGGGCATATTGTAGAATATATATCAGTATTAGATTATAAAATGTCCCCTAAAAAGAATTCAACACCCATTAAGCCTTTAGAAGGCTCTACTATGACTCATGAAGATGAATAATGGAAACATGACATATCAAATTTACAAGAGCAAGTGCAAAAAATTTCTCTCTCGCAAAGAGCAGCAAAAAATGACATGGAAGTTTTGAAGAAAGATGTGGAATCTAAGATTGATGGTTTGAAGAATGGCATGGAAGCTAAGATAGTTGGCATGGAATCTAAGATGGATGACATGGAAACTAAGATCGATGAAAAAATGGAAAACATGAAAAATGATCTAAAAGCAAGCATGGAAGGTTTGAAAAAGTTGATACAACAAATGTTTCCTAATGGTGAAAAGATATTAGAGGAAAATCTTGATGAGAACAAAATAAATGTTAATCATGATTTCATAAACTCTAATGTTGGCAAGAAGAACCACCATATTCCAAAAATGGATATGAGGAAGTTAGATGGAAAGGATCTTGTAACATGGATATTACATATGGAGCAATATTTTTATCTCAATAATGTACAAAACACACAAAAGGTATGCATTGCAACTTTACATTTAGAACAAAACACATTTGTATGGTATCGATGGCTTTGCTCCCATAAAAATATTGTCACTTGGTCAATTTTTACAGAGGAAATGATAGCACATTATAAGGATACCAAGAGCAACACCTTCTTTAGCCAATTGATAAATCTCAAACAAAAGGGTTTAGTGGGGGAGAAAATTGAGGACTTCCAAAAATTGAATATAACGGTAACTGATATTCTAGAGGAACATAGGATTGATCTCTTCATAGGTACTTTAAAGGATAACATCCAACATGAAGTTTTCATTTTGGAGACTGATTCATTGGAGAAGGCATTCAGGTTGGCAAGAAAAATTGAATGCAAAATTATGGCCACAAGGAAGCCTACCACTCACTTCTATAAAGAGGGAAGTGTTGCTACTCCTAGATTTCCACAATCTACAAGGTTGACACCACAAAAATTGGAAGAAAAAAGAGAAAAATGGCTTTTCTATAGTTGCGATAGCAAATACACTAAAGGTCATAAGTGTGCTGAGAAGAAATTATTTTACATAGACTATGAAGAGGAAGAAGAAAATGAACAAGAAGACGATATACACCATGAACCAGCCTTAGAAGAGCAAGAAATGAGTCCAACCATATCGTGTAATGCATTGGAAGGAATTACCACTCCTCAAACTCTCAAGATAGAAGGACATATCAAGAAGAAAAAGGTAATAGTGTTGATTGATTCAGGTAGTACCCATAATTTGATTCATTGTAAGGTAGCCAAGGAATTGAATTGTTTCCTATACCCAGCACCAGAATGTCAAGTGATGGTTGCAAATGGAGGAACTATAAATTGCTCTCGAAAATGCCATAATATCAAGCTAACCATGGGGGAATATGTATTGAATATTCCAATGCTTTCCATTCCTATGGGAGGTGCCGATGTTGTACTAGGAGTACAATGGTTACAATCTTTGGGGACGGTAGCTTTTAATTTTCAAGAACTTTTCTTGAAATTTTTTTCAGAAGGAAAGGAAGTCGAATTACGGGGTATTGCGGGGAAGCCAGGAAGGATAATAAGCTCTAATGTCATGACAAAGCTTCTAAAGAAAGAACAGCGAGGCGTAATTGCACAATTATGTTCACTAGAAGTTCCAACATCAAAATCATCTATTTCTGCAGATCTCCAACAAGTCTTGGACAATCATTCCAAGGTGTTTGAAACTCCCAAAGGACTCCCACCTATTCGTGATCATGATCATGCTATTCATTTGATTCCAGGAAGTGTTCCTCCAAACATCAGGCCTTATAGATATCCTTATGTCTAAAAGAGTGAAATTGAACATATGATTGTAGAAATGTTAGAGGAAGGTATATTACCCAACCTAGTCAAATTTCTTTCTCTGCTTCTGTAGTATTGGTACATAAGAAGGATGGATCATGGCCCATGTGTCCAGATTATAGGGAGCTCAATAAGCTCACCATTAAAGATAAATTTCCCATTCCTGTGATTGATGAATTATTGGATGAATTACATGGAGCAATTTATTTTACCAAGTTGGATCTTCGTTCAGGATATCATCAAATTAGAATGAAGACTGAAGATATTCCAAAAACGACATTTCGAACTCATGAGGGTCATTATGAATTTTTGGTCATGCCTTTTGGCCTTACCAATGCACCTTCTACATTTCAAGGGTTGATGAATTCCATTTTCAAACCCTTCCTTAGAAAATTTTGTTGTGTAACCAGCTTCAAAAATAGAAGAAAAGAGATATCAACGCCTTAGAAATGAGCCACTTCGAGGGGGAAACCTCCAATACATTACATGAATTAACAATTCTTGGATGATCCAATTTTAAAAACCTCCTTTCTATATATAGGAGTCCATGAGGCCATAATGCAATCTTAGTGGGCCACAATGTAATCCTAGCTAACCTAACATTAATAATTTAAGGGCACAATAATAACAAAATGGGGGTTACAAGGGTACGATAATAACAATAAAGGGTTACACTAACAACAATAAGGGACTATACTAGTATTATAAGGACCTAGCATGCCCCTCTCCTTCAAAAAGTGTTGTCCTCAACTCTTGAGTAGTTATGGATGCTTCTATATCAAATTCTCATCCTCCCATGTGAAATATTTAGCAGGTAAGTTCTTCCACTTTATGAGATACTCTAAAATTGATCGATTTCATAGTTGTCGAGTTCTTGTTTCCGTGACTACTTCAGGGTCTAATATGATTTTTCCTTCCTCGTCAAGTTTTGGCAATATTGTTTGAACTGGGAGCTTGTCACCTATAACCTTCTTTAAGCATGAAACATGGAAAACTGGGTGCACTTGGGAAGATGCAGGAAGCTCCAATTTGTATGCAATAATACCAATATTTTGCAACACCTTTTAAGGACCATAGTATGGCGATAATTTATTATCCTTCTTTGCTTGAGGGACATTTGTTTGTATGGTTGTAGCCGTAAAAATACCCAGTCTCCTACATCAAAAATTCTCTCGCTATGATGTTGATCTGCCTATTGTTTCATTCGATTTTGTGCCAAATTCAGGTTATCCTTTAAGAGTTGGAGAACTTCTTGTTAATGCTCGATGTAATCTTCCACTACTTGAACCTTCAAATTTTCTCTTAAAGATGATGTGATGGACGGTGGATGATATCCATAAAGTTCCATAAATGGGGTCATTTTTTCTACAGTATGGAAGGAAGTGTTATACCACCATTCAATGAGAGGTAACCACTTGACCCATTGTGTTTGTTTATCGGATACAAAACACTAAAGATATCATTCCAAACATTTATTTAATATCTCTGTTTGACCATCAAATTGAGGATGATAAGATGAGCTATGAGCTAATTGAGTACCCAAACAAGAAAATAACTCCGTCCAAAAATTTCCAGTAAAAATGGGATCTCTATCATTCACAACAACCCTTGGGCTTCCATGTAGCTTTTGAATTCTGTCCATAAATGTAGTAGCAACTGTACTTGCTTTAAATGGATGAGATAATGCACAAAAGTGTGCATACTTGGTAAGTCTATCAACTACCACCATGATGACATTCTTTCCTTGAGACTTAGGTAAACCTGTGATAAAATCCATTGAAATCTCCTCCCAACGCTGACTTGGAATGGATAAAGGTTGTAGAAGTCCCGGGGTCTTAATTGTCTCCACTTTATTCTGCTGGCAAACCAAACATTCCGCCACCAACTTTTGAATATCAGATTTAAGGCCATCCCAAAAAAATTCTTTCTTCACCCTGTGGTAAGTTTTTAAAAATCCTGAGTGTCCTCCTAAAGGAGAAGTGTGCAATTCCAAAAGAATCTTTTGTTTTAGTTGGGAATTATTACAAATATATAAACGATCTTTGTACCATAAGGAATCATTTTTCCAACTAAATGTATCAGATGTACTAGGATCTTGCTGCAACTTTTGAATGAGTGTCCATACATCTTTGTCCTTCTTCCATTCATCTCTTGCTTCAGTTATCCAATCTGGTTGGATAATAGAAATGGCACAAAGCAATGCTTCTACCTCTTCATTTTTTCTTGAGAGTGCATCTGCAACAACATTAAGCTTTCCTTTTTTGTAGATTATTTTAAAGTCATAACCCAACATCTTTGTGACCCATTTTTGTTGCTCTTCTGAAGATAGTCGTCGTTCCAAAAAGTGTTTAAGACTATCATGATCAGTTTTTACCTTGAAGTGTCTTCCCATTAGGTAAGTTCGCCATTTCTTTAGTGCATGCAGTATTGCTAACATTTCCTTCTCATAAATAGGTTTTTGTAAATACTTTCCTTTGATTGGGCGACTTTCAAAAGCGATGGGTCTTCCTTCCTGCATTAAAACAGCACCAATTCCATTTCCTGAGGCATCACATTCCACAATAAAGGTTTTTGTGAAGTCTGGTGTAGCTAAGACCGGTACTAGGCACATTGCCTCTTTAAGACGTTCAAAGGCCTTAGTTGCTTCAGGAGTCCATGAAAATGCATCTTTCTTCAATAATGTTGTTAGAGGTGCTGCTATTCTCCCATAATTCTTAACAAACTTGAGATAATACCCTGTTAACCCGAGAAATCCTCGCAACTTCTTTATGGTTGTGGGGACTTTCCATTCCTTAATGGCTTTAATTTTGTTGGGGTCTACTTTAACACCCTCGTGAGATACAATATGACCCAGATATTCCACCTCTTGTACTCCAAAGAAACATTTGGATGTTTTTGCATATAATTGTTTCTCCTGCAATAGTTTGAGCACCCTGTCAACATGTTCAACATGATCCTTCCAAGACTTGCTGTAGATTAGTATATCATCGAAAAATACTAGCACAAATTTTCTAAGGAAGGGTTTGAAAATGGAATTCATCAACCCTTGAAATGTAGAAGGTGCATTGGTAAGGCCAAAGGCATGACCAAAAATTCATAATGACCCTCATGAGTTCGAAATGCTGTTTTTGGAATATCTTCAGTCTTCATTCTAATTTGATGATATCCCGAACGAAGATCCAACTTGGTAAAATAAATTGCTCCATGTAATTCATCCAATAATTCATCAATCACAGGAATGGGAAATTTATCTTTAATGGTGAGCTTATTGAGCTCCCTATAATCCGAACACATGCGCCATGATCCATCCTTTTTGTGTACCAATACTATAGGAGCAGAGAAAGAACTTTGACTAGGTTGAATTATACCTACCTCTAACATTTCTGCAATCATACGTTCAATTTCACTCTTTTGGACATAAGGATATCTATAAGGCCTGATGTTTGGAGGAACACTTCCTGGAATCAAATGAATAGCATGATCATTATCACGAATAGGTGGGAGTCCTTTGGGAGTTTCAAACACCTTGGAATGATTGTCCAAGACTTGTTGGAGATCTGCAGAAATAGATGATTTTGATGTCGGAACTTCTAGTGAGCATAATTGTGTAATTACGCCTCGTTGTTATTTCTTTAGAAGCTTTGTCATGACATTAGAGCTTATTATCCTTCACGACTTCCCTTCAATACCCCGTAATTCGACTTCCTTTCCTTCTGAAAAAAATTTCAAGAAAATTTCTTGAAAATTAAAAGCTACCATCCCCAAAGATTGTAACCATTGTACTCCTAGTACAACATCAGCACCTCCCATAGGAATGGAAATCATTGGACTAGTCAATACATATTCCCCCATGGTTAGCTTGATATTATGGCATTTTCCAGAGCAATTTATAGTTCCTCCATTTGCAACCATCATTTGACATTCTGGTGCTGGGTATAGGAAACAATTTAATTCCTTGGCTACCTTATAATGAATAAAATTATGGGTGCTACCTGAATCAATCAACACTATTACCCTTTTCTTCTTTATATGTCCTTCTATCTTGAGAGTTTGAGGAGTGGTAACTCCTGCCAGTGCATTACACGATATGGTCGGATTCATTTCTTCCTCTTCTAGGGGTGGTTCCTGGTGTATATCCTCTTCTTGTTCATTTTCTTCTTCTCCTTCACAATCTATGTAAAATAATTTCTTCTCAGCACACTTATGGCCTTTAGTGTATTTGCTATCACAACTGTAGCAAAGCCCTTTTGCTCTTTTTTCTTCCAATTGTTGTGGTGTCAACCTTGTAGGTTGTGGAAATCTAGGCGTGGCAACACTTCCTTCTTTATAGAATTGAGTGGTAGGCTTCCTTGTCGCCATAATTTTACATTCAACTTTTCTTGCCAACCTGAATGCCTTCTCCAATGAATCAGGTTCCAAAACGCGAACTTCATGTTGGATGTTATCCTTTAAAGTGCCTATGAAGAGATCAATCCTGTGTTCCTCTAGAATATCGGTTACCCTTATATTCAATTTTTGGAAGTCCTCAATGTGCTCCCCCACTAAACCCTTTTGTTTGAGATTTATCAATTGGCTAAAGAAGGTGTTGCTCTTTGTATCCTCATAATGTGCTATCATTTCTTCCATAAAAATTGACCAAGTGACAATTTTTTCACGGGAGCAAAGCCATCGATACCATACAAATGTATTTTGTTCTAAATGTAAAGTTGCAATGCGTACCTTTTGTGTGTTTTGCACATTACGGAGATCAAAATATTGCTCCATCTGTAGTATCCATGTTATAGGATCCTTTCCATCAAACTTCCTCATATCCATTTTTTGGAATATGGTGGTTCTTCCCGCCAACATTAGAGTTTATGAAATCACGATTAACATTTATTTTGTTCTCATCATGAGGTTCTTCTACTATCTTTTCACCATTAGGAAACATTTCTTGTATCAACTTTGTCAAACCTTCGATGTCTTTTTTTAGATCATTCTTCATGTTTTCCATGTTGTATTTCATGTCATCCATCTTAGCTTCCATGCCAGCTTCCATGCCATCCATCTTAGCTTCCACGCCTTTCTTCAAAACTTCCATTTCATTTTTTGTTGCTCTTTGCGAGAGTGGAATTTGTTGCACTTGCTCTTGTAATTTTGATAGATCATGTTGCAATTCTTCATCTTCATGAGTCATAGTAGAGCCTTCTGAAGGCTTAATGGGTGTTGAATTAATTTTACGGGGCATATTTTAGAACCCAATACTGATATATATTCTACAATATGCCCTTGGAATCAATTCAAATTGATTCTTCAAACAAGACTTATGCAATTCGGAAAAAAAATACACACCTTTTTCTTGCTTTTGAGGAGCTCGATATTGAAATTGGATTATCTTTGTGATTGTAGCACGTCAATATTTGATTTTTGGTACCAACGTAGCCCTCTAAATTATCTTTCGAATGCCACAGGTCTGACCTGATTTGGATTCTCCATTTTGTGTCCAATCTCCCATAATGACCTAATTATGGACTGGTTCAGTAGAGCGAACTTGTACGACTTTCCACGTGTCACTGTTTCATCCTTTGTCTCTGAAATTGATAGCCAAGAAACTACAGTCTGTTTTCTTATGACCGCTTTTTACGGCACTCCAATCTGATGCCCAGAGAGAGATTTATTTAACTTTTCCCACGATCACCTCTTTGAGATGAAATTCAGGAGCTTGAAAAAGCACTACCTTCCACAGATCATATCTCCAAAAATATTGCGAGCCAAGCTCTGAAATTTTTTGACGAATTTCTTCATGATTTCAACTTCGCACCATAATAATTTCAGATTCTGAACCTTCGTAGAAAAAAAGTTATAGCGCAGATTCCACGATGACCTGTTTGGAGCAGCAAAACCCTAGAATCCAAAGCTCTGATACCAAATGTTGCGTAACCAGCTCCAAAAATAGAATAAAAGAGATATCAACGCCTTATAAATGAGCCAATTTGAGGGGGAAACCTCCAATACATTACATAAATAAACAATTCTTGGATGATCCAATTTACAAAACCTCCTTTCTATATATAGGAGTCCATGGGGCCATAAAGTAATCCTAGTGGGCCACAATGTAATCCTAGCCGACCTAACAATAATAATTTAAGGGCACAATAGTAACAAAATGGGGGTTACAAGGGTACAATAATAACAATAAGGGGGTTACACTAACAACAATAAGGGATTATACTAGTAATATAGGGACCTAACAAATTTGTGCTAGTATTTTTTGATGATACACTAATCTACAGCAAGTCCTGGAAGGTTCATGTTCAACATGCTGACAGGGTGCTCAAACTATTGCAGGAGAAACAATTATATGCAAAAACATCCAAATGTTTATTTGGAGTACAAGAGGTGGAATATCTCTGTCATATTTTATCTCACGAGGGTGTTAAGGTAGACCCTAACAAAATTAAAGCCATTAAGGAATGGAAAGTCCCCACAACCATAAAGAAATTGCGAGGATTTCTTGGGTTAATAGGGTATTATCGCAAGTTTGTTAAGAATTATGGGAGAATAGCAGCACCTCTAACAACATTATTGAAGAAAGATGCATTTTCATGGACTCCTGAAGCAACTAAGGCCTTTGAACATCTTAAACAGGCAATGTGCCTAGCACCGGTCTTAGCTACGCCAGACTTCACAAAAACCTTTATTGTGGAATGTGATGCCTCAGGAAATGGAATTGGTGCGGTTTTAATGCAGGAAGGAAGACCCATTTCTTTTGAAATTCATCCAATCAAAGGAAAGTATTTACAGAAACCTATTTATGAGAAGGAAATGTTAGCAATACTGCATGCACTAAAGAAATGGCGAACTTACCTAATGGGAAGACACTTCAAGGTAAAAATTGATCATGATATTCTTAAACACTTTTGGAACAAAGGCTATCGTCAGAAGAGCAGCAAAAATGGGTCACAAAGATGTTGGGTTATGACTTTGAAATAATCTACAAAAAAGGAAAGCTTAATGTTGTTGCAGATGCACTCTCGAGAAAGAATGAAGAGGTGGAAGCATTGCTTTGTGCCATTTCTATTATCCAACCAGATTGGATAACTGAAGCAAGAGATGAATGGAAGAAGGACAAAGATGTATGGATACTCATTCAAAAGTTGCAGCAAGATCCTAGTACATGTGATACATTTAGTTGGAAAAATGATTCCTTATGGTACAAAGATCGCTTATATCTTTGTAAGAATTCCCAACTAAAACAAAAGATTCTTCTGGAATTGCACACTTCTCATTTAGGAGGACACTCAGGATTTTTAAAAACTTACCACAGGGTGAAGAAAGAATTTTTTTGGGATGGCCTTAAATCTGATATTCAAAACTTTGTGGCGGAATGTTTGGTTTGCCAGCAGAATAAAGTTGAGACAATTAAGACCCCGGGTCTTCTACAACCTTTATCCATTCCAAGTCAACGTTGGGAGGAGATTTCAATGGATTTTATCACGGGTTTACCTAATTCCGAAGGAAAGAGTGTCATCATGGTGGTAGTTGATAGACTTACCAAGTATGCACACTTTTGTGCATTATCTCATCCATTTAAAGCAAGTACAGTTGCTACTACATTTATGGACACAATTCAGAATCTACATGGAAACCCAAGGGTTATTGTGAGCGACAAAGATCCCATTTTTACTGGAAATTTTTGGACGAAGTTATTTTCTTGTTTGGGTACTCAATTAGCTCATAGCTCATCTTATCATCCTCAATACGATGGTCAAACTGAGATAGTAAATAAATGTTTGGAAGGATATCTTCGTTGTTTTGTATCTGATAAACAAACACAATGGGTCAAGTGGTTACCTCTTGCTGAATGGTGGTATAATACTTCCTTCCATACTGCAGCAAAAATGACCCCATTTATGGCACTTTATGGATATCATCCACCATCCATCACATCATCTTTAAGAGAAAATTATAAGGTTCAAGCAGTGGAAGATCACATCGAGCATCAAAAAGAAGTTCTCCAACTCTTAAAGGATAACCTGAGTTTGGCACAAAATCGAATGAAACAACAGGCAGATCAACATCGCAGCGAGAGAAGTTTTGATGTAGGAGATTGGGTATTTTTACGGCTACAACCATACAAACAAATGTCCCTCAAGCAAGCTAATAAGGATAATAAATTATCGCTAAAGTACTATGGTCCTTACAAGGTGTTGCAAAATATTGGTACTATGGCATACAAATTGGAGCTTCCTGCTTCTTCACGAGTGCATCCAATTTTCCATGTTTCATGCTTAAAGAAGGTTATAGGTGAAACTCTTCCAGTTTAAACAATATTTCCAGAAATTAATGAGGAAGGAAAAATCATATTGGAACCTGAAGTGGTCATGGAAACAAAAACTCGACAGCTACGGAATCGATCAATTTCAGAGTATCTCATCAAGTGGAAGAACTTACCCACTGAAGATTCTACATGGGAGGATGAGAATTTTATATAGAAGCACCCAATCCTACTCAAGCATTGAGGACAACACTTTTTTGAAGGAGAGGGGCATGTTAGGTCCCTATATTATTAGTATACTCCCTTATTGTTGTTAGTGTAACCCCCTTATTGTTATTATTGTACGCTTGTAACCCCCATATTGTTATTATTGTGCCCTTAAATTATTACTATTAGGTTGGCTAGGATTACATTTTGCCCCACTAGGATTAAATTGTGGCCCCATGGACTCCTATATATAGAAAGGAGGTTTTGTAATTTGTATCATCCAATAATTGTTCATTCATGTAATGTATTGGAGGTTGCCCCCTCGAAGTGGCTTATTTCTAAGGCGTTGATATCTCTTTTCTTCTATTTTTGGAGCTAGTTTCACAACATTGAAGTGCAATACTGTCCAACCAATGATCAAGTAGCCAATATCTTTACAAAGGCTCTCACAAAAGCGAAGTTTACCAAACTTCGATCCATGCTTGGATTTCAGGAAAGTTGTCATTAAGGGGGGATAGGCTCTAATGCCTCCTTCCTTCTCCTATTGTGTCACTTCTGTAAATCCTTCAATTCTATCCCAATTTGTTCTTAAGGGGGGATGTTAGGATATTTCGACACATAGGAAATAGGCTCATTTTGTGTCACCTTTGTAAATCCTTCAATCATATCCCAAGTTGTTCTTAAGGGGGGATGTTAGAATATTACGACACATATGAAATATTTAAGAATGACTTAGTCTAGTGTAGAGTTAGGTAAAGTGTGTTTCTTTACCATGTACATTTGTAACTTATAATCTGACGGTCACGATTTGTAGTGATCCGATGGTTATCTCTCACCTTGGTATTAACAACACTTGATCTGTGGCTTAACACCCGATTGGTCCATGATCTCTATTTAAAGAGCATGGAGGGTCATTTGTCCGGTAACCATTTATGAGAGAAGCATATGTAACTTTTCTTTTTATATTAATAAATTGCCTGAAGTGGTTGTGTTGGCTCAGGCCGTGGACCATTTCCGTCTTTGAGGGTTTTAACCACGTGATTGTACTGGTGTACTGATTTGTGATATATTTGTGAATGGTTACCTTTGGTTCTTGAACTACGGAACTTACCCTATAAATTCCTACAAAAAACCATCTACTAGAATGCATGGGTACCAACTGCTGCAACTGCCAGTCAAGTAGGATGCCCTTTGTGTACATGGTTGAGTTAACTAATAAATTTCAATACCTATACCTGCACCTGCAAATCCCTCTCCATTATTGTCATCATGGGTTTTCTCGGATTATCCATAACCATGCTCTGGGTTTTGTAGGCTTACCCTAAACTATGCCTAGGGTTCTATTTGCTAACCCTAAACCATGCTTATATGAATCCATGTCCACTTCACTCTCACACATGGTTTCTAGCTTACCAAAAACTTACACTGCAAAGTGGTTTCTGTCTTACCACAAATGTGCACTTACATACACACTCACAAGTGGTTTCTAGCTGAACACAAACCTACACTTATAAAGTGGTTCTTGGGTGACCACAAATCTGCAATTACAAAGTGGTTTTAATATTACAACGAACTTCATGCGGGTACACATGCCTCATCATGATTTCATTACACACTCCAATTCTTGGACTTACCAAGTACATAATTTATAAATACCACTACAAAAAATCATAGGTGTGCTTACTAATAAATGCATGTGACACATAGAACACCATCATCATTAGTCTATTCCACAAACTCAAAAAAAAATTAACTCAGTTGTTCATCATCCTTCATCATCCTTTAATGTTTGACGCAACTCCTCTTATGCCATCTTCATTGCCATGTCTTCATTAAATCAGGTAGTAAATAATTCCTACAAATAAATATGTCTATTGTTGAAATGGTGAGTTCCAACATAGACTCAAACATGTGATAATAGTTAGCAAGACTAATTTGTTAAACATTCAATCCTTTCCACCAGACATATATCAATACAATTTTACATGACTTGAATTTGACCATAAATACTTATAAACAAGATGTCGTGAAACAAAAATAAGGGTTGGCTTTCTCATGCCATGGTTCCTCAAAAAATAAGATTTCAATGGAATAAAACATAAAATAGAGAAAATTTGGCTAGATTTCAAGATAAAACACATTCAGGAGGTTTAAACTCCAACGCCAACACCAAAAGTATGTGAGACCCACGCATAGAAGTCAAAAACATATTAAACGCAACTTGAGGTTCACATAGGTCCATACAACAACGTATTGAATTTGCCACACCACGCCACAATATCATGGCCCACACATTGCTATGCACACAAACAGAGCTGTCTGCACTTATCTGCTCTAGCTTTCCTCCCACAAGCAAGATGCAATCATACAACAGGTTGCATGTTCCTTAAATGCTAACACATTTCATTTTGGTGGTCCCCCTTCTAGTCTGGGATGCAATGAATTCAAATCTATGCTTTCAGCATTAGGTCCCCTTTGGCCTCGAATGACCATAAAGTCATAATTCATTTCCACAAGCCTTAAATACAAGACCCCAACCATTTTTTTAAGTCTGCGTTTATATACAATCCTCCCAACACATTCCACGCATATGCACTGCATTTTATGTGCCCTGTTATCAAGTTATATCTGGTACAAAAAATGTAGATTGGGACTAAAATTTCCATTTTTAACTTGTCTTCCTCACAAAATCCTTATAATACAATGTTTATCTAGATACAAATATATAAGGCAAGGCTCGATCAAACCTACATCTGAAAGGTGCTTATAAATGTTAAGGTAGAGCTCAGGGTGACCTGTTTTCTGCAGATTTTTTTGCAAACCCTTAAGAACCATTGTTATATCCATATTTTCTGGGTACAACCATTTGTTGAGAATCTTAATGTGTCTTTGCAGCCTCCTAAAAATTTCCATCTGTCACATACCCATGCACCAACCATGAAAATGTTTTCCTGCTAGGTGGTTTTCCAACAATTTTCATTACAACCACCAATCTTCCCACTCGCAGCAATTTTTTCTCCACCACATAAACCATTAATACCCTGTCATATATCTCAATTGATAGTTCTTGGCCTATGGGATAAATACCAACCCTGACCCCAAATCTGTAACATTCTCCATCAGATCGTTGGATTCTTCATCGTCCCTGAATCTCTTGTGGGGCAGGGACAAAGGCAGATGGAGAGGGTTGTCATTTCTCTAAGAAACAACATCTGAATCAAGCATATCGAATCTCCTGCTACCTCTTTCCACAACAATCATTGCAAATTGGGATATTGGCAAATGAGATTGTGGCATTGTGGTAGATCAACTCTACACCTAGGCACACAAATAAACTCTCCAACTGAGCCCCAGATTAGCTCTAATAATCGACCAAATTTTCCTAGAAAAATCTCTTCTTGTAGGGTGCTTGGATCAAAATGGAAAAAAAAAAATCATAGAGAGGATCATAGTACAAAGGGTGAATTGGAATCTCCTAAGGATTGAGCAACATGGCATCTTTAAGAATAAGTCGATGCTTGAAAACATGGAGGTTAGTGAGAATTATCCCCTAGTGTTTATCGACAATGAACCTCATGGCATAGCTCGCGCCAGTATCGAATCCTTGGGTGGTAGTGGTTCGAAGCACTACCATTGCCAGAATAATCATCTTTAACTCATTTCTCCAGTCGTCTAGTGTTTCCATGATGTGTGTGTGTGTTCCAACACCTGTCGAAAATATTGAGCAAAACAATAGATAAATGGATGCTTCCCCCACAACACAAAGAATACAACAAATGTGGAAATAATAGTCAATACACAGACAGCGTAAGAACATAAGAGTTGAATGAAATTTATTTTTCTATTCCATCACTCTAAAAAACAAATGAAATTACATTTCTTATACAAAATGGTCGAAGCTTGAAAACCTAGTCCTATTCAATGATGTTCAATGTTGAATGGACATTCAATAAATTCTCATCCTTGGGTTGTCAAAAGACCCATATCTTCATTAAATCAGCACGTAGGCCGTATTCTCATTTATACATGAAAACACGTAAAAACATGTTCAAAACATAAAAGGGCGGATCTCAAATAATATCGGTTCCAGCTTTGAAACCTCATCGCATGCAGCACTTCATCGCAAATTTCAGATCGGAAAACTTAACTCTTAACTAGTGTGAAAACGGCTAAACTTAAATGGTTGTGAATGTGATGTGCAATATAACAATCACATCACATGGAAAATAACATAACTTGGGGATGGCAGAAGGTAAGTGGTAAACAATGCGAAGTGTGATCTGCAATGCAGCTAACTGTTGGTAAGTGTGGTAAGGAAAATACAAAGGAATAAGGTGCAAAACAAGGTTTTGGCTCATGCGGTAAGGTTAAGGTGAGTCCCGCCAAATATCGCATCAGCATTAGAATAACATATGGTGAATGGCTTAAATGGTAAAACAAAAAACTTGCGATTGCGCACTGCAGGAAAAAAGGAAAGTTAAAGTGGTGGTTGAAGAAATAAACACGGAGGATGGCTCAGGTATTCTATTTGATGTGGTTGCACGAAAACGCCTTCGGGATCTTGGATCCTTGTTTTTCCTTCTCGGCAGAAAATTGCTTGAAGTGTGGGTTGTTGCCGCTTCTCATTCATGGCGGTTGTTGGGAGTATATTCCAACACTCCCCATTAATCACAACTGCTGCCATCAGTCATTCCCAGACACTATCTGAGGTAAAAAAAACTTTTTTGTCCCAATGGCTTTATGAGGATATCAACAAACTATTCCTCTTTCCTATAATGCTGCAAAACAATCTCACCATTGTTAACCAATTCTCTTATAAAATGATATTTTGCATCAATATGCTTTGTTCTCTTGTGGAAAACAGAATTCTTTGACAATGCTATTGCTGAGATAATATCATAATAAATTTTAGTTCCTTTTTCTTGCTCATTACACAAGTCTCTCAGCATCCTTCTCATCCATACTGCTTAGCATGTTGTTGTTGTTGCTGCCACATATTCAGCTTCTACTATTGAGAATGAAACTATTGGTTGCTTCCTTGAAGCCCATGAAATGTCTCTCAATCCAAAATGAAACACATATCTAGATGTGCTCTTTCTATCATCTACACTTCCAGCCCAATCACTGTTAGTGTAACCAATCAACTTAAAATTATCAGTTGAGGAGTATAAAACACCATACTCCTTTGTTCCATTCACATACCTCATAATTATTTTGGCTTCTTGCCAATGTGTCTCATTTGGTGTCTCCATGAATCTGGAAATTAAACTTACAACATACATAATATCAGACCTAGTTACAGTCAAATACATTATACTGCCAACTATTCTCTTGTACAATGTCAGATCGATATTCTTGCTACAATCTTCTTTGCTTAACTTCAACCCCATGACATTTGGAGTTACTGCTGCTTTGCAGTTCTGCATGTTAAACCTCTTCAAAACTTTTTCAACATATTTTTTTTGGGAAATAAAAAATCCTTTTTCATTTTGCTTTAATTCTATGCCCATGAAGTATCTCAATAAACCCAAATCATCCATTTCAAATTCATTCTTCATGACTGCTTTAAAATCAGCAATGAGAGAAACTTCATTTCCTATAAAAACTAAATCATCTACATATAAAACAACAATAAGGATTTTACCGTCATTTTCTTTTATGTATACTGTGGGTTCACCATTTGAATTTTCGAACCCATTATCCAACATGTAAGCATCAATCCTGATGTACCATGCTCTTGGTGCTTGCTTCAACCCATAAATATATTTCTTCAACTTGCACACTTTGTGCTCTTGGCCTTCAATTTCATAGCCTAGAGGTTGTTCAACATATACCTCCTCTTTCAACACTCCATTCAGAAATGCTGATTTCACATCCATTTGGTAGACTTTCCACTTTTGTTGTGCTGCAATGGACAACAACGTCCACATTGTCTCCACCCTTGAAACTAGTGCGAAGGTTTCCTCATAATCTCTTCCTTGTTGTTTTTGCTTGTAGCCTTTCACAAAAAGTTTTGCTTTATGCCTTTCTATCTTTCCTTCAAAATTTCTCTTGGTCTTATAGACCCATTTTACTCTAATGACTTATTTACCTTCTGGGAGGTCCACTAACTCCCATGTGTCATTCTTTTATATTGCACCAATCTCTTCATTCATTACTGCAATCCATTTTTCTTCTTTTATTGCATCTTCAAAATGAATTGGTTCATCAACGTGAAAAAATAAAGCAAATAAAGAATTCATACCATTATTATTGTCAGCTTATTTCTCATAAATTTAACTCAAATTTCTGAATCTTGGTCTTCTTGGTGTGCTTGGAGTTCCAATTGAACTTGAGGGAGTTTCTGATCCCTATGGTGTGCTGGGAGAACATTTTCTACATTGTCTCCATTATGGGCACTACATAAAAGCATTGTGCTTGTGTAGGTGGAGGAGGAGCTTCTGTGGAGGAATTACTTGCTATTGTGCATTCCTCTTGCTCTTCGTGAGACATACATGTCTTCACATTCACTGTTTTCTCTAAACCTACATCCCAAGCTTCTTATTCAATGTCTGCACATCTCTGTTGATTATAAATTTCTTGGTTGATGGATTATAGAGTTTGTATGCCTTTGATTCATCACTGTATTCAACAAAGATACACTTCTCCCCCTTGCTATCCAACTTCTTCCTTAGTCGATACAAGACATGTGCATATGCCAAAAATCCAAATACTCTCATGTGAGTGACAAAATACTTTGTTCCACTCTATGCTTCTTCCGGAACTCTGTTCATAATAGCTTTGGTTGGGCATCTATTTAAAATATAATCTGCACAATTTACAACTTTTTCCCAATACTCATTTGGAAAATTCTTTGCCTTCAACATACTTCTGACCATATCCATGATGGTCCTATTCTTTCTTTCTACAACACCATTTTTCTGTGGTGTATATCTTGTGGTAAATAGCTTGTGTATGTCATTCTCCCTACAGAAATGTAGGAAATCTTTGGAGATCTATTCTCCACCTCTATCAGTTCTCAACACTTTTATGTAGTGCCCACTATGCTTATCAACAAGAGCTTTGAAGTGGCAGAACTGTTCAAACACTTCACTTTTCTGTTTCAATAAATAAACCCATGCCCTTCTTCTATAATCATCTACAAATGCCAAGACATAGTGACTGCCAGCTAATGATGGCATTTGCATTGGTCCACACAAATCTGAGTGGACAATCTCTAAGGGTGCCTTTTCACTTGTACTCTTTCCTGCTGGAAATGATTCTCTGTGTTATTCTCCCAAGATGCAACCTTCACAAAGGCTGTCTGGTTTCTCTATGAGTGGTAATCCCATTACCATCCCTTTTCTATGCAAGAGGTTCAAATCTCCAAAATTGAGATGTCCAAATATCAAATTCCATAACCAGTTTTCATCATTCACTTCTTCTTGAAAGACCTCTTGTGTGACTATTGCTACCACACCTCCCTAATTCAAGTCTGTTCTAAGCTTGAGAGGAAACATTCTATTATTTTCTATATGCACTTCTGCAATGACACTTTTACTTGGAGGTATGTCCATGATTGTACACACACCATTCTTAAAAAATACATTGTAGCCCTTGTTCACGAACTATCCAATGCTCAGAAGGTTACATTTCAGGCCAGGTACATAATAAACATCTAGCACAAACTTCTTTTCTCCCTTCCTTGCCAGTATTGAAACTCTTCCTTTCTGTTGGAAATATGATGCAGAGTGTTGTCCTTGATGGCAACCCACTGAATGGAGATGAAGACATGCGACTGTTGACATGTGTTGTCCTTGATGGCAATCCACCTGATGAAGTTATTCTTGACTTGATGGACTTGGTAAATGATGTAAATCTGATATGATATGTTGTTGAGTGTTGTCCTTGAAAGGCAACCCACTTGATGAAGATGGTGACAACTTACTTGATGAAGTTGTGCTTAAGAGAATGTGTTCCTGATGAAGAAAATATGATGTTTCTACAGTGTGTACAGAAGGCTATGAAGAAAGGATTTCAGAATGTACTCAAAATATGATGAAAAAGAGTATGTCTCTTGGTATACGCGGATTGGCCTAGGGGAAGTCGCGTATGCACGCGGAAAAGAACGTGCCAAGTCGCGTATGGGCTAAAGCGCTCAAAAAGTACAAAACCAAGGGTAACCACCATGGTATTGACCCATTGTATTGGGTAATGATCCACCTAATTGACCCCGTCCAGGTAGTTTTGGGCTCATGGTATTGTTTTGGCCCATGGTATTGAAAAAAGGGGCTCATGGTATTGAAAAAGGAAAACCTATATAAGGAGAAGAAATTCATTGTGCAAATCATGAGTGTGGGTGCAAGATGTCTGAGCTTGAATGAATACTCCTCTCTGAAGTATATCTGAATGGAAAGGGTTACACTTGAATGATAAATCTGAATGTATGATGCACCATTGTTGAAGAAGGTCTAGATCTGAATTGCTCTTGTATTTGCTAGATCTGATTATGGAAGGCTTAGATCTGTGATGAGGCGAGCATCTAGGCGAACATCTGTCTGAAGCAAAAGGGTAGATCTGAACTGAATATCTGATCTGATGAAGTATGCTGCTCTGTAATGATTGAAGATCTATACGCTACTTAGCCGCAGAGGAAGCGCGTATATACGCAGCTTCGCTGAAGATAAAGCGCGTATGCGCAATGAAATATACACTGAGGTATACGCTGGTTTGTGTGGACGGAAGCGCGTATATACGCGACATCAGTGAAGGGAAAGCGCGTATGCAAACTAGGGTTTGCTAAAGCAAGGGGTATGAAATATCTGATCTGTTCTGCTGTGTTTCTGCTATCTGATCTGTGTTGATAAGTATCTGTTGGTGATGTATGTTTGTGCTTAAAAGTATGGAAAGGGTCCAGTCTGAAAATATGATGAAACGTGGCCTGCAATTGGTGTTCTATTGAAGTTGTTGGATCCAGTGTGAAAATTGATGAAACGTGGTCCAAGGTGGTGCTGAGGGTTGTAGCCTTCAGTCAGGGGGTTGTAGCTCCCTTCCAGGTGAGGCTGGTAAACGAGATCGGGGGGTCGTAGCTCCCTTCCAGGAGAGGCTGGTAAACGAGTCAGGGGGTTGGAGCTCCCCTCCAGGAGAGGCTGGTAAACGAGCGCAGGTGGGTGCCTGCGTGCTGGTCAAGTCTGCGCCAGCACATATGTTGTAAGATGTTTTCTCTATAATAAAATATTGAAGGGTGAGCAACTGCAGCGGTGGTTTTCTCCCGATTTGGGTTTCCACCTAAAAATCCTGGTGTTCATGTGTGATGCTTTGTGTGATGGTTTATTCTGTTCTTACTGCACATGTTTACTGTTTATTAAACATCTGATGAATGAATGATGGAATAATATAAGTGAAGATTTAATGACAGATCTAAATCTCTGTGTATATGCTAGTTTCATAAAGGGGATCCGCGTATATACGCTAGTTTACTGAAATAAAGTAGCGTATGGGTTTTAAGGAATGAAAAAGTAAAAATATTTGATTATGCAGTAAATACTGATTCACCCCCCCCCCCTCTCAGTATTTTTCCCAACACTTTCCCCATGACAAAGACTTTACTATCAGTCCCCATTGTCACTTCAGACTTCACATTCTCATCCATATTGGAAAACATTGCTATGTTTCCAGTCATGTGGTTACTACAACCTGAGTTTAAGAACCATACATCTTATTGTTCTTATTTGCTACATTACATGTTAAAAGCACATTACTCTCGTTCAGACTTTCTTTTGCAAAATTTACATTTTGTCTATTATTCATGTCATTTTGTTTCTTCCTACTTTTATTGGCATAATGCCCATATTTTTTACAATAATTACATTGAACTTGGGATTTACCATACCTTTTTCCTTCTCCTTGGTGTTGGCTTGAGTCTTCACTTTGATTCTGGTTGTTGCCCCTTTCGCTTGTGCTTTGAGGGTTGTTTCTTCCACCTCTTTGTGGGCTTCTTCCTCTTCCTTGGTAATTTGATCTTCCTTGACCTCTACCTCGGCCAAAATACATTTGTGTCTTGAAAGCATGTTCCAATGATGAGTTCATTGTTCTGTTCAATCTACGTTCATGAGACATCAGGGATGCACAAAACTCATCCACTGAAAATTGTGAGAGATTCTCTACCTCTTATATTGCCACTACTATGGCTTCAAATCTTGAAGGTAAACTTCTCAAGATTTTCTCCACTATTATTATTTCCTAAAGTGTCTCTCCATGAGACCTTATCTAGGTAACCAACCCAATCACATGTGTGAAGAATGAGTCTATGTTATCAGACTCTTTCATACAGAGAGTTTCAAAATATCTCCTTAGCATTTTCAATTTTGTTGTCTTCACTTTCTCCATGCCTTAATAGGCTGTCTTGAGAATATCCCATGCCCTTAGACTTTGCTACTACTGCAATCCTTGGGAAAATACTCTCGTCTACTGCTTGAAAGATATAGAAGAGGGCTTTGGAGTCCTTCTTCCTATTGTCTTTCAACAAATCTCTTTCTGTTGCTGTCAAAGCACTAAGTGCTGCAACATCTGCTGGTTCTAGAAAGCCATTTTTCACAAGCTCCCATATATCTTGTGAAGAAAACAGGGCCTCCATTGTAATGGCCCAATAATCATAGTTTTTACCATTGAATTGTGGTAATTGTGAATTTTTCACGCTTGTGCCTACTTCTTCCATTCTGACTGTGTAAAGAAACAATCAAGTTGACTATGTAAAAGAGAAACCTTCTCACTACTGTAAAAGCTTTCTCACTGCTGGAGACTTCTGCTTCTACAAACAAACAATCTTACATCTTCTTCAGTAAAGAGAGCTTGTTCTTTTATTGAGAGCTTAGACCTGCTTTGATACCATGTTGAAAATATTGAGCAAAACAATAGACAAAGGAATGCTTCCCCTACAACACAGAGAATACAACAAATGCAGAAATAATAGTCAATACACAGACAACGTAAAAACATAGGAGCAGAATGAAATTCATTTTTCTATTCCATCACTCTAAAAAACAAATGAAATTAAATTTCTTATAGAAAATGGCTGAAGCCTGAAAACCTAATCCTATTCAATGTTGTTCAATGTTGAATGGACGTTCAATAACTTCTTGTCCTTGGGCTATCAAAAGAACCATATCTTCATTAAATCAACATGCATGTCGTATTATGGTTTATACATGAAAATACGTTCAAAACATAAAAGGGCGAATCTCAAATAATATCGGTTCCAGCTCCGAAACCTCATCGCGTCCGGCGCTTCATCGCAAATCGCAGATCGCAGATCGATGAACTTAACTCTTAACTGGCATGGACACAAGTAAACTGAAATGGTTGTGAATACAATGTGCGATAGCACAATCGCATCGCACGACAAATAACATAACCTACGGATGGCAGAAGGTAAGTGGTAAACAATGTGAAGTGCGCTCTGCGGTGCGACTAACTGTTGGTAAGTGCGGTAAGGGAAATACAAAGGAATAAGGCACAAAACAAGGTTTTGGCTCATGCGGTAAGGTTAAGGTGGGTCTGTCGGATATGGAATCGGTGGTAGAATAACATATGGTGAATGGCTTAGTTGGTAAAACAAAAAACTTTTGATTGCGCACTGAGGGAAAAAAAGTAAGTTAAAGCGATGGTTGAAGAAATAAACACAGAGGATGGCTCGGGAACTCTGTTTGCTGTGGTTGTGTGAAAATGCCTTCGAGCTCTTGGATCCTTACTTGTCCTTCTATGCACAAAAACTATTGAAGTGTGGGCTTCTGCCGCTTCTCATTCATGGCGGTGGTTGGGAGTATAATTCCAACAACACCCAGATACACATGCTTTGCAAGGTACTAACTCACTGCTACTTAATATTTCTTAAATTCGACATGCCAAGGAAAATCCTTCACACGTACAACTATATTAGATGATGGAAAAACTAAAACTAAAAAAATACACATATACTATCTTATTTCCCTTGGCCCAGGAGGTGCCAAGGCCAGCCCCTTATGCCCTCTAATACCAATTTGAAAATTTAATAAAGGCTTAAATTAATCAAATAATTTTAGATATAAATACATGTAGTGTTGTCTCAAGATAGGTAAAATATCTTGAACAAACAATCACTTGGTTGAGAGAATATCTCAATTGCACACCAATCTAGGAAACATCTAGATCTAAACTACTCCTAGGAAATATGAACAAACTCTTTTACATAAAAAATAAATAAATAAATAAAAATAAATCACAACAAAAACAAGTAAGAATTATATTCTCCGAATCATGAAAAAAATTCAAAACATATTCAGTATTGTTTCATTGATATATGAACCCCAAATGAAAAAATAGATTGTGATTAGAAAAAGAAAGAAATTAAACATAAATTAAACGCTAGAAAAGTAGTTTTCATGTGGCCAATCGGGATATGAGACAGAGTTAGATATGGACGGAAGGCACTACACTCTGTATATTGTAAATTGAAACCATTGATATCATCGGGCAATTCAATGCTGTCAATAACATCGTAACATGAGTTCTATAAATTTCACATAATGGTAGTGTAAGTGCATTTTGGTTATAAGAATTTGGTAAGAGGAAAATTTCCCACAGTAGTAGTGTAACTGCATTTTGGTTATAAGAATTTGGTAAAAAGAACGTATATAACATTGTAATGGATTGGTGAATCATGGCTAAGCTTTTAAAAAAACAATATGCAGGATTTACTTAGTCAAGAACATTTGAGAAGAAATGACTGCCTCAGCAGTCACGTGAATGACTTACATGGAATGCCAGACATCAAAAATTTATAGATGATTAGGATTCCCCATTATCCATGAGGAAAATAATAATTCCTTTCTTTTTCAGCATTAAAACCCTAACCACTTCCCACTTACTAAGCCAACCCGTTTTGAATAGAGAATGAGTACTGTTGGAATTTCTGAATGATTTCAAACAATAGAGGAATAAAAATTCCCCAACTTCAACTTAAGAGATTCAGTGTAAAATTTTGGACAGAGACAACATAAAACAAGCTATTTCATTAACCTTGATAAATATTACAAAATCCCTCAGAACTACTGTTCTAGTTTACAACAAAAAAAATTCAAGTTTCTGTTGACTACTACAAAACACAGTGTAAAAATCTGCTCTTTGTCCCCTTTGTTTTCTGCCTTCAGACTTTACATACACACAGTCAAAAAAAAAACTTTATGTTCTCAGCCCTTTGGCATAATACACTTCCTGTCTTTTATATACATTATAAACATATGATGTTTATAATATGTATTATGAAGCTTATATATATAATATAAATAACCCAAAAAGGTTTTAAAGTAAAACTGTCGCATATTAAAACATTAAACTTTTACCAAGGTTAAAAAAAAAGCTTTAATAATATTTTCATCGCGGACTTTAAAACTTCAAACAAAAACCCGTTTAATACAATCATTACGTCCAACTTCTCCATGGCTGATTGGATTCCAAACCATGTGATCAGATTTCTATTGGCTGGTGGTGGAGCTCGATGGACTTCAAACAATCTTCAAACGTATCGCATCGCAATCTATATGACTTGGTTTGTGGGCGGTCCGAGTGATAAAATTAATATTTTGTGGATGTGATATGCGATAGAGGCAATATTGCATCACAAACTAAATAACATAGCTTTACGGCTGGAGCGGAAAACTTTAAAATGTTGCAATGTGCGCTGCTGGAAAAATAAAAGGTAAATCAAAAATCAGGTTTCAAAACATTAAACAAGTGCTGGAAATTAATACGGTTGGTGGTGCAAGGTTAAATGCGGCATGGTGCAGGTTTAAATTGTTGGATTGCGTGGTTTGAAAACCACGGTTCTACACGGCAAGATAGAACTACAGCCACACAAAAAATATAGAATTGCAGGCTCAATCAAATCTAGAATTCATTGCTTGGTTCGGTACCAAACTGAATTTTAAGTTTTTACTTCTGTTGTTGTCCTTCTGGTCTTCCTGTCGTTTAATTTCTTCCTCTTCTGCAAACTGTGTGTTTGAAATTAAATTCCAATACTCCCCCTTAATTTCAACTGTTGGATTCTCTTCCATACTTAAACATTTTCTCAAATAATTAAAACTTTTCTGCCCCAATGGTTTTGTTAAAATGTCTGCAAACTGCTCCTATGTTCTGCAATGTTGCAAAAGAATTTCCCCATTGTTAACTAGCTCTCTGATGTAGTGATACTTGGCATCAATGTGTTTCATTCTTTTGTGAAACACTAAATTCTTTGACAATGCTATAGCTGAGCTATTATCACAATAAATTGTTGTGCATTTTACCTGTTCATGACACAAACTCCTCAACATTCTTCTCATCCAAACTGCTTGACATGATGTTGTTGTGGTTGCCACATACTCTACCTCTGCTATTGATAAAGCCACAATTGGTTGTTTCTTAGAAGCCCATGAAATGGCTCCTGAACCCATATGAAAAACATAACCAGAGGTGATTTTCCTGTCATCTATACTTCCAGCCCAATCACTGTCAGTTTATCCAATCAATTCTAAAAAATTTGAAGTGGTGTACAAAATTCCATACCTCTTTGTTCCTTTCACATACCTCAGAATTATTTTTGTTGTTTTCCAATGTGCCTCCTTTGGCCTTTCCATAAATCTGGAAATTAAACTCACACCATGCATAATATCCGACCTAGTTGCAGTCAAATACATGAGGTTGCCAACTATGTTCTTGTATAAACTTGGATCAAAATCCTTGCTGTTGTCATCTTTGCTTAACTTCAATCCCATCACTGTAGGAGTAATTACTGCCTTGCAATGCTGCATATTAAATCTTTCCAAAAACCCATTTACATATTTGGCTTGAGAGATAAAAAATTTATTTTCATTTTGCTCTACTTCTATTCTTAATAAGTATTTCAACAATCCCATATCAGTCATCTCAAATTCATCCTTTACGACTAATTTAAAATTCTCAATGAGGTAAGCATCATTACCTGTAAAGATCACATCGTCAACATACAAAACAACAACCAACATCTTACCATCTTTCTCCTTGATGTATAATGTAGGTTCTCCTTGACATTTTTCAAACCCATTTTCCAGTAGATAGGCATCTGTCCTACTGTACCAAGCTCTTGGTGCTTGTTTCAGCCCATATAGAGCTTTCTTCAATCTGCATACTTTGTGCTCTTGGACTTCTTTCTCATGTCCCAGAGGTTGTTCAACATATACCTCTTCCATCAATACTCCATTTAGGAATGTTGATTTCACATCCATTTGGTAAACTTTCCACTTGTGTTGTGCTACTATGGACAACACTTCTCTCACTGTTTCCATTCTTGCAACTGGTGAAAATGTGTCTTCATAATCTCTTCTTTGTTGCTGCTTGTAGCCTTTGACAACAAGTCTGGCTTTGTGCCTTTCAATCTTACCTTCAACATTTCTTTTAGTCTTGTAGACCCATTTTACTCCAACTACTTCTTTTCCTCTTGGGATATCAACTAATTCCCATGTCTCATTTTTCTCTATTGCATCCATTTCTTCATCCATAGCATCTATCAATTTCTTATCTTTTACTGCTTCTTCAAAATGAATAGGATCATCAACATGACAATACAATGCAAATAAAGAGTTCATACCTTCATTTGCTACCTCTTTCTCATAAATATCATTCAAATTTCTGAATTTGATTCCTCTTTCACTTGGTGTACTTGTGCTTGTAGAAGCACTCAAATCTGCTCCTTCTGATGTGCTTGGAGAAGCATTGTTATCACTTCTCGAGGGTGTTCTCATACCTACTTGTAGTGTCCCTTGCTATCCTTGTTCTGGTCTAGGTGGTGCTGCTAATGAGGGATGTATTTTAGCCATCTCTTTCTCATTATCATCATGAGACAAAAAACTTTTTACATTCGTTTTTTTCTCAATGCTTCTATCCCAAGCTTCTTCCTTAATGAATTGTACATCTTTGCTTATAAAAAAATTCTTGGTGGATGGGTTATACAACCTGTATGCCTTGGATTCTTCACTATATCCAATAAATATGCACTTCTCCCCCTTACTGTCCAAATTCTTCCTTAGCTGATCTGGAATGTGTGCATAAGCCACACAACCAAAAACTCTCATGTGGGTGATACCTTGTTTTATGCCACTCCATGATTCTTTGAGAACTACGTTCATTACAACTTTGGTTGGGCATCTATTCAAGATGTATGCTGCACAATGTACATCTTCAGCCCAATATTCATTTGGAAAATGTTTTACCTTCAGTATACTTCTTACCATGTCCATTATGGTTCTATTTTTCCTTTCAGCGACTCCATTTTGCTGCAGTGTATACCTTACTGTAAATTGCTTGTGTATGCCATTTTCTCTACAAAAAAGTAGAAATTCTTTTGAGATATACTCACCTCCTCTGTTTTTCTTTAACACCTTAATATGCTTCCCACTTTTTTTCTCTACAAGAGCTTTAAAGTGGCAGAATTTCTCAAACACTTCACTTTTATTTTTCAAGAAATACACCCAAGTTTCTCTTGTGAAATCATCAATAAAAGTCAGCATATAGTGGTTGCTTGCTAGTGATGGTGTTTTCATTGGTCCACACAAATTTGAATAGACAATTTCTAAGGGTGCCTTTGCCCTTATGCTCTTTCCTGATGGAAAGCTTTCTCTGTGTTGTTTGCCCAAGATGCAGCCTTCACATAGGCTTTCTGGTTTCTCAATCGATGGTAATCCCTTTACCATTCCTTTTCTATGCAACAAATTCAGACCTCCAAAGTTGAGATGTCCAAATCTCAAATGCCATAACCAGTTTTCATCTTTTTCTTCTCTTTGGAATGTCTCTTGTGTCACTGCTGCCATTTCAGCTCATTTCTTTAAATCTGCTCTCACCTTGAGAGGGAACATTCTGTTCCTTGTCATCTTCACTTGTGCAACACATTGCTTTCTTGGTGGTTTATCCATGATGGTGCATACATCATCTTCAAAGAAAACATTGTACCCCTTTTGAATGAGTTGTCCAATGCTCAAGTGGTTACACTTCATACCAAGCACATAGTATACATCTGATATGGATCTTCCTTCTCCCTTCTTTGTCAAAACACTTAATCTTCATTTTCCCATGATAGAGACCTTACTGTATGTCTCCAATGTTACCTGAGACTTACATTTTCATCTAATATGGAAAACATGGAAATTTTTCCATTCATATGGTTGCTACATCTTGAATCTAGAAACCATATATCTTCATTCTTTTCTTCAGCCATATTACATGCTAAAATTAACTTCTCTTGACTGATATTTTCTTTAGTAAAATTAGCACTAGGTCTATTACCCATTTCACTCTGTTTCTTCCTACATTCATTGGCATAATGGCCATACTTTTTACAGTAATGACATTGGACTTGGGATTTATCATACCTTTTTCCATGTGCTTGATTTTGTCCACCTTGTTGGTTGTTGCCTTGGCCTTGTTTCTGATTTTGGTTGCTTCCCCTTCCATGAGTATTTGCAGTGCTGCTTCTTCCTTCACTGCTTTGGCTTCTGCCTCTTCCTTTTCCTCCATAGTTTCCTCTGCCTTGACCTCTTCTTCTTCCGAAGGAAATTTGGTTCTTGAAGGCATGCTCCAAAGATGAGTTCGCTGTTCTACCCAATCTATGTTCATGAGTCATCAATGATGCATGAAGCTCATCAACTGTAAAATTTGAGAGATCCTTTGTCTCTTCAATGATTGTGACTATCATATCAAACCTTGAGGGTAAGCTCCTCAATACTTTCTCCACTATTCTTCTCTCTTCTACTATCTCTCCATGAGATCTCATTTGAGTGACCAACCTAATCAATAGAGTAAAGAATGAATTTATTGTATTAGACTCATTTATCCAAATAACTTCAAAATCCCTTCTCATTAATTGAATCTTTGCAGTTTTTACCTTCTCCATACTTTGATAGGTTGTTTGGAGAGTATCCCATGCATCCTTGGACCTCTTTGCTGCTGTAATCCTTGGAAACACACTTTCATGCACTACTTGATAGAGATAGAAGAGGGATTTGATTCTTTCTTCCTATTGCTCTTCAGCGAATCATTCTCTGCTTGTGTTAAGGCATTAAAATTCATCTGCTGGTTCTTCTAGAAAATCTTCAACAAGCTCCCATAAATCTTGAGAGGCAAATAGGGCTCTCATTGTGATTTCCCAATAGTCATAGTTCTTCCCATTAAACTATGGGAATTGAGTATTTCCTATACGCGTGCTTGTGCTGGCTCCTGCCATGGATAGCTTAATGAACTATGCTAAAAACTTGACTGCGCTTTTAAATAAACTGTCTCTCTACTTGAGAGTTAAACTCTGTCTTCAAAAAAAATTCTCTGGACTGCACCTTTTAAATAGAAAGCAAAACTCTGTTTTGTAAATACTTGGTATTTTCTGAGCCTTCATGCTACTGATAAAAAGCTACAACAACACCTTCTTCCTTCAGCTTCTTTGACAACTTCAAAGAACTTGGACTAGCTCTGATACCATGTTGGAATTTTTGAATGATTCCAAACAATAGAGGAATAAAAATTCCCCAACTTCCACACACAAATTCAGTGTAAAATTTTGGACAGAGACGACATAAAAAAACTATTTTATTAACCTTGATAAATATTACAAAATCCCTCAGAACTGTTGTTCTCGTTTACAACAAAAAAAAATCAAGTTTCTGTTGATAGCTACAAAACACAGTGCAAAAATCTGCTCTCTGTCTCCTTTGTTTTCTTCCTTCAGGCTTACAAAAATACACACAATCAACAAAAAAAACTTTATGTTCTCAACCCTTTGGCATAATACACTTTCTGTCTTTTATATACATTATAAACATATGATGTTTATAATATATATTATGAAGTTTATACATATAATATACATAACCCAAAAAGGTTTTAAAGTAAAACTGTCGCACACTAAAACATTAAAATTTTACCAAGGTTAAAAAAAAGCTTTAATAATATTTTCATCGCGGACTTTAAAACTTCAAAATTCAAACTTGTTTAATAAAATCATCACATCCAAATTCTCCATGGCTCACTAGATTCCAAACCATGCGATCATATTTCTATTCGCTGGTGGTGGAGCCCGATGGACTTCAACCAATCTTCAAACGTATCGCATCGCAATTTATATGACTTGGTTTGCAAGCGGTCCGAGTGATAAACTTAATATTTTGTGAATAAGATATGCGATATGTGATAAAGGAAATATCATATCGCAAACTAAATAACATAGCTTTGCGGCTACGAAGGAAAACTTTAAAATTTTGCGATGTGCGCTGCTGGAAAAATAAAAAGTAAGTCAAAAATTAAGTTTCAAAACATTAAACGAGTGCTGACAATTAATACAGTTGGTGGTGCAAGTTTAAATGCGGCATGTGCAAGTTTAAATGCGGCGTGGTGCAGGTTTAAATTGCTAGGTTGCGTTGTTTGAAAACCACGGTTCTACACTGCAAGACAGAGCTATGGCCACACAAAAAATATAGACTTACAGGCTCAATCAAATCTGGAATTCATTACTTGGTTGCGTGCAAAACAGAATTTTAAGTTTTTATTGTTGCCACTATCCTTCTAGTCTTCCTGCCGTTTAATTTCTTCCTCTTCTGCAAACTGTGCAATTGAAATTAAATTCTAATAAGTACTGTAGTAAAAGATAGCATGGCCTACTATTTGTGCACTATCTAATTGCGCACCATTAGCTAGCATTACAACTCGTGTTCCCAGTCTGACAAGGACCAACATGTATAACCAGAGCCCGAAGTTGCTGGAGTGCCAACAATACACAAATACCCTAATAACAACGCAGTATCAGCTATTGGAACAACTAATGTTATGGATCTGACAATAACCACATGTATATCTACATATTCTGGAGCCACAAGTTGATGAAACCCTAACAATATACAATTAGAGATTCTCAACCTTTCCTACGTGAACGTTTTTTCTTTGTCACTCTTTTGAAACAAGTAGAAAGGCTTCTTTGCCTCTATGCTGGCATGGATGAAATTTGAGGAACAATAAATGACTTAAATGTTAAAGAATGTAATCTCAACCACCTGCTAGGTGTCGAAACCGTTAGTCCAAGTGTCATAGGTCAGTTTGAGTGAGTCCAGCTTAGTCGAGTTTAACTCTAGTTATTTATTGTCGATGTTTTCAATGTAATCTATTTAATTATTTCGTAATCTTGAGAAGAGCGAACGCTCTGCTCCATTTTACTTTTCAGTTTCTCAATTCTTTTCATGGTATTGGAGCTAGCTTGCATAAGCCTCCCTGGAGAGCAGCAACAGATCCAAGAAGGAGCAGTAGAGAGGAGAAGTTGGTTGGCGCGACTGTTAGGCTAATACTCGCGCCAACGCGCCGAAACAAGGGATTGGCGCAAGAAAGCAAGCCATACCCGTGCCAGTTTTTTACCTCGCGTTGCTTTTATTAAGTCGCGGTCGTTTAGTATCGGGACCGCGCCAGTCAAAGAATTTTTTTTAAAAATACAGGTAGATTTACGTATCCGGTTGATACATGTAAATTTACCTGCGTTAAGTGTCGTTCACTTGCACATTTATCAAGTGACGCGGGGGCCGGAGTGAATTTCTTGCGTTATGCTACACGCGGGACAGGATTTCATTACATGCGTTAAGGTATATTTTTTTAATGCTGCGTTAATCAATTCAAAACGTTTTTAAAAAAAAAGGTAAATGCAAATATGCATGTGAATTTTTAAAAAAAGCTTTAATATGAAGGTTTTCAAATGTTAAGGGAAGGTTTCTATGTTAAGGGAAAGTTTTTTTTTTAAGTTTTTTTTCTATTTAAAAAAAAAACTTAAAGTGTGAAAAGCTTTTTTGAAAGGAAAAAACATTTTTTTAAATAGCATGTGTGAAGTTTGTTTTGGAAAAGGAGATTCCGTTGGAAAAAAAGATTTTTTTTGAGTTTAAAAAAAAAAAAAAACTTAAAATTGAGAGTGTGAAAGCCTTAAGAAAGTGAAAGTGAATGTTTAAAAGGAGAATTTTTTTTAGGAAGAGATTTTTTTTGCATATATAGACTCGTTTTTTTGTGGAAGCCAAGCAACGAGGTCATGGGAAAAGCCAAGAGGCTAAAGCAAAAACAGAAGATGTTCGAGATCTTTTTAGATCTGGAAATAAGAAGGCAAAAACATGCCTATTCACTAAGATGCATAAAAGGATCAGTTGATGAAAGTATACTTCCCTTAATCTCAGATGCCAAGACAGCCAGGGAGGCATGGGATACCCTTGAGAGATGTTTTGGTGCAAAGAGGAGCATTGAACTTGAAGATGAAGGTGGATCTGTAGGAGCAGATCTACATCGAGATGACGAATTTGTTGAATCCCACTGTGCTCAGCCACATGTGGATGATGTCTGCGAAGTAAGTGCAGAAAAAACAGAGAGAGTGCACGAAGATGCTTGTGAACCCCACTGTACATAGCTACATGTGGACGATGATTTGATGATCTCAGCAACGGATCTTGCTGACGAAGATTTGATGATACCGACAACATGGTCTGTTGACGAAGATATGATGAATCCAGCAACAAAGCTTGCTGATGAATATGTGATGATTCCAGCAACACAACTTGTTGATGATGATATGGCGATTCCAGCAACAGAGATTGCTGATGATATGGTAAATCCAGAGATTAATATTGTTGATTTTGACAGAGAATTTTTTACTAATGATGACTGGTTGCAGATGATGCAACAAAAAAAAGATATTGACATGATGCTATTTGGTGAGAAAATCCCACTCTAGTTAGTGGAATACAACCTGTATGCAGTAGCACACGTTAGAGAAGAAGAGACAGAGAAAAAGACAGAAATAGAGAAAGAAGCAGAGACAGAAGAAAAGAAAGAAGTCTGCAAAGAGAATGCAGAAACATAGAAAGATGTTGAAGCAGAGAACGAAGCACAAGAGGATAAAGTTTCCACTGTAGAGCAAAGGGAAAGAGAGACAAAGAAAGAAGAAGCGCAACAGGAGAAAGCTCTCATTGTAGAGAAAAAATACCAGAACGAATGTCATTCTGCAAATATTTTTAATTCTAACATTGATTTTCAGTGTGCAGGTATACATATTGATTATGAAGAAGAGCTAAAGTTTATTGAAACATGGCTTGCAACACCATGTTTAGTTGAGGTCTACATAGAAGATGTAGATATGAATGTTGAAGACGACATGAATGACGAACATCTCAATGAAATTTTCATGCATTGGAGTTTTGAAGAGATAAGAAATTGTTCTAATCTTATGTTGCAGCGGATTGATGATGATAAGCGCACTACAGAAGACAATATGTGGCAGTAACCCATATTTTTTGAAGATTTCCAGAACATTCTCAGACAGCCTGGAACAATAGAAGACCTGCACCAGCAAATAAAGAAACAAAGTTCTCAAAGATATAGAAAAGAGAAAAATTTGAAACAATTTAGAGGCTACAGAATCTGGGAAAAGAGAAGAAGAAAACTAAATCTAGTTGAAAGTCAATTTTTAAATTGTAAGTCTCGCTGAGACATAGACCAGCAGGTATCTGAATTAAATTTTTATGTGGTTGAAATTAAAGGGGAGTGTTAAAGAATGTAATCTCAACCACCTGCTAGGTGTCGAAACCGTCAGTCCAAGTTTCATAGGTCAGTTTGAGTGAGTCCATTTTAGTCAAGTTTAACTCCAATTATTTATTATTGATGTTTCCAATGTAATCTATTTAACTATTTCGTAATCTTGAGAAGAGCAAACTCTCTTCTCCATTTTACTTTTCAGTTCTTAATTATTTTCATTAAATAATAACAAAACTCGGGAGAACTTGAATGTTTGAAACGATTTCAACCACTACATTCTGTCTTTATTAATAACTAAAATCTTAATGTGCAATGAAATTGTAATTAGTTTCTTTTCATCTGAAGATATCTTCCAGTTATTTTCTTAAACATCAGTGGCTACGTATCCATGATGAGATGTTCAAATGTGTTTCCACAGTGTGATAATCTTTAAAAAATCTAGAGTAGCTATGTACATAATTATTTATTTTTACGCCGATAGGCGTAACCCCCTATCGGAAGGAGCATGTTTTGTGATTAGACTAATTAATTTTTTTGATCTGATGGTCTGGATTGAGAGATGCCGGTATATTCTGGTCGTCGCCACTAAATCAATGGATGAAAATAAAAAAAGTAACTTCCTTGCATATCTAAATCAAGTGTTTAAACCATACTTAAATTAATTTTTTACAAAACATGATTAAAAATTTACTGTGCCATTTGTTGACCGCCACCTATCAAGATTAACCAGTGATGGTTCAAACTAAAATGCCACCTGTTTGATTGTTCAAATTCTCAATTAAACGTCCGCCCACCACCTATAAACGTGGAAACCACTGAAGGATTGGTATGTTATTTATGCATGCGTCCAACGCATGACGATTAAGGTGGCGGGTTGATGTTCGATCAGTTGATTTTCTATTTGCATGTCGTGTACATGCAAGAGAGTCTAACCTTGTGAAATAATGTGACTGCCAGTAGGAAAAGGTCCTCGAGAGTCCAGCCGGTGATAAACGGCTCAAGCAGGGATACCACGTGGCTTTCATTGTGAGCCACAAATTAGCATTCCTCCTATCGCCCCAATTGTCGCCGGCCTCTATATATAGCGCCCTTTCTATGCCCATGCTCCATATAGCTTCAAAGCGGATAACGGTTATGCCAAGTGTTTGAAGGCGCGAGCGGACAGAGACACGTCGTGAGAGGAAACTTCATGGGCACCCTAGTGGTTTCAAATCAGATAACGGTGGAGGAGTGGAACGACAGCTACCGTGTGCTGAGTTGTCTGTGGGAAGCAACGTGGAGCAAATTGTTTGATTTACCGCTGCCAAGAAAAAGTAACTGGAGCACGAAATATTTTTGTAAGTCGATGACTGCGTGGGATTATACATTAGGTCACTCTGTGGAATACAGTAATTGTCGCAAGGTTGGCATTGAGTCCAGATCAAATCGCTGCCGCAGGGTCGATTATTGCATCCATGGTTACTGGATTAATGAACACGACGTCCAATGGAGCATGGCAGGGTGATAACCCCCTGGATTTTGTGTTCCCGCTGCTCATAGTGCAGATCTGTATTGTGCTGCTCGTCACCAGAACACTGGCTTTTATTATCAGGCCGTTGAGACAACCTCGCGTCATAGCAGAAATTATCGTGAGTCCCAATGCTTTTTTTTGGGGAGTCGAATTTTTTAGCGTCGATTCTCTTTTATTCATTAATCGTTTATGTTTTCCCTGCTATTTTCAGTCTCGTTCGCTATTTTTACGTTTAATTCTTTGGTTTATGCACTGTTCTTTACATTTCGGTCTCCATGCTCTCTATATAACACTGCGAATACCACTTCAACATCTCATCAACATCTATTCACATCTGTGAAAGTGCCCACTATAAGCAATATTTTTATCGCATCTCAGCAAATAGAAAATATCTTGTTCTTTATGTATTTCCTCTTCTGATTTCAGTTCAGGTTTGGGCAGAAAACAACACAAAAGGAAGCCATGTCGGTGAGCTTTCATTCCTGTTCTAACTAATTTGTGTCAGAGGGGATGTTTAGTTAGGTGTAGTATAAAAGTAGACTGGATTTCCTTCATGTCCAGTATTAACTTGTCTAACTCTCCTCCATAGGGTTGGAAATTGCAAAACATTATATCGTTTTTAAAAACAATGCTTTTAATCAAGTAATCAAAAGAGGTTTTTGGAAATGTCTTTTAAATTTGTGGATCCAAATATCAATAATGATGAGTAATATTACTTAAGAGTTAAAGTCATCCTTGACAAACATTTTGTCAATAATTTTCATCATGAAATACACTGTAGATTGTGTGTTGCTTTTTTCCAGAGAATATGGTTTTCTAAATGCATATGCTTATAGCGCTGATACGAATCCTGCATTCAGATTGTCGAAATAGAGGTGCGCATGGATTGCAATGGATGCGAAAGAAAAATAAGGAAGGCTTTGTCCAAACTCCAAGGTAAATAAATAAGGCTTTGTCCAAACTCCAAGGTAAATATATCCTTGTTAATTATTGTAGGGGACAATCCAGTCGAGGAGGGAATCAATAATCCTCTCTTGGATTTTGAGAATCGATTATATCTAGTACTGATACATGATATGTCATATTTAGTCATATAAGCATTGCACTAACCCATGACAATTCAATTAACATAAATAATTTCAATGTGAGAAGCAGCAGTTAATCAGGAAAATAGTAATAGGAGTATGTCAGTCAGTATGTAAGTTTTTTAATACTTTTTGACAGAACTTTATTATGAGTTATATAGTAATATTTTTTCAAGTTATAGTTTTCTTAAATTTATTTTAAGCTGGAGTTTTATTTAAACGGTGGATAGGAATTTGGATGATAATGTATTTTCTTAATTTTAGAATGTTTATTTTTCAAATTTTACAATGTTTATTAAATATTTCAAAAAATATATAATAATTAGAAAAAATAACATTTTATAACAAAATAGTGTTTATAGGCTTGTTTATTTTCAAATAATATTTTTGACATTTCAGTTTGGTAATGAGTAATTATTTTGTAAATAGTAAGGATTTAGTCTCGACTAAATATATTATCAAAAATTTATTAGTAGTTAGAAATGTTGATATTTATCATAAATATAGTTATGCTTTTTCATTTTTACAATTAAATTGATTAACAAAAAAAAATGACTAATTAATAATAATAAAAATCATATAAATATGAGTTATGGTTTTTGGACATATAATATAAATAAGTTATGATATTGACTCATCATTTATTTTCAAATAATATTTTTGACATTTCAGTTTGGTAATGAGTAATTATTTTGTAAATAGTAAGGATTTAGTCTCGACTAAATATATTAGAAAAAATTTATTAGTAGTTATAAATGTTGATATTTATCATAAATATAGTTATGCTTTTTCATTTTTTCAATTAAATTGATTAACAAAAAAAAATGACGAATTAATAATAATAAAAATCATATAAATATGAGTTATGGTTTTTGGACATATAATATAAATAAGTTATGATATTGACTCATAATTTTTTCAATGTTAGTTAATCAAGATAGACTTTGTTCAATTTTTTTAACATGGTCAATTATGATCGGTGAATTTACTACACATATTTGTGATTATTTAACATAATCATATTTATTAATATAATTGATAAATAAATACTTGCTTATAAAAATTAAATTTTTTATATCATATGTTTTAAATATTAATTTAGGAAAATAAAATATTAAAAAGGTTTAAAAATATAAATTTCGTAGTATAAGTAATACAATTTTTATTATCCTTTTATTAAAAGTGTATGACACATCTTTCCTAAAGTAAAAATAAAATGTTCATTAAATTAATAAATAATGTCAACTATAATGAGAACAAAAAAAATACATATGTTTGGTTAATTTTAATTAAAAACATTATTGGACCAATAGATGCATTAGAAAACCCTATATGATAGAGATATCTAATTCCTTTTGTTCTCAATTTTAGTTGGCATGTTAAATAAAATAATCTCTAACTAAAAACTAATGTGAGCTATAATTAAACAACTATACATATTTGGTCAAAATTAATTAAAAACATTATAAAACACAATAACAAAATATAGATTGGAACAAAACACAATAACCCCAACATACCACATGATTGGAACAAAACACATGTATTTAAAAAAATATAGATTGGAACAAAACACAATAACCCGAACATACCACATGATTTGAAACCATAAAATATAGTTTTACATTTAAGAATCATTCAAATAAATTATAAATATAAATTTAATAAATAAATTTTTATATTATATTTTATTTAGGAAATATTAATTTTATTATTAATTTTTTTATATAGTAATTTTGGAGTGTTTTTTTTTAACATATAAAATTTTAACAAATTCTATTTTTTTTTAATTTCAAGATAAATTTTAATAAACACTAATCATTATTATTAATTATCATTATTAATTTTTTTATAATCAAAATAAAAGAAAATGAAATTAATAATAAAAATAAAACTTGAAGTTTACTTAAAAAAAATTAAATTTTTTATATCATATGTTTTAAATATTAATTTAGGAAAATAAAATATTAAAAAGGTTTAAAAATATAAATTTGGTAGTATAAGTAATACAATTTTTATTATCTAAAAGTGTATGAGATGTATAATTCTTTTTATGCTTACTCTAGCTTTGACACATCTTTCCTAAAGTAAAAATAAAATGTTCATTAAATTAAGAAATAATGTCAACCATAATGAGAACAAAAAAAATTACATATGTTTGGTTAATTTTAATTAAAAACATTATTGGACCAATAGATGCATTATAAAACCCTATATGATAGAGATATCTAATTCCTTTTGTTCTCAATCTTAGATGGCATGTCAAATAAAATAATATCTGACTAAAAACTAATGTGAGCTATAATTAAACAACTATACATATTTGGTCAAAATTAATTAAAAACATTATAAAACATGAATAATCCATTATTATTGCGCTTATTCACTTTGATCTTTAAATTACAACTCACTATGAAGGACTCATGGTTAAGATATTTCATTCTCACCCTCAACCATCAATAACATATTTTGATGGAAGAAGAGAAAAAAAACTTATATTTCTCATTTTTAATATATATATATATATATATATATATATATAATTCTAAAATGTTTCATTCCCTAAACAAAACAAATAATTTAAATCAATTCCCTTGGGTTCACCAATTCCTTTGGTTTATAATATTAAACCCTTGGGTTTATTAGTTCTTTTGGTTTATAATATGAATAATCGATCAATGTCATCCATGATCAAATGTCACATTCTCACAAATATTGTCTCAATATGAAAATCACCCATGGCCAACCATGGTCATATTTGGTCCAACGTCGCATTATGACAACAATTGTCTCAATGTTTAAATCAATTCCCTTGGGTTCACCAATTCATTTGGTTTTTAATTCGTTGGGTAATGGATTTCCATTGGGTTCACCAATTCCTTTGGTTTATAATATTAAACCCTTGGGTTTATTAGTTCCTTTGGTTTATAATATGAATAATCGATCAATGTCATCCACGATCACATGTCACATTCTACATTCTGACAAATATTGTCTCAATATGAAAATCACCCATGGCCAACCATGGTCATAGTTGGTCAAACGTCACGTTGTGACAACAATTTTCTTAATGTTTAAATCAATTCCCTTGGGTTCACCAATTCCTTTGGTTTATAATATTAAACCCTTGGGTTTATTAGTTCTTTTGGTTTATAATATGAATAATCGATCAATGTCATCCATGATCAAATGTCACATTATGACAAATATTGTCTCAATATGAAAATCACCCATGGCCAACCATGGTCATAGTTTGTCGAACATCGCATTGTGACAACAATTGTCTCAATGTTTAAATCAATTCCCTTGGGTTCACCAATTCCTTTGGTTTATAATTTGTTGGGTAATGGTTTTCCCTTGGGTTCACAAACTCCTTTGGTTTATAATATTAAACCCTTGTGTTTATTAGTTCTTTTGGTTTATAATATAAATAATCAATCAATGTCATCCCTGTTTAAATCAATTCCCTTGGGTTCACCAATTCCTTTGGTTTATAATTTGTTGGGTAATGGTTTTCCCTTGGGTTCACCAATTCTTTTGGTTTATAATATTAAACCCTTGAGTTTATTAGTTCTTTTGGTTTATAATATGAATAATAACAACAATTGTCTCAATGTTTAAATGAATTCCCTTGGGTTCACCAATTCCTTTGGTTTATAATTTGTTCGGTAATGGTTTTCCCTTGGGTTCACCAATTCCTTTGGTTTATAATATTAAACCCTTGGGTTTATCAGTTCTTTTGGTTTATAATATAAATAATCGATCAATGTCATCCATGATCAAATGTCACATTCTGACAAACATTGTCTCAATATGAAAATCACCCATGGCCAGCCATGGTCATAGTTGGTCGAACGTCGCATTCTGAGAACAATTGTCTCAATGTTTAAATCAATTCCCTTGGGTTCACCAATTCCTTTGGTTTATAATTTGTTAGGTAATGGTTTTCCCTTGGGTTCACCAATTCCTTTGGTTTATAATATTAAACCCTTGGGTTTATTAGTTCTTTTGGTTTATAATATAAATAATCGATCAATGTCATCCATGATCAAATATCACATTCTGACAAACATTGTCTCAATATGAAAATCACCCATGGCCAACCATGGTCATAGTTGGTCGAACGTCGCATTGTGACAACAATTGTCTCAATGTTTAAATCAATTCCCTTGGGTTCACCAATTTCTTTGGTTTATAATTTGTTGGGTAATGGTTTTCCCTTGGTTTCACCAATTCTTTTGGTTTATAATATTAAACCCTTGGGTTTATGTCATCCATGATCAAATGTCATATTCTGACAAACATTGTCTCAATATGAAAATTACCCATGGCCAACCATGGTCATAGTTGGTCGAACGTCGCATTGTGACAACAATTGTCTCAATGTTTAAATCAATTCCCTTGGGTTCACCAATTCCTTTGGTTTATAATTTGTTGGGTAATGGTTTTCCCTTGGGTTCACCAACTCCTTTGGTTTATAATATTAAAACCTTGTGTTTATTAGTTCTTTTGGTTTATAATATAAATAATCGATCAATGTCATCCATGTTTAAATCAATTCCCTTGGGTTCACCAATTCCTTTGGTTTATAATTTGTTGGGTAATGGTTTTCCCTTGGGTTCACCAATTTTTTTGGTTTATAATATTAGACCCTTGGATTTATTAGTTCTTTTGATTTATAATATGAATAATGACAACAATTGTCTCAATGTTTAAATGAATTCCCTTGGGTTCACCAATTCCTTTGGTTTATAATTTGTTCGGTAATGTTTTTACCTTGGGTTCACCAATTCCTTTGGTTTATAGTATTAAACCCTTGGGTTTATTAGTTCTTTTGGTTTATAATATAAATAATCGATCAATGTCATCCACGATCAAATGTCACATTCTGACAAACATTGTCTCAATATGAAAATCACCCATGGCCAACCATGGTCATAGTTGGTCGAACGTCGCATTCTGACAACAATTGTCTCAATGTTTAAATCAATTCCATTGGGTTCACCAATTTAAATCAATTCCCTTGGGTTCACCAACTCCTTTGGTTTATAATATTAAACCCTTGTGTTTATTAGTTCAAAACAAGAGGATATACACCAAGAACCAACTTTATATAAAGAAGAAATTAATCCAACCATATCTTGTAATGAATTGGAAGGAATTACCACGCCTCAAACTCTCAAGATAGAAGGATATAGAAAGAAGAAAAAGGTAATAGTGTTGATTGATTCAGGTAGTACCCAAAATTTTATTCATTGTAAGATAACCAAGGAATAGAATTGCTTATTATATTCTACACCAGAGTTTAAAGTGATGGTTGCAAATGGAGGAACTATAAAGATAACCGTAGGGTAATATGTATTGAATAGCCCAATTATTTCCATTTAAATGGGTGGTGTTGATGTATTATTAGGAGTTCAATGGTTACAATATTTGGGTACGATAGTTTTTAACTTTCAATAACTTTTCATGATTTTTTTTTGAGAAGGAAAGGAAGTTGAATTAAGGGGTATCACGGGGAAACAAAGAAATTTAATCAGCTCTAATGGCATCACAAATCTTCTAAAGAAAGAAAAATGAGGAGTAATTCCACAATTATGCTCACTACAGTTTCAAACATTGAAATAATCTTTAAGAGAAAATTCTAAGGTTCGAGCAGTGGAAGATCACATCAAGCATAAAAAAAAGGTTCTCCAACTCTTAAAGGATAACCTAAATTTCATGTATAATTGGATGAAATAACAAAAAGATCAACATCGCAGCGAAAGAAGTTTTGATATAGCTGACTGGGTATTTTTACGGCTATAACCATACAAACAAATGTCCCTCAAGCAAGCAAAGAAGTACATTAAATTATTGCTAAAGTACTATGGTACTTACAAGGTGTTGCAAAATATTGTTACTATGGAATACAAATTGGAGCTTCCTGCATCTTCCCGAGTGCACCCAATTTTTCGTGTTTCATGGTTAAAGAAGGTTATAGAACTCCTAGTTCAAGTAATGTTTCCAGAACTTGATGAGGAAGGAAAAATCATATTGGAACCTGAAGTAGTCACAGAAATAAGAAATCAATAGAAATTGATCAATTATAGTTCTTGTTTATGTCAATATTGTTGAACGGATAACGAAAATTGATCAATTATAATCAATAATGGTCAACTATATGAAGACCATAGTTAACCATAGTTAACCATATTTTAACCATATATTAACCACAGTCAACCATAGTCATCCTTAGTTAGCAATAGTCAACGATCTTACACCATAAATAACTTAGGCAACCATGGTCAAATAAGGTGAAACATGGTTAATCAATTTCCAATAATTGTTTATGTGATTAACATGGTTAATATTGTTCACCCATGTGCAACATGGTTGAACATAGTCAAATATTATCAATATGGGCATCATGGTCAACCATAATCATATATAGATAAACAATAACAACCTTCATGAGCCATGTCCACCCATAGTTAGTTATATGTTAACCATAGTTAGCCACATTTGACCAAGCTCAATTGTGCTCAAACATGGTCAAACAAATTCAAGCATAGTAATACATGCCCAAACATTGTCACTCATTGTCATCTGTGTTCCACCATAGACAACCTTAGCTATCTATAATTAACCATGGTGAAAGTTAGTAAACCATGGTCATCTCTTGTTAACCATAGTTCACCTTAATCAACTCATGCTCTTCCCACTCTTCATTCCCAACCATGGTTAGAATGGTCAACCATGGTCAACCAAGATCTACATCATTGAACATCATTAGAAATCATTACCACAAAAGGAATACCTTGGTCACCTATGTTTAATCCTTATTAACCTTTAGTCAATCACGATCAATCCTCATTAACCTTCTCAACCATGGTTTTCCATCATTTACCATTATAAACCATGGTTGACCCTCTTCAACGATCATCAATCATGGTCAACCATAGTTAATAATGGACAAAATTCGTCAACCATATGTTGACTCATAATAAACCATGGTCATCCTTAGTTACCAATAGTCAACCATGGTACAGCAGAAACAACTTGGCTAACCATGGTCAACTAAGGTCAAACATGGTCCAACCACTTTTAATAATTCTCAGTGTGATCGACATGGTTAATCATGTTCAACCATGGTCACATCGTTGCACATGGTCAACCATAGTTACCATTGACATCATGATCAACCATGGTCAACCACAATCATCTATAGGTAAACATGACAAGCTTGATGAACCGTTTACACCCATATTCAGCCACATGTTGAACATAGTAAACCATGTTTGAACAATGTCAATTGCGATAAAATATGGTCAAACAAACTCAAACAATGTCAAACATTGTCACTCATTGTAAACCACGGTGAATCATGGTCAACTATGATCAACCATGTCCATCTATAGTAGAGCATAATCAACCTTGAAAAATCCACACTCGTTCCACTCATCATGGCCAACAATGGTTAACCAAGGCCTCCATGATTTAATATGGTCAACCATGGCCATGCTTTGTCAACATGGGCGACCATAATCTATCATAGGAAACTATTGTCAACCATCTGTAAATTTGACAAACCATGTTCACCCATTGTCAATCCAAGATCTTCATGCCCAACTAGAATATGGTCAACAACCATTGTCAACCATGATCAAACATAGACAACTCTGGTCAATGTGGTCAACCATTATTAATCATAATCTATCTTACTGAAATATGGTTTGATGTAGACAAACATGTTCATCCATAGTCAAATATATATTGAACTCAATAAACCCTAGTCAACCATATCTTGAATAGATTAGGGGTGGTTAATTGTAGTCAAAAATTCTCTATTAATCTTCTTTCAACCAACACAAGCACATTAATAAAAATGGTTTTTACAAGAAAATGAGAGGCTCCATCCATCTTTTATATTTTATTAGAGGTATGAAAATACTAGCTCATATCAACTACGTTTACTAATATATTTGTGTTAATAATATAATTAAAAGAAGATGCAATTATTGAATTTTGGTTGTATCACGTAAGAGGTAACAAAATAGTAACAACATCCTTATACTGTGTTGGTTTATGTTCCAATCATAAGCAAGGCCATGTTCTGCTGATAACACAAGAATCCATAGCCATGTACTTTCACTTGGAAAATACACAAAGTGATATCATATGAGACCCATTATTACCGCAAGTAACCGCGGTCACAAATTCTATATATTGGAAATGTTTCAAATGTAGTACCATTGGCTTCTTGCTTGAACTATCAAAGACAATGACCGAATGCATCTAACAACAATGGTTTTGAAAATGTTGTTGCCTGGATGTTAGACTATTGAATCTCAAATAGGACAGAAGGGTCAACCATTAGGATGTTTTTTTTTCTCTTTTTTTTTAGTAATCTTCATGTCATTCTAATGAAGATACAAGCTATTAATGTCTTCGGAAAATTCGAAAGATTTATCGTAGACTCAAGGTATTCTATTTTTTAGGCACGTGGTGATCGTTCTAAATCTTATCGTCTTATAGTCCACTAGACCAACATAACACGCAAGGCTTGTGAGGAGTGCATATGCAGATCATAACATCATGTTGAACCATACCTAAACAAGGGAACTTGCGGAGCAGAAAATCCCTACCCTAAAGTGACGGAGGGATTGAACATGAGTACTCAGCATTAACATCATCTGAATTGTGATGTTTGTAATGTATTTATAAGGTGAACAATAGCAAATTTTAAATGTTGAAAATATTAAAGTCGCATGCGTATCTCGTGTAGGTAGAAAACAGAGTACAAAGGGGTAGTGTACATTTCTGAGCATTGAACAAAGGAATGGAGAAAGAAGTAAGGATGAATTAAATGTTTATGGGAAGTAGTCACCATTGCAGAGATGAATTTATGTTCTATGGGCCATAACCGCTTTTGCAAAGGAAATGAATACTTTCGTGGTCCAAATCACGCAGCTGTAGAGTTTATTAAAGAACAGTATTTTTGGGCTTTTAAATCTTCACCAACCAATCAGAACCAATTTTGTTCAACATGCCAAGTATTTTAAACATTTTGAATTGGGCCATGTCATCTGTGGTCCCCACCATTTCATCTCCCATTGCCAAATTTTATTTAAGTGTCTTGTTGATATGAATTCCCGCTGATATAAATCATTCGATGCGATATCAGCATATCGCAATCGCCATTTCCAAAGGCCACCGCATATATTATGTTCCAAAGTATAGCTGCGATGCGATGCGATGTGGTCCCTACCACCATCGCTCATCGCAATCGCTCGTCACAAAAGTTCTCCGCCCATCCGAAGTTTTAAACCATCGATGGTGCGATGCAATGTGGTCCCACCACAATCGCTCATCACTCATCGCCAAAGCAAAGTTCATTCTGCCAAAGTCGTTGTTCCGCCGATCGCTAATCATCGATTGCAATGTGGACTCCACTCACAAATCGCGCATATGAATTTTTGGTTTAAGTCTTTATTTATTCGCCACGACTGAAGTTTTAACTTATTCTTAGGAATTTAATGTATGGCAATTTTATTTTCATTTTTTTTTTAATGTTTAAAGAGTGTTGCACCATATAAAATGAAAAAAAGCCCGTAGGCTCAGGTAGTTATAATGTTGCATTGTTGTGTAAGCCTGCAGGCAGAGAGAAAAAAAAAACACAGTAATACCAGAGACCACTGTTTTGTGCGTTTTGAGAGACAGAGAGAAATATTGTGAAGAACACTACGTCTATAGCAGTCAAGTATTTTGTAATCCCACTTCAGTGGAAGAAATTTTGTAATACTTTTTAGTTATGTTAATGAAATAGAAAGCATTTTATGCCATCTCTGTCCAGCAGTAAACAAAATTTTTATTATTCTCTATGTTACAAGGAGAGTATTATTCTCTCAGTCATTGTTATGCAATTATTAGAAATTCCAACATGGTATCAGAGCTAATCCAGGCTCTTTGAAGGTGTCAAAGAAGCTGAAGGACGAAGGAAGATTTGTTGCAGCAGTTCTCCAGCAGTGTGAAGTCTCAACAAAGGTTAAAGTCTAGGTATTTCTCAAAAAAAATAGATTTGTTGTTTTGATTAAAATAGTAGTCCTCAGAGACAGATTTTGTCTTTTAAAAGAAGAAAAGACAGTTTGTTTATTGAAAAACACAGTCAATTTTATTTTAGAGTTCAGTTTATAAGCAATGGCTGGACCAAGCACTAGTATGAGTATTCGAAATACTCCGCTTCCCCAATTTAATGGGAAGAACTATGATTATTGGGCCATTACCATGAGATCCTTATTTGCTTCCCAAGACTTATGGGAATTTGTTGAAGATGGTTTTTTGAAGAACCAACGAATGTAGGCAAGCCTTTAATCATAGCCTTGGCAGAAGGTTATTGAAGAGCAATGCTGAGAAGGACTCTAAGGCCCTCTTCTATCCTAGATAGCAGGCTTATGAAGTGTATTTCCAGATGCAAAGGGGAGATCTAAGGATGCATGGGATACCTCTGAGAATTGCCTATCAAAGTGTGGAGAAGGAAAGTGTGAAGATAGCAAAACTTTAGGTATTGAGAGAGATTTTGAAACTCTGCGGCAGAAAGAGTACGATAACATAAGAGCTCGACTCACCCCCACCTGTGATTGGGATGGTCACACAGATAAGGTCCCATGGAGAAACACTTTAAGAAAGAAGGATTGTGGAGAAACTATTGAGGAGCCTACCCTCACGGTTTGATATTATTGTTACCACCATAGAAGAGACTAAGGATCTCTTAAAGCTCACTGTAGATGAACTTCATGCATCGCTGATGACTCATGAACAGAGATCGGAAAGATCTGTAAACCCATATCTAGAACACGCCTTCAAGACCCAGATGCCTTTTGGAAGAGGAAGAGGCAGAAGCCAAAGAAGAGGAGGAAGGAACAACCCTTCACATTTACACGGAAGGAGCAACAGTCATAATCAAAGCCACGACCAAAGCAGCAACCAGCAAGGTGGACACCAACATGCTCATGGAAAAAGGTATGACAAATCCAATGTCCAATGTCATTATTGCAAAAAATATGGGTACTATGCCAATGAGTGTAGGAAAAAGAAAAATGACATGAATAACAGGTAGAATTCTAATGTACCAATAGAAGAAAAGAACCCAAATAATGTGTTGTTAACATGTAATGTAGCACAAGATAGACAAGATGATGTATGGTTCTTAGATTTAGGATGTAGTAATCACATGACTGGAAACATAGCAATGTTTGCCAATCTTGATGAAGAAGTAAAATCTGAAGTAACAACAGAAACTGATACTAAGATATCTGTCAAGGGAAAAGGCAGAGTTAATATCCGTGCAAGAAATGGAGAGCAGAAATTTGTGCCAGATGTGTACCATGTTCCTGCCTTGAAATGTAATCTCTTGAGCATTGGGCAGCTCATAAACAAAGGTTACAATGTAGTTTTTAAAAATGATGTGTGCACAATAATAGACATACCTCCAAGCAAGAAGATTATCGCTGAAATACAAATGACCAGCAATAGAATGTTTCCACTCAAGCTCAATACTGACTTGAAGAGAAAAGAAAAGAATGTAGTAGCTGTAACTCAAGAGGTCTTTCAGAAGGAAGTGAGATATGAGAATTGGTTATGGCACTTGATATTTGGACATCTCAATTTCGGAGGTCTGAACTATGCTCGGATGATCTCGCTTACTGCTTCCCAAATTCCACTCTTTGAAGCCTGTGTGTTCTTTCTGTTTGTCTTCTGGAACACTTCCCAACTCCATAGTGTTATTGATACGATCCTTCAATTCCAAATACGCTTTCTGATAAAAATAACAAAACAAGCCGAGAGATGTATAAATGAAATAAAGAATGTGGAGTAACTAAAAAAGAAATAAGTTTGATCCCCACCGTCTGTTAATTAATTCATTTAATTTAATGGTACCACCTTACCTTTACATGCTTCCATTCTATAGTAAAGGAAAGATTTTCATTTTCCTGAACACAACATGCCGAGAAATATGCCTCTTGGGATCTGTCCTGAATGGAGTAATTATAACAAAATGGAAGCCAAATCTTTGCAAAATGTGAAGCTTCCAAGAGGGCATAAAATGTAAGCGAGGATGCTCCATCATCAGAAACATAACATGACAGTTTTCCTACAGGATAGTCTACAGCCAAAGCGGACAGTACTGTGTTTATAACAGTCAGCGGAGGTTCTTTGATAGGATCAGCGGTGCATATAAATATATCCACAGATGGTAGATCGATGTTCTCAAACCTGTAGATCGTATAAATATTTACACAGATTAATTAATATTCATTTAACATACCCATGAAAACGTTGCATGGAATCTTATTTGATTGTGGTTGTGGTGGAAAATAGATGAGAAAATTATTACCTCTGAGAAAGTCTTTCTGGGAAGACTATTCGCTCAATAGGCCACCACCTGAAGGCTTTCTCTAGAATCCAACTGTAGGCAAAGCCTAATTCTGCGAGAAATATGAGAATCCATGGCCAATATTTCTCACTTGGGATATACATTAGGTGATAATATAGGAGGGAAATTATTACAGAAAAGTGGGCGCAGGCATAAGCTCTGTATATGAAGGATTTCTTTCCCAGTGTCGTGTACAGAGGAAAGTCCTTAGGCTCCATCGGCGCTTGCTTCATTCGCCAATTATCAGAAACAGATTAGGACAAGGTATGTTTCGGCTTCTTCGCTTTGATCTCAGGCACCATATTCAATAAGCTGGAGAGTCTTAAGTATTCATCATTCTGAACCTCCTTTATGGAAACGTACAATGCTCAAACTGCAAATGCCTTTTGAAGATATTTAATCCTGCCTTTTGAAGATATTTACTTCTATATGTCTTCATTAAATTATATCATATATCAAATTAGAAAAATGTTTTTGATATTAATCATTAGGATTTAGTAAAGGTTTCTAATTATTTAATATAATTCATTCTAAAAAAATAATAAACAATATTATATGGTTATAAAATTCTATCAAATTTTAATTAATTTAAAAAAAAAAAAAATTCAAAATTATAAATCACAAAAATCTTAGATCTAACCTATATCAAATTACTATCCATAAATTTTCAAACAAAAGCAATTTTATTTAAATCCGAAATCAATCTAAGCTCTGCTATTAGTGGCAAGATAAGCTAATCAAACCCTTTGATTGTTAGTTGAAATTGAGCGGTGGTGTTAGTAATGCGTCCCGGCTCACTGACAGCGAACTGGCAAAGCTGGTTATCTTATTGGATCAAAAAGGCATTCCTATTCCTTGATTTTTGTGCACCTCACCAATGGTTTTCACAAAAATATGTTAAAGGTGTTTTGTAACATGGTGGGGTATATAGAATTATGAGTGTATGGTTTCTTATTATCTAAATATCACATCCGTATTAATATTGGTGAATGCTGAGGTAAGTATATATTTATCAGAAAACTATCATTCAAGGGCTAAATTATTGGAGAACATAAATTAAACGAGGATACCGATATTGAATTTCTGATGTATTACGACTGGTCCAATCTACGGTATAAATTATTGGATATGCTGAATGCATTCAGAAAACTTTCATTTAGCAGCAAAATTATGGGAGAGGATAAAGTAAATGAGGATGCAAATATTGAATTTGGGATGGGATGTATCACTGCCATGGATAGATGTTTTTTTATATTGAACGTTGGTACATTATGATTTCTTTTTAATTACAAATTTTAATCTACGGTACATAATTAAAAATGTTATATATTATTTCTTAAATGTTATATATTATTTCTTCTCTCTAAAATAAATGGATGGAAATTTTAATAATAACATCTATTTATCTGTGAATCTATACTTAAATCATGTTTAATATTAAAAATTTAGATTAACATGTATAAAATATTATTGAGAAGTCCATTCAAAACGTAACTGATGAAACCTTGCTTTGCATCAGGAAACGTCTCCATCTCCCATTGCCATTCTGCTTTTAAATAAATAAAACTTCCATTTATCTGTGAATCCAATTTTAAATCATGTTTAATATTAAAAATTTAGATTAACGTGTATAAAATATTAATGAGAAGTCAATTCAAAACCTAACTTATGAAACCTTGCATCGCATTAGGAAACATCTCCATCTCCCATTCGCATTCTGCTCACGGCCTCTCGCGGCCACATGTTTGTTCTTGGGTGAGGTAGGGTTTGGCGTTTCTTAGCCGTGCTTGCTCCAGAAATCAGCTAAACCACATGATAATTTATTCAGAGTTATTACGTCTCAAGTGCGGGTAAATGCATTGTTTGGCATTCTTTTTAATGTTAATTAATATATGTATTTTTATTATGGAACCTTGTCAATAAAAGTTATATTTTTAAAGGTTTATTTCTCAATAATAATAATAATACATTAATTAATGAATAATAAAATTATTATATTAATATTAATTTATTTTTTGTTATTAGATTAACAAATATAGATTTATGTTACCGGTAGATTTATTAAATTCCTAGAGGATCAAATTTGCTGAAGTGAAAATCTCTTATATATATAAGATGAAAAGACTTACATATCTCCTTCTAACACAATAATAAAATATGTTAATCATAAAACTATTTTATTTTCATTTGTTTCATATAATGAATATATAGTTTTTATAGCTATTTATTTTGATTTTTTTTATTATTAGTATTTTATTAATATGATGGTACTCTAAGGTTCTATGGAAGACAAATTGTTCACATTCTGATGGGATCTTGGTCTACTAGGGACTTTTGTTAGCCAAGAACATCAACTAAACACATTTTCTTTATTGGAGATTTTCTCTCGACAGTGCATCTTATGTTCAAAGTCTCCCTCCCAAAAGAGAAATTTATGGGAAATATTATGAAAAGAATCAAGAAAATTGAAAAGCATATTTCCATGTACTATAATACTTTAACAAAGAAGCAAACACGTATTCTAATATGGGGCGTAAATTGAAGATTGGGTAATTAAATATTAATGAACAAATCAAGCACTATTATTACCCAATGGGAAATTAAGTCTATCAGAAAGTTTTCCTAATAGCATTACGTTTTGTAAATTTGGCATTTTGTTGGGGCAGTTTGTAAGGTATTCGCGTACAAAACTCTTGTTTTTTTGTTTTTGGTGCTTAGATACATTCACCATAAGAAAATCATGTATTCCTATTGGGAAGGAAAATACAATTGGAATTTTTTGATATATTAGCTTTATAATGCCTTATGTATTTGCTACGAACTAAGCGCAATATTATATAATATAAACACCCTTTTTGGTTAAAATTTTCAATGTAAAGTCTGTATTAAGCATGAAAGGAATTATAAACCTCCCTCCTAAGCCAAATCACGGAACACTTGTCAATCTAATCAACATGTGTGTGTGAATTCCATACAAAATAAATTACACAACCCCTTCACACTAAATTGTAATATCATTATTATTTTTATATAACACTTAGTTAATTAGACATCATGAATGATACATCTCCTTCATAATAAAAAGTAAAAAACAAATAAAAATAAAATTAGAATTTTTCTACTTTTAATTAATTAGAATTATTTTTAGATGTAACATTAACAATAAATATCATTAATATGGAATTATAGTCTTAATAATAATGATAATGTTACTAATATTAATGTTAAAAATATTAATAACAATATATTAAAAATATATTAAAAATAACAACACCATAATAACAACATTCATAACATTAGTAGTGTTACATAGATTCATACATTATTAGTAACCTTAATAGCAATAATAATAATAATAATGAAATAATTAGATATAACAAAATATTACATGTAAAAAATCATCTTATGATAATGTAATTATCGTATAGTAAAATTCTTCTTATTATTATTAAGCATATTAAAAATATTAGTCTTATTTGTAATATCTACTTAATAACATAAATATCAATATATATATATATATATATCGAAGTGAGAAAATAGGCTAGTATCATACTCATGTGACATGGGATTGATTCCAATCCATACCACTATAAAATTTAGGCATGTATGTATGACCCTTCCACGCACAGGTGAATCAAGATGATTTAAACAGGAGACATACTTGCATATAATACTTCATCAACACAACTATCGCCAATTGAGCTATCCATTGGGGGCTAGCAATAATAATATTATTAAAAATATTAATAATAATATTTTCAATAGTGTAATTGGCTATATGGTTTGTGGTGCGTCAACAACTTTAGGGAGCCTTGCCCTACTCGAGGAATTACATCGATCACACTGTCTTTCCATATTGACCTCAGATGTTGGTATAATCTGACGAGGAACACCCTCAACCCTCATATACAATTTATTTTTTATATCCCCTATTGCGGTCATTTTTTGTCCTTCTCTAGTGCATTAAATCTTGTTATGTGTAATTTGTGTTACCTTTCCATGTGCACCAGGCCTTGAAATAGCATGTGTAGTCACCGAGGGAGAGGAGGCTTTAGCCCCCAAGCCAAAACCCGAGTCGAGATTCAGGCTCGAGAGGTTGTGGCCATCTACCATCAAACTATCACACTTGATGTTTGAGATGAGATTCACCATCTTGAGACCCTTACAACCAATGACCATAAAGCTTTCTCGAACGTTTAAATCCTTGAGGAGGTAGCCCACTGGGTTCATCGGCCTCGTCACACCAAGGGAAGATAGAAATAGTAGTTGAACTCCATTACCTTTCATTGGTAGATCAAAACACTCCTTGGCAGGGTCCTCAAGGAGAAAAATGAGGAGAATAATGACATTATCTTTATTTTGAATGATATCATGTGTTTCGGCCAGTTTTACCAAAGTTCGTGTGTGGGAAGCCTAAATGTTGGGATTTCCCACATAGAGAGTCATTTCTACTGTGATGTTAAGCCTCCAACTCCTCTTGCATCCAACAACTAATATCTAGCTCTTGTGACTTCATCAGATTCATGATTTTTTGTTATGTGTTACAATAACATTCTTACTTGCAGATTAGTAGATGATAAGATTGTTATATGTCACAACAATTTATTTATTTTTTGATAAAATTCCTTCCCCATAGGAGGTCAATAAATATAGTTTCCCGTGTGGCAGACCTAGACCACCTACAATGAACTCATTATATGTATTGAATATTTGAGAGATGTTTCTTGCTACTTTGATACTTCAAGATAATACTACTATCAGTTTACAATAATAATAATAATAATAATAATTTTAATAGTAATATTAATTGTAAGTAATATTAAAAATATAATATTAACATTAATGCTAATAAAATTAATAAAATAAACAATATTTTATTAATAAAATACATTAATTAAACATAAATATACTATTAATATCCTTATATAATAATATTATTATATGCCACAATTCAACTTTTATTATTGATGTTATTACTTTAAAGCTATTATTAATATTAATATCATTATAACATTAATATTAACAACGTTACAATATTAACAATGCTAATAATATTAGAATTTACGTCAATAATAATATTATTAATAAAATTAATGATGTTATATTATTGATGGTAATACATTGGTTATAACATAAATACACTATTAATACCATTAATATAATATTATTATATGCAACAAATCATCTTATTATAATATAATAATGTTATTATTAATATCAATGTTGTTAACAACATTTATGTGATAGCATTACTATTAATATTAACAACAATAAAACTATTATCAATAATAATACATAGTAATTTGATATTACAATGTGACACAAACTTGATTTCTCAGAGTGATGGACATTTCCCTATGTCACATTATCTCCACATTAACCCTTCCTATTTCAGTAACATGAAATTGTGGTGCAATTCAAGAAAACCTCACACTACTATGTGAAAAACATATCCCAACATTATAATGTGATGAAAATTACCTAATGTCACATTATGGCATATAAAAACTAATGTTGTGATTCATTTTCAACAACCCAACGTCACAATGTGACGAACATAGCCCAATATGATAACGTGAGAAAACTAATTTGACATTGCAATATTGAAAAAAATATCTCAATGTCACAATTTGAAGAATAAAATACACCATCAAAATGTTCTAAATAGAACCATATATGTCAACATGGTCAACCATTTATAGTATGCTCAAACATAGTCAACTATGGTCCACAATAATCATCATGGTTACCCATGTTCAATAATGGAACAACATAGTCAACCATGGTCAAATATGTTTATGTTAGGACAACCATTGTCAAGCATAGTTAACTTTGGAAAAGAGAGACAACCATATTCAACCAAGGATAATTCAACAACCATGGTTAAATGTTGTCAAGACTTGATATACATAATGTGGATGGTCAACAAATTCTAACACCAACCATAGTCAACATGGGTGCAAAGTGACGACCAATAAATATCATTGTAATGTGATGAACAATAAATGTCACTGTAATGGGACAAAATATGAACAATGTAACAATGTGATGAATAGTAAACATCATCCCAATGTGTGGAACAAAAAGTGATGTCACAATGTGAGGAACAATAAACATCAACACAATTTTACCAACAATCAACATCATCGCAATGTGTCAGGAAATATATGGTGTACACTAAACATGGTTGATATATACTAATGTAGTCTTCATTTCCAAACATGATCAAACATGGTAAAGTATTGTCAACATGCTCAAACATGGTCACCAAATATCAATGTTATAATGGTAGATCATGGTCACAATGGTCAACCATTGTAACATGGTAGGCCATAGTAAACATCATCACAAAATCAATCATAGTCATCAAATTAAACATAATCAACTACAATCAACATATCTACCATAGAAAACATGATCAACGATAATCAACCATGCTTGAAACAACTCAAGAATAGTTAACCATGGTCAGTGTAGCCAACCATGGACTGTTTGGTCCCTATAATACTAGTGTATCCCCTTATGTCACGTCTCCCATACCCAGCTTCTTATCCACATAACATTAACGCAGATATACTTTGCATTATGCACCAGATCACATCCAAAATTTTTCTGTTGAATCAATTACAAGTTCATAATTTTATCCGGTATTTTAATTTATTTTTAGTAATTATAGGCAGTAGGGCGAAGATAAGAATTCCTATCAGAAATTTCCTCAATTCTAATCAGTCAATCTAATTGACTTACATATATATGTATATATATTTTGTCCAATTCTAACTGACTGGCCCTTCGTCAAACTTTCTATTTTGCAAACCTTATAGACTTTCCAGCATCTATAGTTATAAAGTTTCAGCATCTTTGTATAGAGATATACATCCACATATACATCTATCTATATCACTTAACCTTCGTTGCTTCAACTACTTTTTCAGTAGTTTATATTGAAGGTGGGTAGATGCTCTTTTCCCAGTGGTTCAATATGCTTACAATCTTCTCTCACACATACTTTTATCACACCAGTAGATTTTCAATAGGACTCTTCCCTTATTTTATTGTTACAAATATTCAACATATTTGAAACTCTGGTGCATATTAAACTCTTCCATTGTAGTACAGCTGTTATACTGACACCCCTACTTCTATCACAGACTTAGTTGTTTCCTACTTGCTGTTATGGGTGACAGTTTCATTAACAGGTTCTGTTTATACAACACATCAACTAAGTTTTTCATTCCAAAGACAACAAGCTACAACTTGAATTTCTCTATTAGATTAAACATTCAGATTGATTTATCCTCTCTAACCTTTATTTCTGCAATGTGCAAATTCCTGGAACTTACCCCTTGGTTTTTATTTAACTTTCTCCCTGCTATTTACATACTGAATTTTCAGCTACTAACCTAGCTTGTAATTACATGAGGTACTGAACAAACATTCAATTTAGAATTTAAATAAGAAGTTATAACATAACAACGCATATAACCTTGAAATACTTAACACAGATATAATTAATACAGTCATAAAATAATCTCCAAAATTATGCATGCATACCGCTACTATGACCAGTCCTCCCAACCTTAGAGTTCGTTTATCTCCAGAACTCACCCCCGAGCTGAGATCCTCCAAGAACAGACTAACCTCAATATGTTCTAGAGCAGCTTATTTAAGCTATGCTCTCCCCAAAGCCTGTTTCCAATTCTGCGTCCAGAATTTCAGGATGCTTTATTCCTGTTTGCCTAGGCTTCCCTTATTTAGGGACTTTAAAGATGCTTTCTACTTTTCCAGCTTTTCCAGCTTTTTTACCTCTTCCCAACTACTTTCCTCATCATTGGGGAATTTAGATTTTTCCTCAAAAATCTAAATTAGAAATAATTTCTTTCAAGGATTTTTGAAAGATTTTGGGGAAAGTCTTTACCTTTTCCATAACCTCATGGATTAGGCATGTGATCTCAATTTCTCATTTGGTCATAGTGCATACACAATATTTTATTTGTTTTTTCTAAGTAAATAATTAACCACATTCACACAAATAATTATCCATTGGGGTCCACTCCCCTTTGGATTTATGTTCAAATGTCTAATTTGAAAAGCATAGAACTTGGGGGTGTTACACCTTATTGTTAATGTTAGTGTATCCCCATTATTGTTATTTGTGTGCCCATATAGTCCTCATATTTTTATTATTGTGCCGCATAGGTGTAGCCCCATTATTGTTATTCTTGTATCCATGTGATCCCCATATTTTTATATTGTGACTGCTTAGAATCCTATATATAGAAGGTGTGTTTTTTCAATTGTATCATGAAAGAGTTATTCATTTTATGTAATGTAAAGGAGGTTTTCCCATAGAAGATGATACTTTTGAAGTCACTGATCTACCTTTTATTCTATTTTGTCAGTTGGTTTCATAAAATTTGGTATCAGAGCTTTGGATTCTAGGGTTTTGCTGCTACAAATAGGCCATCTTAGAATTTTATCTATAATTGTTTTTCTAAGAAGGCTCAGGAGCATAAATGTTTACAACGAGAAGATGAAATCCTTAGGAACCTCATTTAAAAATTTCAGATCTTGGTTTTCTATATTTTAGGAGATATGTTATGAGGAATTTAGGGTTTTTGAAGGCTCCATAATTTCATCTCAAACAGGTGACTGACGAAAAATTGTCATAACTAACGTTTCAGACATTGGATTTGAATTATGTAAAATATGGCCAAAAGTGTAGGGACTGAAGTTTCTTGTATATCAATTCCAAGGCCAAAGGTTAAAATGGTGACACGTGGCACGTCGTACAAGTTCTCTTTACTGAATCAGTCCATTATTAGGGCATTGTGGGAGATTGGGCATAACTTTACCTTGAAGAATCCAAATTAGGCCTATCCTATGGAATTATAAAGAAGGCTCAAAGTAATACCACAATACTAAATTTCAAATCTTGGAGATCCGAAATTATAGAGTTACAACAGTTTCAACATCGAGCTCCTAAAAGAAAGAAAAATGTGTGTATTTTCAAAAAAAAAATATTTGCGTAACTTTTGTTTGAAAAATTAGTTTGAAGTGATTACAAGGTCATATTGAAGCATAGATATCTGTAATGGGTTATAAAATGCCTCCAAAAAATATTTATACACCCATTAATCCCTCATAAAACTATATTATGATGCATGAAGTGGTAGACTTTCAACATGATATATCAAAATTATGGGACCAAGTGCAACAAATTTTGATCTCACAAAGAGCAACCAAAGATGACATATATGGCTCAAAAGCAAACATGGAGGCTAAGATGGATGGTTTGAAGGATGACATGAAAGCTAATATGGATGGTATAGAAAAAAAAAAAAACCAAAGAAAACATGGAAGATTTGAAGAATGGTTTAAAGGAAGATTTGACAAACCTACTACAAGAAATTATTCCTAATAGCGAAAAGGTATTAGATGATACTCATGATGAGAATGGAGAAAATGTTAATTGTGATTCCATAGCCTCTAGAATTGGATTGAAGGCCCACCATATTCCAAAGATCGATATGAGTAATTTTGATGGAAGGGATCCAATAACATGGATACTACAAATTGAGAAATACTTTGATCATCATAATGTGCAACACACATAAAAGGTACACATTGCAACTTTATATTTAGAAAAAAATCCATTTGTATGGTATCGATGGCTTTTTTATCGTAAACCACTTTTCACTTGGTCAATTTTTACGAAGGAAACGACAGCACATTATGAGGATATATAGACCAACAACTTCTTTTGCCAATTGATAAATCTCAAACAAAGGGGTTCAATGGTGGAGCACATTGAGGACTTCCGAAAATTGATTATAACGCTAAATGATATTCCAAAGGAGCATAGGATTTATGTCTTCATAGGGAATTTAAAGGATATCATCCAACATGAGGTTTGACATTGAGAAACTGATTCATGGGAGAAGGCATTCAGGTCGGTAAGGAAATTTGAAAGAAAAATTATGGCGAAAAAGGAAGCCTACCACTCACAACTATAAAGATGGAAGTGTTGCTACTCCTAGCCTTCCACAACCTACTATGTTGACACCACAACAATTAGAACAAAAAAGAGAAAAAGGGCTCTATTACAGTTGTGATAGCAAATACACTAAAGATCATAAGTGTGCCGAGAAGAAATTATTTTACATAGATTGTGAAGAGGAGGAAGAAAAGAAACAATAATCTTCAAAACAAGAGGATATACACCAAGAACCAACTTTATATAAAGAAGAAATTAATCCAACCATATCTTGTAATGAATTGGAAGGAATTACCACGCCTCAAACTCTCAAGATAGAAGGATATATGAAGAAGAAAAAGGTAATAGTGTTGATTGATTTAGGTAGTACCCAAAATTTTATTCATTGTAAGATAACAAAGGAATAGAATTGCTTATTATATTCTACACCAGAGTTTAAAGTGATGGTTGCAAATTGAGGAACTATAAAGATAACCGTAGGGTAATATGTATTGAATAGGCAAATTCTTTCCATTTAAATGGGTGGTGTTGATGTATTATTAGGAGTTCAATGGTTACAATCTTTGGGTACGATAGTTTTTAACTTTCAATAACTTTTAATGATTTTTTTTTTAGAAGGAAAGGAAGTTGAATTAAGGGGTATCACGGGGAAACAAAGAAATTTAATCTGCTCTAATGGCATCACAAATCTTCTAAAGAAAGAAAAATGAGGAGTAATTCCACAATTATGCTCACTACAGTTTCAAACATTGAAATAATATTTAAGAGAAAATTCTAAGGTTCGAGCAGTGGAAGGTCACATCAAGCATCAAAAAAAGGTTCTCCAACTCTTAAAGGATAACCTAAATTTGATGTATAATTGAATGAAATAACAAAAAGATCAACATCGCAGCGAAAGAAGTTTTGATGTAGCTGACTGGGTATTTTTACGGCTATAACCATACAAACAAATGTCCCTCAAGCAAGCGAAGAAGTACATTAAATTATTGCTAAAGTACTATGGTACTTACAAGGTGTTGCAAAATATTGTTACTATGGAATACAAATTGGAGCTTCCTGCATCTTCCCGAGTGCACCCAATTTTTCGGGTTTCATGCTTAAAGAAGGTTATAGAACTCCTAGTTCAAGTAATGTTTCCAGAACTTGATGAGGAAGGAAAAATCATAGTGGAACCTGAAGTAGTCACAGAAATAATAAATCAACAGAAATTGATCAATTATAGTTCTTGTTTCTGTCAATATTGTTGAACAGATAACAAAAATTGTTCAATTATAATCAATAATGGTCAACTATATGAAGACCATAGTTAACCATAGTTAACCATATTTTAACCATATATTAACCACAGTCAACCATAGTCATCCTTAGTTAGCAATAGTCAACGATCTTACACCATAAATAACTTAGGCAACCATGGTCAAATAAGGTGAAACATGGTTAATCAATTTCCAATAATTGTTTATGTGATTAACATGGTTAATATTGTTCACCCATGTACAACATGGTTGAACATAGTCAACTATTATCAATATGGGCATCATGGTCAACAATAATCATATACAGACAAACAATAACAACCTTCATGATCCATGTCCACCCATAGTTAGTTATATGTTAACCATAGTTAGCCACATTTGACCAAGCTCAATTGTGCTCAAACATGGTCAAAAAAATTCAAGCATAGTAATACATGCCCAAACATTGTCACTCATTGTCATCTGTGTTCCACCATAGACAACCTTAGCTATCTATAATTAACCATGGTCAAAGTTAGTAAACCATGGTCATCTCTTGTTAACCATAGTTCACCTTAATCAACTCATGCTCTTCCCACTCTTCATTCCCAACCATGGTTAGAATGGTCAACCATGGTCAACCAAGATCTACATCATTGAACATCATTAGAAATCATTACCACAAAAGGAAGACCTTGGTCACCTATGTTTAATCCTTATTAACCTTTAGTCAATCACGATCAATCCTCATTAACCTTCTCAACCATGGTTTTCCATCATTTACCATTATAAACCATGGTTGACCCTCTTCAACGATCATCAATCATGGTCAACCATAGTCAATAATGGACAAAATTAGTCAACCATATGTTGACTCATAATAAACCATGGTCATCCTTAGTTACCAATAGTCAACCATGGTACAACATAAACAACTTGGCTAAACATGGTCAACTAAGGTCAAACATGGTCCAACCACTTTTAATAATTCTCAGTGTGATCGACATGGTTAATCATGTTCAACCATGGTCACATCGCTACACATGGTCAACCATAGTTACCATTGACATCATGATCAACCATGGTCAACCACAATCATCTATAGGTAAACATGACAAGTTTGATGAACCGTTTACACCCAAATTCAGCCACATGTTGAACATAGTAAACCATGTTTGAACAATGTCAATTGCGATAAAATATGGTCAAACAAACTCAAACAATGTCAAACGTTGTCACTCATTGTAAACCACGGTGAATCATGGTCAACTATGATCAACCATGGCCATCTATAGTAGAGCATAATCAACCTTGAAAAATCCACACTCTTTCCACTCATCATGGCCAACAATGGTTAACCAAGGTCTCCATGATTTAATATGGTCAACCATGGCCATGCTTTGTCAACATGGGCGACCATAATCTACCATAGGAAACTATTGTCAACCATCTATAAATTTGACAAACCATGTTCACCCATTGTCAATCCAAGATCTTCATGCCCAACTAGAATATGGTCAACAACCATTGTCAACCATGATCAAACATGGACAACTGTGGTCAATGTGGTCAACCATTATTAATCATAATCTATCTTACTGAAATATGGTTTGATGTAGACAAACATGTTCATCCATAGTCAAATATATGTTGAACTCAATAAATCCTAGTCAACCATATCTTGAATAGATTAGGGATGGTTAATTGTAGTCAACAATTCTCTATTAATCTTCTTTCAACCAGCACAACCACATTAATAGAAATGGTTTTTACAAGAAAATGAGAGGCTCTGTCCATCTTTTATATTTTATTAGAGGTATGAAAATACTAGCTCATATCAACTACGTTTACTAATATATTTGTGTTAATAATATAATTAAAAGAAGATGCAATTATTGAATTTTGGTTCTATCACGTAAGAGGTAACAAAATAGTAACAACATCCTTATACTGTGTTGGTTTATGTTCCAATCATAAGCAAGGCCATGTTCTGCTGATAACACAAGAATCCATAGTACCATTGGCTTCTTCCTTGAACTATCAAAGACAATGACCGAATGCATCCAACAACAATGGTTTTAAAAATGTTGTTGCCTGGATGTTAGACTATTGAATCTCAAATAGGACAGAAGGGTCAACCATTAGGATGTTTTTTTTTCTCTATTTTTTTAGTAATCTTCATGTCATTCTAATGAAGATACAAGCTACTAATGTCTTTGGAAAATTCGAAAGATTTATCGTAGACTCAAGGTATTCTGTTTTTTAGGCACGTGGTGATCGTTCTAAATCTTATCGTCTTATGGTCCACTAGAGCAACATATCACGCAAGGCTTGTGAGGAGTGCATATGCAGATCATAACATCATGTTGAACCATACCTAAACAAGGGAACTTGCGGAGCAGAAAATACCTACCCTAAAGTGACGGAGGGATTGAACATGAGTACTTAGCATTAACATCATCTGAATTGTGATGTTTGTAATGTATTTATAAGGTGAACAATAGCAAATTTTAAATGTTGAAAATATTAAAGTCGCCTACGTATCTCGTGTAGGTAGAAAACAGAGTACAAAGGGGCAGTGTACATTTCTGAGCGTTGAGCAAAGGAATGGAGAAAGCAGTAAGGATGAATTAAATGTTTATGGGAAGTAGCCACCATTGCAGAGATGAATTTATGTTCTATTGTCCATAACCGCTTTTGCAGAGGAAATGAATACTTTCGTGGTCCAAATCACGCAACTGCAGAGTTTATTAAAGAACAGTATTTTTGGGCTTTTAAACCTTCACCAACCAATCAGAACCAATTTTGTTCAACACGCCAAGTATTTTAAACATTTTGAATTGGGCCATGTCATCTGTGGTCCCCACCATTTCATCGCCCATTGCCAAATTTTATTTAAGTGTCTTGTTGATATGAATTCTCACTGATATAAATCATGTGATGCGATATCGGCATATCACAATCGCCATTTCCAAAGGCTACAGCATATATTATGTTCCAAAGGATAGTTGCGATGCGATGCGATGTGGTCCCTACCACCATCGCTCATCGCAATCGCTCGTCACAGAAGTTCTCCACCCATCCGAAGTTTTAAACCATCGATGGTGCGATGCAATGTGGTCCCACCACAATCGCTCATCACTAATCGCCAACGCAAAGTTCATTCTGCCAAAGTCGTTGTTCCACCGATCGCTAATCATCGATTGCAATGTGGACTCCACTCACAAATCGCGCATATGAATTTTTGGTTTAAGTCTTTATTTATTCGCCACGACTGAAGTTTTAACTTATTCTTAGGAATTTATTGTATGGCAATTTGATTTTCATTTTTTTTTTTATGTTTAAAGAGTGTTGCACCATATAAAATGAAAAAAAACCCGTAGGCTCAGGTAGTTATAATGTTGCATTGCTGTGTAAGCCTGCAGGCAGAGAGAAAAAAAAAACACAGTAATACCATAGACCACTGTTTTGTGCGTTTTGAGAGACAGAGAGAAATATTGTGAAGAACACTACGTCTATAGCAGTCAAGTATTTTGTAATCCCACTTCAGTGGAAGAAATTTTGTAATACTTTTTAGTTCTATTAATGAAATAGAAAGCATTTTATGCCATCTCTGTCCAGCAGTAAACAAAATTTTTATTATTCTCTATGTTACAAGGAGAGTATTATTCTCTCAGTCATTGTTATGGAATTATCAGAAATTCCAACATGGTATCAGAGCTAATCCAGGCTCTTTGAAGGTGTCAAAGAAGCTGAAGGAAGAAGGAATATTTGTTGCAGCAGTTCTCCAGCAATGTGAAGGCTCAACAAAAGTTAAAGTCCAGGTATTTCTCAAAAAAAATAGATTTGTTGTTTTGATTATAATAGTAGTCCTCGGAGAAAGAGTTTTTCTTTTAAAAGAAGAAAAGACAGTTTGTTTATTGAAAAACACAGTCAAGTTTATTTTAGAGTTCAGTTTATAAGTAATGGCTGGACCAAGCACTAGTATGAGTATTCGAAATACTCAACTTCCCCAATTTAATGGGAAGAACTATGATTATTCGGCCATTACCATGAGATCCTTGTTTGCTTCCCAAGACTTATGGGAATTTGTTGAAGGTAGTTTTGAAGAACCAACAGATGAGCAAGCCTTTAATGCCTTAACACAGGCAGAGAAGGATTTATTGAAGAGCAATAAGAAGAAGGACTCTAAGGCCCTCTTCTATCTCTATCAAGCAGTACATGAGAGTGTATTTCCAAGGATAGCAGCAGCTAAGAGATCTAAGGATGCATGGGATACTCTGAAGATAGCCTATCAAGGTATGGAGAAAGTGAAGATAGCAAAACTTCAATTGTTGAGGAGAGATTTTGAAACTCTCTGTATGAAAGAGTCTGATAACATAGACTCATTCTTCACACATGTGATTGGGATGGTAACACAGATAAGGTCCCATGGAGAAACACTTGAATAAAGAAGGATTGTGGAGAAACTATTGAGGAGCCTACCCTCACGGCTTGATATTATTGTTACCACCATAGAAGAGACTAAGGATCTCTCAAAGGTCACTGTAGATGAACTTCATGCATCACTGATGACTCATGAACAGAGATCGGAAAGATCTGTAAACCCATATCTAGAACAAGCCTTCAAGACCCAGATGCCTTTTGGAAGAGGAAGAGGCAGAAGCCAAAGAAGAGGAGGAAGGAACAACCCTTCACATTTACATGGAAGGAGCAACAGTCATAATCAAAGCCACGGCCAAAGCAGCAACCAGCAAGGTGGACACCAACATGCTCATGGAAAAAGGTATGACAAATCCAATGTCCAATGTCATTATTGCAAAAAATATGGGTACTATGCCAATGAGTGTAAGAAAAAGAAAAATGACATGAATAACAGGCAGAATTCTAATGTACCAATAGAAGAAAAGAACCCAAATAATGTGTTTTTAACATGTAATGTAGCACAAGATAGACAAGATGATGTATGGTTCTTCGATTTAGGCTATAGTAATCACATGACTGGAAACATAGCAATGTTTGCCAATCTTGATGAAGAAGTAAAATCTGAAGTAACAACATAAACTGATACTAAGATATCTGTCAAGGGAAAAGGCAGAGTTAATATCCGTGCAAGAAATGGAGAGCAGAAATTTGTGCCAGATGTGTACTATGTTCCTGGCTTGAAATGTAATCTCTTGAGCATTGGGCAGCTCATAAACAAAGGTTACAATGTAGTTTTTAAAAATGATGTGTGCACAATAATAGACATACCTCCAAGCAAGAAGATTATCGCTGAAATACAAATGACTAGCAATAGAATGTTTCCACTCAAGCTCAATACTGACTTGAAGAGAAAAGAAAAGAATGTAGTAGCTGTAACTCAAGAGGTCTTTCAGAAGGAAGTGAGAGATGAGAATTGGCTATGGCACTTGATATTTGGACATCTCAATTTCGAAGGTCTGAACTATGCTCGGATGATCTCGCTTACTGCTTCCCAAATTCCACTCTTTGAAGCTTGTGTGTTCTTTCTGTTTGTCTTCTGGAACACTTCCCAGCCCCATAGTGTTATTGATACGGTCCTTCAATTCCAAATACGCTTTCTGATAAAAATAACAAAACAAACCGAGAGATGTATAATTGAAATAAAGAATGTGGGGTAACTAAAAAAGAAATAAGTTTGATCCCCACCGTCTGTTAATTAATTCATTTAATTTAATGGTACCACCTTACCTTTACATGCTTCCATTCTCTAGTAAAGGAAAGATTTTCATTTTCATGAACACAACATGCCGAGAAATATGCCTCTGGGGATCTGTCCTGAATGGAGTAATTATAACAAAATGGAAGCCAAATCTTTGCAAAACGTGAAGCTTCCAAGAGGGCATAAAATGTAAGCGAGGATGCTCCATCATCAGAAACATAACATGACAGTTTTCCTACAGGATAGTCTACAGCCAAAGCAGACAGTACTGTGTTTATAACAGTCAGCGGAGGTTCTTTGATAGGATCAGCGGTGCATATAAATATATCCACAGACGGTAGATCGTTGTTCTCAAACCTGTAGATCGTATAAATATTTACACGGATTAATTAATATTCATTTAACATACCCATGAAAACATTGCATGGAATCTTATTTGATTGTGGTTGTGGTGGAAAATAGATGAGAAAATTATTACCTCTGAGAAAGTCTTTCTCGGAAGACTATTCGCTCAACAGGCCGCCACCTGAAGGCCTGCTCTAGAATCCAACTGTAGGCAAAGCCTAATTCTGCGAGAAATATGAGAATCCATGGCCAATATTTCTCACTTGGGGATCTACAACCTGAAGGCAATAATAGGAGGCCATTATTAGAAGAGTGGGCGCCAGGCACCAGCTATATCACAAGGATTTCTTTTCGGTGTCTTGTATAGAGGAAATTCCTTAGGCTCCATCGGCGCTTGCTTCAATCGCCAATTATCAGAAACAGATTAGGACAAGGTATGTTTCGGCTTCTTTGCTTTGATCTCAGGCACCATATTCAATAAGTTGGAGAGTCTTAAGTATTCAGCATTCTGAACCTCGTTTATGGAAACGTACGATGCTCGGGCTGCAAATGCCTTTTGAAGATATTTAATCCTGCCTTTTGAAGATATTTAATTCTGTATGTCTTCATTAAATTATATCATATATCAAATTAGAAAAATGTTTTTGATATTAATCATTATGATTTAGTAAAGGTTTCTAATTATTTAATATAATTCATTCTAAAACAATAATAAACAATATTATATGGTTATAAAATTCTATCAAATTTTAATTAATTTAAAAAAAAAAAAAAATCAAAATTATAAATCACAAAAATCTTAGATCTAACCTATATCAAATTACTATCCATAAATTTTCAAACAAAAGCAATTTTATTTAAATCCGAAATCAATCTAAGCTCTGCTATTAGTGGCAAGATAAGCTAATCAAACCCTTTGATTGTTAGTTGAAATTGAGCGGTGGTGTTAGTAATGCGTCCCGGCTCACTGACAGCGAACTGGCAAAGCTGGTTATCTTATTGGATCAAAAAGGCATTCCTATTCCTTGATTTTTGTGCACCTCACCAATGGTTTTCACATAAATATGTTAAAGGTGTTTTGTAACATGGTGGGGTATATAGAATTATGAGTGTATGGTTTCTTATTATCTAAATATCACATCCGTATTAATATTGGTGAATGCTGAGGTAAGTATATATTTATCAGAAAACTATCATTCAAGGGCTAAATTATTGAGAGCATAAATTAAACGAGGATACCGATATTAAATTTTGATGTATTACGACTGGTCCAATCTACGGTATAAATTATTGGATATGCTGAATGCATTCAGAAAAACTTTCATTTAGCAGCAAAATTATGGGAGAGGATAAAGTAAATGAGGATGCAAATATTGAATTTGGGATGGGATGTATCACTGCCATGGATAGATGTTTTTATATTGAACGTTGGTACATTATGATTTCTTTTTAATTACAAATTTTAATCTACGGTACATAATTAAAAATGTTAGTATATTATTTCTTCTCTCTAAAATAAATGGATGGAAATTTTAATAATAACATCTATTTATCTGTGAATCTATACTTAAATCATGTTTAATATTAAAAATTTAGATTAACATGTATAAAATATTATTGAGAAGTCCATTCAAAACGTAACTGATGAAACCTTCCTTTGCATCAGGAAACGTCTCCATCTCCCATTGCCATTCTGCTTTTAAATAAATAAAACTTCCATTTATCTGTGAATCCAATTTTAAATCATGTTTAATATTAAAAATTTAGATTAACGTGTATAAAATATTAATGAGAAGTCAATTCAAAACCTAACTTATGAAACCTTGCATCGCATTAGGAAACATCTACATCTCCCATTCGCATTCTGCTCACGGCCTCTCGCGGCCACATGTTTGTTCTTGGGTGAGGTAGGGTTTGGCGTTTCTTAGCCGTGCTTGCTCCAGAAATCAGCTAAACCACATGATAATTTATTCAGAGTTATTACGTCTCAAGTGCTGGTAAATGCATTGTTTGGCATTTTTTTTAATGTTAATTAATATATGTATTTTTATTATGGAACCTTGTCAATAAAAGTTATATTTTTAAAGGTTTATTTCTCAATAATAATAATAATACATTAATTAATGAATAATAAAATTATTATATTAATATTAAATTTTTTTTTGTTATTAGATTAACAAATATAGATTTATGTTACCGACAGAATTATTAAATTCTTAAAGGATCAAATTTGCTGAGGTGAAAATCTCCTATATATAAGATGAAAAGACTTACATATCTCCTTCTAACACAATAATAAAATATGTTAATCATAAAACTATTTTATTTTCATTTGTTTCATATAATGAATATATAGTTTTTATAGCTATTTATTTTGATTTTTTTTATTATTAGTATTTTATTAATATGATGGTACTCTAAGGTTTTATGGAAGACAAATTGTTCACATTCTGATGGGGTCTTCGTCTACTAGGGACTTTTGTTAGCCAAGAACATCAACTAAACACATTTTCTTTATTAGAGATTTTCTCTCAATAGTGCATCTTATGTTCAAAGTCTCCCTCCCAAAAGTGAAATTTATGGGAAATATTATGAAAAGAATCAAGAAAATTGAAAAGCATATTTCCATGTACTATAATACTTTAACAAAGAAGCAAACATGTATTCTAATATGGGGCGTAAATTGAAAATTGGGTAATTAAAGATTAATGAACAAATCAAGCACTATTATTACCCAATGGGAAATGAAGTCTATTAGAAAGTTTTCCTAGTAGCATTACGTTTTGTAAATTTGGCATTTTGTTGGGGCAGTTTGTAAGGTATTCACGTACAAAACTCTTGTTTTTTTGTTTTTGGTGCTTAGATATATTCACGATAAGAAAATCATGTATTCCTATTGGGAAGGAAAATACAATTGGAATTTTTTGATATATTAGCTCTATAATGCCTTATGTATTTGCTACGAACTAAGCGCAATATTATATAATATAAACACCCTTTTTGGTTAAAATTTTCAATGTAAAGTCTGTATTAAGCATGAAAGGAATTATAAACCTCCCTCCTAAGCCAAATCAGGGAACACTTGTCAATCTAATCAACATGTGTGTGTGAATTCCATACAAAATAAATTACACAACCCCTTCACACTAAATTGTAATATCATTATTATTTTTATATAACACTTAGTTAATTAGACATCATGATGATACATCTCCTTCATAATAAAAAGTAAAAAACAAATAAAAATAAAATTAGAAATTTTCTACTTTTAATTAATTAGAATTATTTTTAGATGTAACATTAACAATAAATATCATTAATATGGAATTATAGTCTTAATAATAATGATAATGTTACTAGTATTAATGTTAAAAATATTAATAACAATATATTAAAAATAAAAACACCATAATAACAACATTCATAACATTAGTAGTGTTACATAGATTCATACATTATTAGTAACCTTAATAGCAATAATAATAATAATAATAATAATAATGAAATAATTAGATATAACAATATATTACATGTAAAAAATCATCTTATGATAATGTAATTATCGTATAGTAAAATTATTCTTATTATTATTAAGCATATTAAAAATATGAGTCTTATTTGTAATATCTACTTAATAACATAAATATCAACATATATATATATATATATATATATATATATATATATCGAAGTGAGAAAATAGGCTAGTATCATACTCATGTGACATGGGATTGATTTCAATCCATACCACTATAAAATTTAGGCATGTATGTATGACCCTTCCACGCACAGGTGAATCAAGGTGATTTAAACAGGAGACATACTTGCATATAATACTTCATCAACACAACTATCGCCAATTGAGCTATCCATTGGGGGCTAGCAATAATAATATTATTAAAAATATTAATAATAATATTTTCAATAGTGTAATTTGCTATATGGTTTGTGGTGCATCAAAAACTTTAGGGAGCCCTGCCCTACTCGAGGAATTACATCTATCACACTATCTTTCCATATTGACCTCAGATGTTGGTATAATCTGACGAGGAACACCCTCAACCCCCATATACAATTTATTTTTTATATCCCATATTGCGGTCATTTTTTGTCCTTCTCTAGTTCATCAAATCTTGTTATGTGTAATTGGTGTTACCTTTCCATGTGCACCAGGCCTTGAAATAGCATGTGTAGTCACCAAGGGAGAGGAGGCTTTAGCCCCCAAGCCAAAACCCGAGTCGAGATTCAGGCTCGAGAGGTTGTGGCCAACTACCATTAAACTATCACACTTGATGTTTGAGATGAAATTCACCATCTTGAGACCCTTACAACCAATGACCATAAAGCTTTCTCGGACGTTGAAATCCTTGAGGACGTAGCCCACTGGGTTCATCGGCCTCGTCACACCAAGGGAAGATAGAAATAGTAGTTGAACTCCATTACCTTTCATTGGTAGATCAAAACACTCCTTGGCACGGTCCTCAAGGAGAAAAATGAGGAGAATAATGACATTATCTTTATTTTGAATGATATCATGTGTTTCGGCCAGTTTTACCAAAGTTCGTGTGTGGGAAGCCTAAATGTTGGGATTTCCCACATAGAGAGTCATTTCTACTGTGATGTTAAGCCTCCAACTCCTCTTGCATCCAAAAACTAATATCTAGCTCTTGTGACTTCATCAAATTCATGATTTTTTGTTATGTGTTACAATAACATTCTTACTTGCAGATTAGTAGATGATAAGATTGTTATATGTCACAACAATTTTTATTTTTTTTGATAAAATTCCTTCTCCATAGGAGGTCAATAAATATAGTTTCCCGTGTGGCAGACCTAGACCACCTACAATGAACTCATTATATGTATTGAATATTTGAGAGTTATTTCTTGCTACTTTGATACTTCAAGATAATACTACTATCAGTTTACAATAATAATAATAATAATTTTAATAGTAATATTAATTTGTAAGTAATATTAAAAATATAATATTAACATTAATGCTAATAAAATTAATAAAATAAACAATATTTTATTAATAAAATACATTAATTAAACATAAATATACTATTAATATCCTTATATAATAATATTATTATATGCCACAATTCAACTTTTATTATTGATGTTATTACTTTAAAGCTATTATTAATATTAATATCATTATAACATTAATATTAACAACATTACAATATTAACAATGCTAATAATATTATAATTTATGTCAATAATAATATTATTAATAAAATTAATGATGTTATATTCCTGATGGTAATACATTGGTTATAACATAAATACACTATTAATACCATTAATATAATATTATTATATGCAACAAATCATCTGATTAGAATATAATAATGTTATTGTTAATATCAATGTTGTTAACGACATTTATGTGATAGCATTACTATTAATATTAACAACAATAAAACTATTATCAATAATAATACATAGTAATTTGATATTACAATGTGACACAAACTTGATGTCTCAGAGTGATGGACATTTCCCTATGTCACATTATCTCCACATTAACCCTTCCTATTTCAGTAACATGAAATTGTGGTGCAATTCAAGAAAACCTCACACTACTAAGTGAAAAACATATCCCAACATTATAATGTGATGCAAATTACCTAATGTCACATTATGGCATATAAAAACTAATGTTGTGATATATTTTCAAGGACCCAACGTCACAATGTGACGAACATAGCCCAATATGATAACGTGAGAAAACTAATTTGACATTGCAATATTGAAAAAAATATCTCAATGTCACAATTTGAAGAATAAAATACACCATCAAAATGTTCTAAATAGAACCATATATGTCAACATGGTCAACCATTTATACTATGCTCAAACATAGTCAACTATGGTCCACAATAATCATCATGGTTACCCATGTTCAATAATGGAACAACATAGTCAACCATGGTCAAATATGTTTATGTTAGGACAACCATTGTCAAGCATAGTTAACTTCGGAAAAGAGAGACAACCATATTCAACCAAGGATAATTCAACAACCATGGTTAAATGTTGTCAAGACTTGATATACATAATTTGGATGGTCAACAAATTCTAACACCAACCATAGTCAACATGGGTGCAACGTGACGACCAATAAATATCATTGTAATGTGATGAAAAATAAATGTCACTGTAATGAGACAAGCTATGAACAATGTAACAATATGATGAATAGTAAACATCGTCCCAATGTGTGGAACAGAAAGTGATGTCGCAATGTGAGGAACAATAAACATCAGCACAATTTTACCAACAATCAACATCATCGCAATGTGTCAGGAAATATATGGTGTACACTAAACATGGTTGATATATATTAATGTAGTCTTCATTTCCAAACATGATCAAACATGGTAAATTATTGTCAACATGCTCAAAAATGGTCACCAAATATCAATGTTATAATGGTAGATCATGGTCACAATGGTCAACCATTGTAACATGGTATGCCATAGTAAACATCATCACAAAATCAATCATAGTCATCAAATTAAACATAATCAACTACAATCAACATATCTACCATAGAAAACATGATCAACGATAATCAACCATGCTTGAAACAACTCAAGAATAGTTAAACATGGTCAGTGTAGCCAACCATGGACTGTTTGGTCCCTATAATACTAGTGTATCCCCTTATTGTTAATGTTAGTGTAGCCCCATTATTGTTATTTTTGTGCCCATATAGTCCTCATATTTTTATTATTGTGTCCCATAGGTGTAGCCCCATTATTGTTATTCTTGTATCCATGTGATCCCCATATTTTTATATTGTGACCGCTTAGAATCCTATATATAGAAGGTGTGCTTTTTCAATTGTATCATGAAAGAGTTATTCATTTTATGTAATGTAAAGGAGGTTTTCCCATAGAAGATGATACTTTTGAAGTCACTGATCTACCTTTTATTCTATTTTGTGAGTTGGTTTCAAAAAATTTGGTATCAGAGCTTTGGATTCTAGGGTTTTGCTGCTACAAATAGGCCATCTTAGAATTTTATCTATAATTGTTTTTCTAAGAAGGCTCAGGAGCATAAATGTTTACCACAAGAAGATGAAATCCTTAGGAACCTCATTTAAAAATTTCAGATCTTCGTTTTCTATATTTTAGGAGATATGTTATGAGGAAGTTAGGGTTTTTGAAGGCTCCATAATTTCATCTCAAACAGGTGACTAATGAAAAATTGTCATAACTAACGTTTCAGACATTGGATTTGAATTATGTAAAATATGGCCAAAATTGTAGGGACTGTAGTTTCTTGTATATCAATTCCAAGGCCAAAGGTTAAAACGGTGACACGTGGCACGTCGTACAAGTTCTCTTTACTGAATCAGTCCATAATTAGGGCATTGTGGGAGATTGGGCATAAATTTACCTTGAAGAATCCAAATTAGGTCTATCCTATGGAATTATAAAGAAGGCTCAAAGGAATACCACAATACTAAATTTCAAATCTTGGAGATCCGAAATTGTAGAGTTACAACAATTTCAACATCGAGCTCCTAAAAGAAAGAAAAATGTGTGTATTTTCAAAAAATATATATTTGCATAACTTTTGTTTGAAAAATTAGTTTGAAGTGATTACAAGGTCATATTGAAGCATAGATATCTGTATTGGGTTATAAAATGCCTCCAAAAAATATTTATACACCCATTAATCCCTCATAAAACTATATTATGATGCATGAAGTGGTAGAATTTCAGCATGATATATCAAAATTATGGGACCAAGTGCAACAAATTTTGATCTCACAAAGAGCAACCAAAGATGACATATATGGCTCAAAAGAAAACATGGAGGCTAAGATGGATGGTTTGAAGGATGATATGAAAGCTAATATGGATGGTATAGAAAAAAAAAAACCAAAGAAAACATGGAAGATTTGAAGAATGGTTTAAAGGAAGATTTGACAAACCTACTACAAGAAATTATTCCTAATAGCGAAAAGGTATTAGATGATACTCATGATGAGAATGGAAAAATGTTAATTGTGATTCCATAGCCTCTAGAATTGGATTGAAGGCCCACCATATTCCAAAGATCGATATGAGTAATTTTGATGGAAGGGATCCAATAACATGGATACTACAAATTGAGAAATACTTTGATCATCATAATGTGCAACACACACAAAAGGTACACATTGCAACTTTATATTTAGAAAAAAATCCATTTGTATGGTATCGATGGATTTTTTATCGTAAACCACTTTTCACTTGGTCAATTTTTACGGAGGAAACGACAACACATTATGAGGATATATAGACCAACAACTTCTTTTGCCAATTGATAAATCTCAAACAAAGGGGTTCAATGGTGGAGCACATTGAGGACTTCCAAATTTTGATTATAATGCTAAATGATATTCCAAAGGAGCATAGGATTTATGTCTTCATAGGGAATTTAAAGGATATCATCCAACATGAGGTTTGGCTTTGAGAAACTGATTCATGGGAGAAGGCATTCAGGTCGGTAAGGAAATTTGAAAGAAAAATTATGGCGAAAAAGGAAGCCTACCACTCACAACTATAAAGATGGAAGTGTTGCTACTCCTAGCCTTCCACAACCTACTATGTTGACACCACAACAATTAGAAGAAAAAAGAGAAAAAGGGCTCTATTACAGTTGTGATGGAAAATACACTAAAGATCATAAGTGTGCCGAGAAGAAATTATTTTACATAGATTTTGAAGAGGAGGAAGAAAAGAAACAATAATCTTCAAAACAAGAGGATATACACCAAGAACCAACTTTATATAAAGAAGAAATGAATCCAACCATATCTTGTAATGAATTGGAAGGAATTACCACGCCTCAAACTCTCAAGATAGAAGGATATAAGAAGAAGAAAAAGGTAATAGTGTTGATTGATTCAGGTAGTACCCAAAATTTTATTCATTGTAAGAGAACCAAGGAATAGAATTGCTTATTATATTCTGCACCAGAGTTTAAAGTGATGGTTGCAAATGGAGGAACTATAAATTTCTTCCGAAAATGCCATAATATAAAGATAACCATAGGGTAATATGTATTGAATAGCCCAATTCTTTCCATTTAAATGGGTGGTGTTGATGTATTATTAGGAGTTCAATGGTTACAATCTTTGGGTACGATAGTTTTTAACTTTCAATAACTTTTCATGATTTTTTTTTAAGAAGGAAAGGAAGTTGAATTAAGGGGTATCACGGGGAAACAAAGAAAGTTAATCAGCTCTAATGGCATCACAAATCTTCTAAAGAAAGAAAAATGAGGAGTAATTCCACAATTATGCTCACTACAGTTTTAAACATTGAAATAATCTTTAAGAGAAAATTCTAAGGTTCGAGCAGTGGAAGATTACATCAAGCATCAAAAAAAGGTTCTCCAACTCTTAAAGGATAACCTAAATTTGATGTATAATTGAATGAAATAACAAGAAGATCAACATCGCAGCGAAAGAAGTTTTGATGTAGCTGACTGGGTATTTTTACGGCTATAACCATACAAACAAATGTCCCTCAAGCAAGAAAAGAAGTACATTAAATTATTGCTAAAGTACTATGGTACTTACAAGGTGTTGTAAAATATTGTTACTATGGAATAAAAATTGGAGCTTCCTGCATCTTCCCGAGTGCACCCAATTTTTCGTGTTTCATGCTTAAAGAAGGTTATAGAACTCCTAGTTCAAGTAATGTTTCCAGAACTTGATGAGGAAGGAAAAATCATATTGGAACCTGAAGTAGTCACAGAAATAAGAAATCAACAGAAATTGATCAATTATAGTTCTTGTTTCTGTCAATATTGTTGAACGGATAACAAAAATTGATCAATTATAATCAATAATGGTCAGCTATATGAAGACCATATTTAACCATATTTTAACAATATATTAACCACAGTCAACCATAGTCATCCTTAGTTAGCAATAGTGAACGATCTTACACCATAAATAACTTAGGCAACCATGGTCAAATAAGGTGAAACATGGTTAATGAATTTCCAATAATTGTTTATGTGATTAACATGGTTAATATTGTTCACCCATGTGCAACATGGTTGAACATAGTCAACTATTATCAATATGGGCATCATGGTCAACCATAGTCATATATAGATAAACAATAACAACCTTCATGAGCCATGTCCACCCATAGTTAGTTATATGTTAACCATAGTTAGCCACATTTGACCAAGCTCAATTGTGCTCAAACATGGTCAAACAAATTCAAGCATAGTAATACATGCCCAAACATTGTCACTCATTGTCATCTGTGTTCCACCATATACAACCTTAGCTATCTATAATTAACCATGGTCAACGTTAGTAAACCATGGTCATCTCTTGTTAACCATAGTTCACCTTAATCAACTCATGCTCTTCCCACTCTTCATTCCAAACCATGGTTAGAATGGTCAACCATGGTCAACCAAGATCTACATCATTGAACATCATTAGAAATCATTACCACAAAAGGAAGACCTTGGTCACCTATGTTTAATCCTTATTAACCTTTAGTCAATCACGATCAATCCTCATTAACCTTCTCAACCATGGTTTTCCATCATTTACCATTATAAACCATGGTTGACCCTCTTCAACGATCATCAATCATGGTCAACCATAGTCAATAATGAAAAAAATTAGTCAACCATATGTTGACTCATAATAAACCATGGTCATCCTTAGTTACCAATAGTCAACCATGGTACAACATAAACAATTTGGCTAACCGTGGTCAACTAAGGTCAAACATGGTCCAACCACTTTTAATAATTCTCAGTGTGATCGACATGGTTAATCATGTTCAACCATGGTCACATCGTTGCACATGGTCAACCATAGTTACCATTGACATCATGATCAACCATGGTCAACCACAATCATCTATAGGTAAACATGACAAGTTTGATGAACCGTTTACACCCATATTTAGCCACATGTTGAACATAGTAAACCATGTTTGAACAATGTCAATTTCGATAAAATATGGTCAAACAAACTCAAACAATGTCAAACATTGTCACTCATTGTAAACCACGGTGAATCATGGTCAACTATGATCAACCATGGTCATCTATAGTAGAGCATAATCAACCTTGAAAAATCCACACTCTTTCCACTCATCATGGCCAACAATGGTTAACCAAGGTCTCCATGATTTAATATGGTCAACCATGGCCATGCTTTTTCAACATGGGCGAACATAATCTATCATAGGAAACTATTGTCAACCATCTGTAAATTTGACAAACCATGTTCACCCATTGTCAATCCAAGATCTTCATGCCAAACAAGAATATGGTCAACAACCATTGTCAACCATGATCAAACATGGACAACTGTGGTCAATGTGGTCAACCATTATTAATCATAATCTATCTTACTGAAATATGGTTTGATGTAGACAAACATGTTCATCCATAGTCAAATATATGTTGAACTCAATAAACCCTAGTCAACCATATCTTGAATAGATTAGGGGTGGTTAATTGTAGTCAACAATTCTCTATTAATCTTCTTTCAACCAGCACAAGCACATTAATAAAAATGGTTTTTACAAGAAAATGAGAGGCTCTGTCCATCTTTTATATTTTATTAGAGGTATGAAAATACTAGCTCATATCAACTACGTTTACTAATATATTTGTGTTAATAATATAATTAAAAGAAGATGCAATTATTGAATTTTGGTTGTATCACGTAAGAGGTAACAAAATAGTAACAACATCCTTATACTGTGTTGGTTTATGTTCCAATAATAAGCAAGGCCATGTTCTGCTGATAACACAAGAATCCATAGCCATGTACTTTCACTTGGAAAATACACAAAACAATATCATATGAGACCCATTATTACCGTAAGTAACCACGGTCACAAATTCTGTATATTGGAAATGTTTCAAATGTAGTACCATTGGATTCTTGCTTGAACTATCAAAGACAACGACTGAATGCATCCAACAACAATGGTTTTAAAAATGTTGTTGCCTGGATGTTAGACTATTGAATCTCAAATAGGACAGAAGGGTCAAACATTAGGATGCTTTTTTTTCTCTTTTTTTTTGGTAATCTTCATGTCATTCTAATGAAGATACAAGCTATTAATGTCTTCGGAAAATTCGAAAGATTTATCGTAGACTCAAGGTATTCTATTTTTTAGGCACGTGGTGATCATTCTAAATCTTATCGTCTTATGGTCCACTAGAGCAACATAACACGCAAGGCTTGTGAGGAGTGCATATGCAAATCATAACATCATGTTGAACCATACCTAAACAAGGGAACTTGCGGAGCAGCAAATCCCTACCCTAAAGTGACGGAGGGATTGAACATGAGTACTCAGCATTAACATCATCTGAATTGTGATGTTTGTAATGTATTTATAAGGTGAACAATAGCAAATTTTAAATGTTGAAAATATTAAAGTCGCCTACGTATCTCGTTTAGGTAGAAAATAGAGTACAAAGGGGCAGTGTACATTTCTGAGCATTGAACAAAGGAATGGAGAAAGCAGTAAGGATGAATTAAATGTTTATGGGCAGTAGCCACCATTGCAGAGATGAATTTATGTTCTATGGGGCATAACCTCTTTTGCAGAGGAAATGAATACTTTCTTGGTCCAAATCACGCAACTGCAGAGTTTATTAAAGAACAGTATTTTTGGGCTTTTAAACCTTCACCAACCAATCAGAACCAATTTTGTTCAACACGCCAAGTATTTTAAACATTTTGAATTGGGCCATGTCATCTGTGGTCCCCACCATTTCATCGCCCATTGCCAAATTTTATTTAAGTGTCTTGTTGATATGAATTCCCGCTGATATAAATCATGCGATGCGATATCGGCATATCACAATCGCCATTTCCAAAGGCTACCGCATATATTATGTTCCAAAGGATAGCTGCGATGTGATGCGATGTGGTCCCTACCACCATCGCTCATCGCAATCTCTCGTCACAGAAGTTCTCCACCCATCCGAAGTTTTAAACCACCGATGGTGCAATGCGATGTGGTCCCACCACAATCCCTCATCACTCATCGCCAAAGCAAAGTTCATTCTGCCAAAGTCGTTGTTCCAGTGATCGCTGATCATCGATTGCAATGTGCGCTCCACTCGCAAATCGCGCATATGAATTTTTGGTTTAAGTCTTTATTTATTCACCACGACTGAAGTTTTAAATTATTCTTAGGAATTTAATGTATGGCAATTTGATTTTCATTTTTTTTTATGTTTAAAGAGTGTTGCACCATATAAAATGAAAAAAAGCCCGTAGGCTCAGGTAGTTATAATGTTGCATTGTTGTGTAAGCCTGCAGGCACAGAGAAAAAAAAAACACAGTAATACTAGAGACCACTGTTTTGTGCGTTTTGAGAGACAGAGAGAAATATTGTGAAGAGCACTACGTCTATAGCAGTCAAGTATTTTGTAATCCCACTTCAGTGGAAGAAATTTTGTAATAGTTTTTAGTTCTGTTAATGAAATAGAAAGCATTTTATGCCATCTCTGTCCAGCAGTAAACAAAAATTTTATTATTCACTGTGTTACACGGAGAGCATTATTCTCTCAGTCATTATTATGGAATTATCAGAAATTCCAACATGGTATCAGAGCTAATCCAGGCTCTTTGAAGGTGTCAAAGAAGCTGAAGGAAGAAGGAAGGCTCAACAAAAGTTAAAGTCCAGGTATTTCTCAAAAAAAATAGATTTGTTGTTTTGATTAAAATAGCAGTCCTCAGAGACAGAGTTTGTCTTTTAAAAGAAGAAAAGACAGTTTGTTTATTGAAAAACACAGTCAATTTTATTTTAGAGTTCAGTTTATAAGCAATGGCTGGACCAAGCACTAGTATGAGTATTCGAAATATTCAACTTCCCCAATTTAATGGGAAGAACTATGATTATTGGGCCATTACCATGAGATACTTGTTTGCTTTCCAAGATTTATGGGAATTTGTTGAAGATGGTTTTGAAGAACCAACAGATGAGCAAGCCTTTAATGCCTTAACACAGGCAGAGAATGATTTATTGAAGAGCAATAAAAAGAAGGACTCTAAGGCCCTCTTCTATCTCTATCAAGCAGTACATGAGAGTGTATTTCCAAGGATAGCAGCAGCTAAGAGATCTAAGGATGCATGGGATACTCTGAAGATAGCCTATCAATGTATGGAGAAAGTGAAGATAGCAAAACTTCAATTGTTGAGGAAAGATTTTGAAACTCTCTATATGAAAGAGTCTGATAACATAGACTCATTCTTCACACATGTGATTGGGATGGTCACACAGATAAGGTACCATGGAAAAACACTTGAATAAAGAAGGATTGTGGAGAAACTATTGAGGAGCCTACCCTCACAGTTTGATATTATTGTTACCACCATAGAAGAGACTAAGGATCTCTCAAAGTTCACTGTAGATGAACTTCAGGCATCGCTGATGACTCATGAACAGAGATCGGAAAGATCTGTAAACCCATATCTAGAACATGCCTTCAAGACCCAGATGACTTTTGGAAGAGGAAGAGGCAGAAGCCAAAGAAGAGGAGGGAGGAACAACCCTTCACATTTACATGGAAGGAGCAACAGTCATAATCAAAGCCACGGCCAAAGCAGCAGCCAACAAGGTGGACACCAACATGCTCATGGAAAAGGGTATGGTAAATCCAATGTCCAATGTCATTATTGCAAAAAATATGGGTATTATGCCAATGAGTGTAGGAAAAAGAAAAATGACATGAATAACAGGCAAAATTATAATGTAGCAATAGAAGAAAAGAACCCAAATAATGTGTTGTTAACATGTAATGTAGCACAAGATAGACAAGATGATGTATGGTTCTTAGATTTAGGCTGTAGTAATCACATGACTGGAAACATAGCAATGTTTGCCAATCTTGATGAAGAAGTAAAATCTGAAGTAACAACAGGAACTGATACTAAGATATTTGTCAAGGGAAAAGGCAGAGTTAATATCCATGCAAGAAATGGAGAGCAGAAATTTGTGCCAGATGTGTACTATGTTCCTGGCTTGAAATGTAATCTCTTGAGCGTTGGGCAGCTCATAAATAAAGGTTACAATGTAGTTTTTAAAAATGATGTGTGCACAATAATAGACATACCTCCAAGCAAGAAGATTATCGCTGAAATAAAAATGACCATCAATAGAATGTTTCCACTCAAGCTCAATACTGACTTGAAGGGAAAAGGAAAGAATGTAGTAGCTGTAACTCAAGAGGTCTTTCAGAAGGAAGTGAGAGATGAGAATTGGTTATGGCACTTGATATTTGGACATCTCAATTTCGGAGGTCTAAATTTCTTGCACAGAAAAGGAATGGTAAGAGGTCTACCATTGATAGAGAAACTGGGCAGCCTATGTGAAGGATACATCTTGGGCAAACAACACAGAGAAAACTTTCCATCAAGAAAGAGCATAAGGGCGAAAGCACCCTTAGAAATTATCCATTCAGATTTATGTGGGCCAATGCAAACATCATCAGTATCAGGCAACAATTACATACTAACCTTCATTGATGATTTCACAAGGAAAGTATGGGTTTATTTTTTGAAATATAAAAGTGAAGTCTTTAAAAAATTTGTCACTTTAAAGCTCTATTAAAGAAATAGAGTGGGCAGCATATCAAAGTTCTTAGAACTGACAGAGGAGTTGAGTACATCTGAAAAGAGTTTCTGCGTTTTTGCAGAGAGAACGGCATACACAGACAGTTTACAACTCGGTACACACCGCAACAAAATGGTCTTGCTGAAAAGAAGAATCGAACCATAATGGAAATGGTGAGAAGTATGCTGAAGGAAAAACACTTGCCAAATGAGTATTGGGCAGAAGCTGCAAATTGTGCTGTGTATATTTTAAATAGATTCCCAACAAAAGAAGTAATGAACAGAATTACAAAAGAAGCGTGGAGTGGCAAAAAACAAGAATTCACCCACATGAGAGTTTTTGGATGTATGGCTTACGTACACATTCCAGATCAGCTGAGAAAGAAGGTGGATAGTAAGGGGGAGAAGTGCATCTTCCTTGGATATTGTGAAGAATCCAAGGGATATATATTGTATAACTCATCCACAAAGAAGTTTATAATAAGCATAGATGTACAATTCATTGAAGAAGAAGCATGGGATGGAAGCATTGAGAAAACAATCAATGTTAAAAGTTGTTTATCTCATGATGAAGATGAGGAAGATGTGGCTGAAAATAACACCTCATCGGTAGAACCACCTCCACCAACACAAGGACAGCAAGGGACACCTCAAGCAGGAGTAAGAACACCCTTGAGAAAAAATGAGAGTGTTTCTCCAAGCACACCACATGGAGCAGATTTGAGTGCTTCTTCAAGCACATGTACACCAAATGAAAGAGGAATAAGATTCAGAAATATTAATGAAATTTATGAGCAAGAGACAACAAATGAAGGTATGAACTCTTTGTTTGCTTTGTATTGTCATGTTGATGATCCTATTCATTTTGAAGATGCCATAAAAAATAGAAAATGGATAGAAGCTATGGATGATGAAATTAACACCATAGAGAAGAATAAAACATAGGAGTTGGTTGATCTCCGAGAAGGTAAAGAAGTCATTGGAGTAAAGTGGGTCTACAAGACCAAAAGTAATGATGAAGGTAAGATAGAAAGACGCAAGGCCAGACTTTCTGTTAAAGGATATAAGTAGCAACATGGAAGAGATTATGAAGAAACTTTTGCACCAGTTGCAAGAATGAAAACAGTGAGAGCAGTGTTGTCCATAGCAGCACAAAAAAATGGAAAGTATACCAAATGGATGTAAAATCAGTATTCTTAAATGGAGTGCTAATGGAAGAGGTTTATGTTGAACAACCTCTAGGCTATGAGAAAAAGAGCCAAGGGCACAAAGTTCGCAAGTTGAAGAAAGCTCTTTATGGGCTGAAGCAAGCACCGAAAGCATGGTATAGTAGGATAGATTCCTATCTATTGGAAAATGGGTTTGAAAATTGTGAAGGTGAACCCACTTTATATATCAAAGAAAAAGATGGTAAGATCCTTATTGTTGGTTTATATGTTGATGATGCGATATTCACAGGTAATGATAATTACCTTATTGAGAATTTTAAAACAGTGATGAAAGATGAATTTGAAATGACTGATATGGGATTGCTAAGATACTTCTTAGGAATAGAAGTAGAGAAAAATGAAAATGAGATTTTTATCTCTCAAGCAAAGTACGTTAATGAAGTTTTAGAAAGATTTAATATGCAGGAGTGCAAGGCAGCAATTACTCCCACATTAATGGGATTGACACTCAGGAAAGATGACAGCAGCAAGGATTTTGATCTAAGCTTGTATAAGAGCATAGTTGGTAGCCTCATGTATTTGACTACAACTAAGCCAGATATTATGCATGCTGTTAGTTTGATTTCCAGATTTATGGAGAGGCCAAAGGATGCACATTGGCAAGAAGCAAAGAGAATTATGAGTTATGGGAAAGGAACTAAAAGGTATGGCATTTTATATACTACTTCCGAAAATTCAGAATTAATTGGTTATACTGACAGTGATTGGGCTGGAAGTATTGATGACCGGAAAAGTACTTCTGGTTATGTTTTTCATATGGGTTCAGGAGCCATTTCATGGGCTTCTAAGAAATAGCCTATTGTAGCATTATCTACAGCAGAGGTAGAGTATGTGGGAGCTACAACAGCAGCGTGTCAAGCAGTGTGGATGAGAAGAATGTTGAGAAATTTATGCCAAGAACAAGTAAAAGGAACAATGATTTATTGTGACAATAGCTCAGCTATTGCATTATCAAAAAATTATGTGTTTCACAAGAGAATGAAACACATCGATACTAAGTTTCACTACATCAAAGAATTAGTGAACAATGGAGAAATTGTTTTACAGTATTGTAGAACAGAGGAGCAGTTTGTAGACATATTGACAAAGCCATTGGGGTAGAAGAGTTTTGAATATTTAAGAAAATGCTTGGGTATGACTGATAACCTAGTAGCTGATTTTAAGGGGGAGTGTTGAAAATATTAAAGTCACCTGCGTACCCCGTGCAAGTAGAAAACAAAGTACAAAGGGGCACTGTACATTTCTGAGCATTGAACAAAGGAATGGAGAAATCAGTAAGGATGAATTAAATGTTTATGGGTAGTAGCCACCATTGCAAAGATTAATTTATGTTCTATGGGCCATAGCCGCTTTTGCAGAGGAAATGAATACTTTCGTGGTCCAAATCACGCAACTGCAGACTTTATTAAAGAACAGTCGTTTCGGGCTTTTAAGCCCTCACCAACCAATTAGAACCAATTTTGTTCAACATGCCAAGTATTTTAAACATTTTGAATTGGGCCATGTCATCTGTGGTCCCCACCATTTCATCGCCCATCGCCAAATTTTATTTAAATTTCTTGTTGATATGAAGTCCCACCGATATAATTCATGCGATGCGATATCGGCATATCGCAATCGCCATTTCCAAAGGCCACCGCATATATTATGTTCCGAAGGATAGCTACGATGCAATGTGATGTGGTCCCTACCACCATCGCTCATCGCAATCACTTGTCACAGAATTTCTCCGCCCATCCAAAGTTTTAAACCACCGATGGTGCGATGGGATGTGGTCCCACCACAATCGCTCATCGCCAAAGCAAAGTTCATTCCGCTAAAGTCGTTGTTCCGCCGATCGTCGATCGTCGATTGCGATGTGGGCTCCACTCGCAAATCACGCATATGAATTTTTGGTTTAAGTCTTTATTTGTTCGCCGTGACTGAAGTTTTAACTTAGGATTAGGAATTTAATGTACGGCAATTTGATTTTCATTTTTTTTGTTTTATGTTTAAAGAGTGTCGCGCCATATAAAATGAAAAAAAGCTCGTAGGCTCAGGTAGTTGTAATATTGCATTGTTGTGTAAGCATGCAGGCAGAGAGAAAAAAAAAACACAGTAAGACCAGAGAGCATTGTTTTGTGCGTTTTGAGAGACAAAGATAAATATTGTGAAGAGCATTGCGTCTGTAGCAATCAAGTATTTTGTAATCCCACTTCAGTGGAAGAAATTTTGTAATATTTTTTAGTTCTGTTAATGAAATAGAAAGTATTTTATGCCATCTCTATCCCACAGTAAACAAAATTTTTATTATACTCTATGTTACAAAGAGAGTATTATTCTCTGAGTCATTGTTCTGGAATTATCAAAAATTCCAACAGTCAAATCAGCATCATCTAAGATGTGATGTTTGTAATGTCTTTTTAAAGCGAACAATATGTTTTGCTAAACGAAGTTAGCACACACAAGTTGAGCTTAAAAATCCTAATTTATAAATACCTTCTTACAGCCAAAAATAAACTTAAAAAGCTTCACATTCGGTATTGTGTCATTAATGAAATGATATCTGAACCTCACATGAAAAAGTAGATGGTGACGAGAAAAAGAAGCACTTAAACATAAGGATATCCTATGTTCATAAAGTAAACGCTAGAAAAGTAGTTTTCACATGGCAAATCTCGATATGAGATGGAGTTTGATATGGACAGTGGACACTACACTATGCATCTTTTAAATTGAAACCATTGATGTAATCGGGAAATTCAATGCTGGCAATAACACCGTAACATGAGTTCTACAAATTTCCCACAGCAGTAGTGTTCAGTTCATTTTGGTTACAATAATTTGGTATAGAGAATGTATATAACATTATAATGGATTGGTGAATCATGGCTAATCTTAAAAAATAAACATATGCAGGATTTACGTAGTGAAGAACATGTGAGAAGAGAAGAGTGACACAGCAGTCACGTGAATGGCTTACATGGAATGCTAGAAATAAGAAACGTATTGATAATTCGGATTAGCCACTATGATCAAGGAAAATAACAATGCATAAAAGTTTCTTTTTAAGCATTAAACGCTAATTTCTTCTCACTTAGTAAGCAAACTCGTTGTGAACAGAGTACGAGTACATAACATGGCCTACTAATAGCGCACTATCAGCTAGTGGTACTACTAATGTTCTCAATCTGACGAGAACCACACTAGCAGCTAATGTTCTCAATCTGACAAGAACGACATGTATATCTACATATTCTGGAGTGAGCCAAAAGTTGATGAAGCCCTATCAATATACAATTACTCATCCTCAACCTTTCCTACTTGCACGTTTCTCTTTGTCACTCCTTTCAAACAAGTGGAAATGCTTCTTTGCTTTGCAAGTAGAAATCCACCAATACGACAAAAGCACAAGGGATCACCCGACCAGAAGGTCACACGAACCACCAGAAGGCACATGGGAGGCTATAATCTAGCAAATTTGGCACGACCTCACGTGCCTGGGTGCCCACAGGTTTCTCGGGCCCTGCGCCCAGGCGAAACCACTGCTACCAAGGCACAACGGAGCGTCTGCCCACAAGGCCACAATAACCACCAAAAGGTACACCGACGGTCACAATCTATCATTTTTGGCACGGCCTCGTGTGTCGGGGCACCGCCTGTGCGAAATTCGGCATCTCCAAGACATGGCCGGGATGGACCATTGCTACGAAGGCACAAGGGACTGCTCAGCCACACAAACCACCCAAAAAAAACACATTAGCTGTTACAACTTAGCATTTTTTAAGAGCTTTTGTCCATGCATGAAATTTGGAAAAATAGATAACAGAAACGGAAAATGACTTAAATAATTACAAAACTCCAGAAAACTTGAATGAGTGAAACAATTTCAACAATCACATTTTCACTTTTAATTTATTTATTTAATTTATTGATTTATAATTTTATGATTTATTTATATAAATTAAAATTTTGCTAAATGTCTAAAACCATTTATTTATAATAAAAAAATATTTAATTGTTTATTATATATCTTATATTAAAAAAAAAAACTTAATTAAATTATTATTTTAATTTAAATTATTACTATTATTATTATTAATTAATTATAGAAAAAATAATATAAGAGTTAAACATACTTATGATGTATATATTAGGTGGTTTGTTAATTTAGTCTAAGACTATCCACAAACACATGATGTTGGCAAGGGTGAAGAATTGGGATTGAGAAACTAATGAAATGAATCACCTACGGTCAATCCTCACTTTGAAACTAGTGAAATGAATCACATAGCGTCAATCACCACTTCCAGGGCTTGCACTCCGTTTAACTTAACTGTGGAGTTTTCCCACAATCAAGCTCACTTAGCTTGCTACCCCATTTGCAAAACCTTAGCAAGTATTGTGTCTCATGAACCATACAAGTAGATCTCCCTTCACTCTTTGTATTCAAGTATTGAGGGGGTTTCTCCCTTGTGAGCATCACCCGATGTAATGAGTGCTAAGTGGACTATTCAAAACTCATGAGAAATTACTACCTCTCATGAAAATGGTCATAGATGAATGACTTACTTAATGCAATTGAATCCCAAAAAATGATATATATATATATATATATATAGCACAGCCACATTAATAAATGTGGTTTCCTCGTTTTAAAATGTCATTTGTTGTTTGATGACATTTGTTATTTTACTAGTAGACATTCCAAAAATTTAATTTAATTATTAATAATTATTATATCAATGGTAGGATTTTAAGTCATGGTATTAGTTCAGGGTATTGTAACAAAGCATATTTAAAGGTAAAAAATCTTCATGGTAATATGGGGTTGAAAATCCATGACTAAGAATCTTGTAATATGTTTTGTTAAATGTGTGTATGTTTAACTCATTATATAAGAACATGGAACAAGATCCTTAATAATGGATATTTATCTCCACTTTACCATGGATATTCTTAGTTGGTAAATAGGTTTTGTTAAAATTTCATTGGCCAATACCATGACTTATCAAATCCATATGCCCAAAAGCCCAAAACTTACTCCATATGAAACTTGTTGATATGACAAGTGTTTTAAAAAATAACATAACTACTTTGGAGATAAATATGTTTTTGTATATTACTATGAATATTCTAGAATACTCCATGGAGATTAAATTTCTATAATCCACCCAATAATTATTGATAATTAAATTAAAATTCTGGAAACCTATTCCAAATTCTAGGAATCCTTTTCTATTTGTAAATAGATCCTCCCTAATTATATTAATCAATAATTATTAAGTAGATGATATGGATATAACCTTTGTAGAGTATTTATAAATATTGATAGTAGTATACTCAAATTGTGACAAAGGCTACTTACAAATTAAAAAAAATATTTAAACATGTTATTTTTTACATTTAAAAATAATAATTATAATTATTTTTTGAATCTATTATTACTCAAAAATATATGTTAGAAATAAAATTCATATATATAGGAACAATAATGGAAGGTTGTTTTTTAAGTGTGTAATCTATAGAGACAATAATATTGCGAAATTTGAAATTCATGGGTTACGAAAATTCTATATTTCCGGCAAATCTTATTGATACCAAAGCCCCACACATAGTTTTCTATCCTATCCTTATAGTGTGGGGAAAAGAGAAGGTCTCTTAAGAGGATTTTGTATTGAACATAGTACTTATAAAAAGGTCACTCTACTTTTTTCTATTAAATATTTATAATACAACACGAACAATTACTCCCCTCTGCAGTCCATTCACCTTCCTTGAATTTCATCTACCATGGCAAACTATATGTTGAGACTTCCTCCATGTGAGACATCATCCTCAACTAATGTGGATTATGGTGCGTCAAATTGGGTTTCAAAATGCTCATAGTTATATTGATGTCAGTTTTTAGAGATTTTATTTCTTACGGCTGCCCTCTCTCTTGCTTCGAGTCCTCAACCAGCACATCCTTTTGAATCATGGCCTAACACAGTTTGGAAATACTCAACATGTCTTTGAAATTCAAATAAGGACATTCTCCATCTTACTAACATGTACTACATCATCGTTGAAAGTCACCAACGGACAATTTGAAAGCTTGGTTCAATGTCATTACCACTTTTTATTTCCAAGTTCAAAGGGAACTTTGCAGCATTCGCACATGGAGCTTTCTTCATGCATATTCATGGCTACTTCTGCAACTAGGATTCACCTTTTGAAATAGAGGAATCATATTACCCTTATTTACGTGGCCCCTCCTAACTTGTGGTCTCATTTATTTTTCTTTGTTCCTCTTCTACTATTCTCAATATTCTCATTTGGTTTGTTTCATATGTTCCTGTAACTACCAAATTCAGATCCCATAAGTATTCACAATAGCGTAACCCTTTAGGCCCCTATCACCTCCTCAAATTGATTCTTTGTCGGTCTTAAGGCTACCATATTTCTCTTTTCATTGTTAGTATCCCACCTTCACCCTTGATCTCTTATTTCTCTATTGTAACATCCTCCAACACAAAATTAAAAAAAATTAAAAAAAAAAAAACAATTTTACTTGGATTAGAAAATAATAAATCGAATCTAGTCTAGCATAGCGAGGTAATATTATATACCAAGGTCAGCACTATACTGTTTAATTTAGAATTTCTCCACCATTCATAGAAACTAAGCATAAATTACATTCAAACCATGTTGTACAACTATCATAAATATGGTTATTTACACTATGGTATGTGGATCATAAACTAGGTACTGAGGTATTAATGTGTAACCATATTAATATGCACCATCACTCTTTGGGGGTTTCACATATCAACTAAATGTCATGTCGGAGAAGTCTCTCAACCCTCCATCTAGTGCTCTCGGCATTAACTCTAGTTCAATCTGTATGGGACACTTATTTCCTTGGTTACCCTTCATTTATCCAGGTATCAATTGACTGATGCAAGCTTTTCAGGGAAAGTTAAGGGTAACCACCATGCTCACAGTCTCCAGGTTTGCTTTTCCATTTTTCCTTTTGGTTGTCGAGGATCTGTAACCAAACCTTAGAAAAACAAGTGTTTTGGTTTGGGATAACCATTGTAATATGAGGTGAGTCCACGTAAAACTCTACCTTCGGTTATACTATCAATTTAAGCATTTGTTTGACTACTTAAAGTAATTTTTCTTCCTTTTGGGGTTTAATTACAAGTGCTAGGTCACATGTGTTTGAAAATATGAGGTAAAGCTTCGATACTATGTTGGAGAATCCACGAATACGAGAAACTTAAAGAACAGGGGAAAATGATTTTCCCTCAATACACGGTTTACATAGAACGCGGAAATTAAAAATAAACAATGACAACACAGTTTCAAAAAAAAAATTATAGAGCCACACACAGAGAGATATTTAAACGAGTCTGCTTCTTCTACTTCTTCTCTTCTGCTATATCTATTACATTATATGAAAAACATATTTTTAAATACAAAATGGCGGAGCCTCAAAATTTAATGCTACATAAATGCTGGAATGGACAGGTAACAACTAAACGTCCTGCTGCCATGTTTTAGCTTTCTTCATTAAACAATGCACAAAGCATTGTACGCCGAACTTGAAATCCTTCAAGTTTCAACTGTGAACAATATCGCATCCGCACCCATATCGCATATCATACTTCAGTGGTGACAACATTTAACTTGGGTGCTATCCACTTGAGCTAGCGAAATGCGATGTGCGCAAGTCGCAATGTTTATCACTTAACTCCCGACTACTTAATGGAAAACATAACAACTTGTGATTGCGATGTGCTATGACAATATCACATCACACCATCGCAAAGTTTGGGACGGAGAATAACAAGGTAAGTTCTAAAATGTGTGAAGCACGAAGTGTAACGCGTTAAACGTCGAGAAGTTCGAAAAGGCACGGGTAAAGGAAAACAAGAAATACAAAGGTTTGTTTGCAGAAACGATAATGCATATAGGTTGGAGGGCCCCACTCATCAGTCGAGTAATAGGATTTCGGCGATGCATTAAGAGGAAAGGGTTAAACACTGTGAAGTGCACAGTGCGGTAAAGAGCTATGTGGTACGATGGGAAGGGAATTTAATGCAGAGTGATGGTCTAGACAACATTTTCTAAACATTATGGAAAATTGCGTGAAGTAAGTAGCTTGCCGATTTTTCGTGCTTGGAGCTTGTCCTTCCCTACAAAATATATTTAACTGATTGTATGGTTGTTGCCATTTTATTCAAGGCGGTGGTTAGGAGTAATTTCCAACACTCCCCCTTAATCACAACTGCCACCATTGACCATTCCAAAACATTCTCTGAGATAAACAATTTTTTTTTGTGCCAATGGCTTTGTGAATATGTCTATAAATTGTTCCTCTGACATGCAATGCTGTAACAACATTTCACCATTGTTAACTAATTCTCTTATGAAAAGATATTTAGCATCAATGTGCTTTGTCCTCCTGTGAAAAACAGAATTATTTGATAGTGCAATTATTGAACTGTTATCACAGAAAATAGTGGTTTCATTGTCTTGTTCATGACATATATCCCGCAACATCCTTCTCATCCAAAATAATTGACATGCTAATGTTGTTGCGACGACATACTCAGTTTTTGCTGTTGACAATGAAACTATCGGCTACTTCTTGGAAGCCCATGAAATGGCTCCCGAACCCAAATAAAAAACATATCATGATGTTCTCTTTCTCTCATAAACACTTCCATCCCAATCACTATTAGTGTAACCAGTCAGCCTAAAATTATCAGTTGCGGAGTATAGAACAACATACTCCTTTGTCCCATTGACACACTTTACAATTCTTTTGGCTACTTGCCAATGTGCCTCAATGGGTGTCTCCATGAAACAATAGACCAAAATAACTGCATACATTATATCAGGCCTAGTTGCAATCAAATACATTAGGCTCCCCACCATGTTTTTTTATAATGTTGGATTGACCTTGCTGCTGCAATCTTCCTTGCTCAAATTCAACCCCATGACTGTTGGAGTTGGTGTTGGCTTGTTTTTGTGCATATTAAAACCCTCTAAAATTTCTACAACATATTTTGCTTGAGAGATAAAAATTCCATTTTCTGTTTGCTTCACTTCTATGCCCAAAAAATATCTTAACAACCCCAAGTCAGTCATTTCAAACTCACTTTTCATGACTGCTTTGAAATCAACGATGAGAGAATCATCACTTCCTGTAAAAATTAAATCATCTACATATAAAACAACAATAATAATATTACCATCGTTTTCTTTGATGTAGAGATTACATTCACCATCACATTTTTCGAGCCGATTTTCCATCAAGTAAGCATATATCATGTTGTACCATGCAAGCGGTGATTGCTTCAGCCAATAAAGATCTTTCCACAACTTACACACATTGTGTTCTTGGCCTTCTGTAGTGCCCCACTCTAGATTTTTGACCTTGATATGACATTAACATTGATTTAGCCTTAAGGATCACACATTATTCTTTGAGGACCTCAGGTTGAGGATCCAAACACTTGACTCTACTATTAGTGGATGTGTTTATTTTTTAGTCAATGTTAGGATGATGGTGGCTTTGATGGATATGTATTTTTCTATTGATTTTATGATGTTGATAGTTGTGATGAACGTGTTCCTTATGTTCGCTACTCACATTACTTATAGTTCATGATAAACAACGATGTGGATGACTATGTCATGTTGATGATTTTGTTATGACAATGACTAACATTGTGAAACCATGTTACTGATTATTATCAAGTATGACAGGAAGCTACCAGATGCACTCGCATGTGAGGAGTCAGTGACATATGGTTTGATGGAAATTAATATTTTTTATTTGAAATTTTAAAGTTCAGTTTGAACCTCGCTACAAATTCTAATGAGATTTTAGTGGTTGCACGCAAAGGTTAGTTTCTTGGCCGAATGACTCACACATGGGTGATGGGGTTGTACAATTTGCTGGAACTGCATGGGAGGGGTGGGACAGTGTCCCTGATCTCACCCACTAGCTCTCTTGTTGTGACTTGGGCTGGAAAGGTCGAAACACCTTCACCTTGAAGATCACGATGTTGTGGGGGCAGGTCCCAAATTTGGGTCGCTCACAAGGATTTTACTGGGGGGCGCGCATCAAGGAGGATTCCTTGATCCCCAGCACCATTATTCTCACTATAGCATGTGACATACAAGATGATAGCAGTTTCTATCATTGCGCGTATACTTTCCCCTCGTAGCCACTAGATGCTTGAAGGGAAAGTGGCGTGGCACCCTTGGGACTTCAAGAGAAGTTCTTGAAGGGCATGACCGACTTGGCACCCTTGGCATCACAAATAAATTGCTAGGCATGGCACCCTTGGAACTTCGAAGGGAAGTTCTTGAACGGAATGACCAACTTGACACCCTCGACATCAGTAAAAACAAACTAATAAATATAATCAAGATATGAAAATCCTACTAATTCATGTCAAGTGGTAAATGATGTTAGAACCAAGGAAATTAAATCAAGAATAAAACTTAGGGTAAGGGAAAAATAGGAAGAAATAAAATATTTTACCCTGAGAACTCTACCCCTTTCCATGTTGAAAAATATTAAGTGGATAATGTACATAAGTAACTTAATTTGGCAAAAGAGGGAAAGAGGAACATAGAGTTAAGTATAAAAATTAATCATAAAATGGTTAAAACTTCATTAAGAGAAGAGGGTGGTGAATTAAAATAATATTAATAAGTTAAAATTGGAGAAATTTAGAGAACCTCTAAGTGGCAAGAGCCAACATAAGAATATCCATCTAAGAGACAAACTGAATTAAATTTGGAGGTAGTTAGGGGACCAAATCTGAGACTCAGCAGTTAACTTCAGTAATAAACACAAATTAAGGAGTAGGAAAAAGGGGGATAAAGAGACAACTAGGAGAAGAAATAGGAAGCCTTGTTGGGTGAGGAAAATACTATTTTAAATTAATATTTAAGTAAATGATTTTAGAGAGTCTCGGTGACAGGGTGACACATGGGTGAGTGAATAATCAAACTTTTGGATTAATAAAAATAATTAATTATGCATGAAAATCCAAGTGTCAAATATGAAGCCTCTTATAAAATAAGGGGGAAACCATGGGAGAAGGGACGTTTTCTTACCCTATTGTTGGGTGGAGGAGATTATTTCATTGTGAGTGGCTACGAGCTATGGTTGAGTTTGGTGAGGTTGAGGACTGTAGAGAGGGGACTCTTAAGCCAAGGAGTGCTCACCTCTATCAGCTAGCACACTTCCTTCATTGTACAGCCCCATTGCAGCTCGAGGGTTCGTGGGGAAGGAGAGTACCCAAGGAGTAGGCTGGGAGGTCAACCAATGAGTCACTACATTCGGATTAAGCACGTCAACATTCACACTTGGAGGCATACGACAACAAGGAAGTGCTAGTAGCGGCAAGTCAAGATTAAATCTTGTCTCTGGGTGAACGGTACCTGTGTTATTTGTATTTTTTTTTTTATGACCTCATTGTGCCTATAATTAACATGTAAAATATATGTATGTGCAATGAAGTTAAATTTATATATGTTTGATATAAGTGATTAATATTTCTAAGTTTCCAATGTTGTATGCTTGTGGTTTTATACCTACTTTACTGTATTATTCAATAAATAAAAAAATAAAGCATAGAGATGGTCCCTACACTTGGTATCAGAGCAAGTTTGAACCCTTGAGGCCTATGGGCCCAGAAATTTATGTCTAATCAAGATATATTATTGTTTTGTTGTAAACTGTATATTTTACAGTGATCATATTGAGTATTCAATTATGAAACTGGCATGAAATTTGTATGTACAAATTTTTCCATGGCAACGACTTTGTCCATGGCTAATAGCCATTCGCTACCTAGGTATTTCCATCTTCAGTGCCTTGTGAGTTGTGATTAGTTAATTACGTATAGTAATTCTTTCACAAAGAAATAGACTCAAAGGAAAAATTATTATTGTGTCTATTTTTGTAATGCTTGGTTCTGAAAACAATTCTTATTATTATGACCATTCATCTTCAGTAAAATTCACCTTAACTTCCAAGTTATTCCACTTTGTACCACGGATGACCTTGATAGTTTGAGGGAACCTCTGCACCTTTTTATTTCTTCCCAATGGGCATAATCATAGTTCAAAATCTTCCCTAATGTATAACTACTATTATCTATCATTATGTCCATTCTTACCATTATTACCAAGAGTGTTTCATAAGTTTTTCACTTAGTCAAATTTTACCACAAGTTTCTAGGTTTTTTTTCAACATAAAAATATTTCACAATAACGAGATCAGATTTTCGCAAGGACACCATGGAGAAGAATTCCTTCAATATAAATTTTCCTTGTCTTCTCCTGTACATTTTATGCTTTCACCCAATGGCGATATTTTCCTTGCCATGAGATTTCTATTGACTTGCACTAAGCTCTATGCATTCAGTCATTGCTTAGATGTTGAACATTTCCCTTGCATTAGGTTCTTCGAGGAATCAGAGTCTAATAATGAGCAACTGTTGTAAATTTTGAAGTAAGAAAAGACCAAAAGATCAGGGTTTTTAACAACTCAAGCAACGAATTTATACAAATCTGCTGGAGAAAAATAAAATCCCCTTAAAAAGTAATATATATATATATATATATATATATGCGTGCGCTCAAGTTTATATAAACAAAAAAAAAACGACTTTAGAAATCTCACAATGCCTAGTCTATAATGGGATCACCTGCACACATGCCACTATCTTTTTCTTTCTTGTCACACACCTCTGAAAATTACCATGTCAATGCCACTGCTCTCTGCGTGGAAAATCCTGTGATAAGGACATGAGGACAGAATTCCCAACCTGGCCTCACCTCGCATAAATGCATTTAAATTCAGACAATGAAAATCCTGGTAAAAGTTTGTAACTATGTAAGTCTTCCAAGGTCTTAACCATCTGCCTTCTAACAAGAAAACTCTAACAATCAATTGCAAAACCATAGGGTAAAATACATAGTGGTATATATTTACAATTTTTGAGTACATTTAGCGGTTACAATAATCCGATGCCCCTATTTATGCCATTGAACACAAATAAATGCATGGGAGGTGGAGGGAAGACTTAAGGCGTAACCTATTTCCATAAGTGCCAGAGATAATTAGGAATAAGTGGAGGAATATTAAGTAATTTAATTCATTCTATTATAAATTGCATGGAATATTTGAACTCGTTGACCAGCAATCAATTGAATGGATTAAGAACTGAAGTAAAACAAATATGATTTCGATAATAATAATAAAAATATCTCATAGTTATTAAAATTTGTTGACTTACTGATTCGGTAGTTGAAATCTAAATCAGATAGCAGATTGAAAGGATCAAGAACTAAAATAAAATAAATATGATTTGGATAATAATAATAATAATAATAAAATCTCGCAGTTATTAAAATGTGTTGACTTACTAATTCGGTAGTTGAAAGCTAAATCAGATAGCAGATCGATTATAGCGTAGAGGCATTGCCACGTTTCAACTAGTCAATAACATTCAGTAACTTTTATTTTAATAGAATATTGGAGGTGAAAACTTAACTTAGATGTTGATATTTGTTTTTCATTCTTTTTCTCAAATGCATTTCGAATCTATTAAAACAATTCTAATTCTTAAAATCAAGATGGTGCAACACTAAAATATCTATGATCTTGAATATTTCCTACATGTTATTCTGAGGCTTAAAGGTGTTTTTACAAGGAAAACTCTCACTTTTTCACTGAATTACACTAACTGGTTATTGAAAAAATTTGGAAATGGTTATACATTCATTTTTTAACTCTCAATATTTATTGATTTGTTATGTTGAAGTTGATTATCCTCAAGTATTGTGAACAGGTTATGTTGAAGTTCATTATCCTTAAGTATTGTGAACAGTATAGGCCAAAGGCAATCACAAGGAGGTAGCCGCTCTAGATAAGTTGCATTGCAGTTACTTGCTTCTCTAATCATGCATTAAACGCTGCGGAATTCCTTAAACGTGTCAGAGAATTTTATTATAAGATCAAGGAAGCATGCCTTTTGGTACTCTGACCTTATATGATTTACCATGAAAATTACTTCCTTATAAAGAGTCTATAATATAATAATCTACTACAGTGCAATATGAAACCGTTCAGATATAAGGAATCTTCCTATATAATATAATATGGTGGGTGTCATTGTGGTCTTCCTCAATTCATTGAAGAACATATTGCAACCTAGTACTATATCTTAGGCTACTATATCACAAAATCACCTCGTACATACCTAAAAATATGAACCGAAGAACCATTGTGCTAAACCATCTATCATTCTTGGAACTACGTAAGTTACATACCAAATCAACCAGTATCTTAACGTTTTGTATAATCAAATAATTAAAATATGGACATATGTAAATTGAAAATAATAAATAATAAGGTTGCCTCCTATTTGTTACAAGTTTGTTTATCTTAACCACTCATGAAAATGAATGATATTAAGTGGGTAAGTCAAAGGAGAGATTCAGATTTGATCCATAGAATCTTTATGGCCGGCGATGGAAGGTTGAACTCATGCTTGTCTATGGTAGCTTGGGAATCGATGGAACATTTGATCTCTAATTACGCTTGTCATAACATCTTTCAGCCGGATGGAAGGCTGTGACTTCTGTGTTTATTTTGGATGACTATCCTGGATTTATTTTGATGTTGTTCATATTCATGTTAACAAGGCTAATCACTCTATTACCAAAAACGCAACGTTGGTAGTCATTTTTGGTGAAAACCACTCCAGAAACCAAACAGCACTGGAAACCACGTTTTATACAGCCGTATTTGTTTTCATTGATAAAAAATGGTTTCTAGCGAAACTGATGGTTTCCCACAGCGTTTTTTCTAAAAACGTATATCCGTTTTGGCTGGAATATTTTCGTTTTGGCTGGAACATTTTCCCCCATTTTTTTAAAATGGCAATTTCCTTTCTGAAACTTACTAATTTTTGTAAGTTTCCTTTTCTAGTTTCGTTTCTCGCTTGTTTTCTCCCATTGCATGCGAGCTTGCAGTGGCAACCTGGAAAGTTTGACAATTTAAACTGTGAGAGCAGGAGCAAGTTGAAAAGTAGATTCATCTTTCAACATAAGCGGGTGTATGGAGAAAATCCTATCCTTTAGCAGACATGGGTTTCCTCTGTAAAGCTTGGAGAGAAGCTCATTTAGTTCGTGGATTCCCAATTTCCTGGTATGTTTTGATATCAACGTCTGTATCTTACTGTGTGTTAATTTATTTATTTATTTTAATTTTGTCTTCCTTTATCTTCGTTTGGACCTATGTTACCAGAAACAGGAAATGGGAAACGAAACGAGAAATGAAAACGATACGAGAAACAGAGTTTGTAGGTTTCGCCTATAAGAAACGAGGAGAGAGAAAAAACAAGATTAAAAGTTAACAATATAAAACACAACATTAATCATAAAAATTCACATGTAAATTTGTAAAGAAACATTCATAAAGAGTGATTTAGTTTTAAGAAATATGTCATAATTTGCGAGATCCAAGAATTTAGCCCATCATTAATTCCAAAAAAATAACAAACATTTATGAGAATAAGATATTTCTAAGGGCTAATTTAGAAGAGAAAATGCTCAGTGTGTTATATAGCAGCTACGTGGAGGGACCAAGCCGAGCAAAGCACCATCATCAAGGAGGAGAAGCAAGGCTCAAGCTCTTCCAAAGCCTCTGGCAAATTCCAAGCTTGACTATTTTTTCTTAAATGTTGGTTTTTCTAGTAGACTTTTAGGTAATTTTGGTTGGAATTCTTTAAAAAATTAAGTTACAATTGTCAAATCAAATTGTGAGATTTGGGATATTTTAAAAAAAAATTGATTAAGTTGAATCTATTTCTAATGTTAAAAACATAATTAAAATTTTTAAAATTAAAAAATTGTCAAATTCCAGCCAAAAAAAATCAAAAAAATATATAAGTGAAATTATCACTTCAATGAACAACGCCTGTGTTTTTCTAGTGAGTTTGTAGTGTTACCACTAGCACAACAACATTATATTTACTAATGTGGTTAATATACGCCGATAGGCGTATATGAAATACATTTACAACCACATTCACCAATGTGGTTGATATACGCCGATAGGCCTATATCCACTACCCAGCACATTAATTTATATATCAATAAATAAATATTATATATAATAATATTATTATATTAACTTGAAATATATATATTATATATTAATAAGAATATTTATTAATATATTAATAATATTAACTATATACATACAATATATTAACTTGAAATATATATAATATATATTATTAATATTTCTTAATATAATAATAATATTAATAATATTATAATATTAAATAATAAATAATATTTTAATATTTCTTAATATATTAATATCATTGATGGTTATATTATTAATAAACCAAAAGAACTAATAATATATTAATAATATATATTATATCATAGTTGGTTATATTATAATATTATTAATAAATATTAGAATATTTATTAATAATATATATTAATATATTAATAATATTATACCCAAAAATATAAGAAAGTAATAAACTTTAAGAATTAATATATTAAGCTCAAGAGAGTAATAAAGCATATGAAACAATATTTAAAAACAAAAAACTTAAGAGATTAATAAACCCTAACAATTAATATTTTAAACTGAAGATATTAATAAACCCAAGGGATAATTAATAATACAAATCCAATGTCATCATAAACGAAAGGTTTAAATATTATAAACCAAAGGAATTGGTGAACCCAAGGGATAAATATTATAAACATAAGGGATCAATATTAAAAACACAAGAGATTAATAAACCGTAAGAATTGATATTTTAAACTAGAAAACCTAATAAATTAGTAATCCATAAGAATCAATATTTTAAACACAAGATATTAATAAACCAACGGGATTATTAACATTATAAACCAAAAGAACTAATAGACCCAAGGGTTTAATATTATAAAGCAAAGGAATCAGTGAACCCAAAGGATAAATATCATAAACCTAACGGATGAATATTATAAACAATAGAGATTAATAAACCCTAAGAATTAATATTTTAAACTGAAAAATCTAAGAAATTAACAAACCCTGAGAATTAATATTTTAAACTCAAGAGAGTAATAAACTAAATGTGTGATTAACATTATAAACCAAAAGAACTAATAAAACTAAGGGTTTAATATTATAAACCAAAGGAATCAGTGAACCGAAGGGATAAATATTAAAAACCTAAGGGATCAATAAGGCTAAGGGCAATATTAAAAACAATAGAGATTAATAAAACCCAAGAGTTTAATATTATAAACCAAACGAATTGGTGAACCCAAGGGAATTGATTTAAACATTGAGACAATTGTTGTCACAATGCGACGTTGGACCAACTATGAACAGGGTTGGCCATGGGTGATTTTCATATTGAGACAATATTTGTCAGAATGTAACATTTGATCATGGATGACATTGATCGATTATTCATATTATAAACCAAAAGAACTAATAAACTAAAGGGTTTAATATTATAAACCAAAGGAAATGGTGAAACCAAGGGAAAACCATGACCCAACAAATTATAAACCAAAGGAATTGGTGAACCCAATGGAATTGATTTAAACATTGAGAAAATTGTTGTCACAATGCGACGATGGACCAACTATGACCATGGTTGGCCATGGGTGATTTTCATATTGAGACAATGTTTGTCAGAATGTGACATTTGATCATGGATGACATTGATCGATTATTCATATTATAAACCAAAATAGCTAATAAACCCAAGGGTTTAATATTATAAACCAAAGGAATTGGTGAACCCAAGAGAATTGATTTAAACATTGAGATAATTGTTGTCATAATGCGACGATGAACCAACGATGACCATGGTTGGCCATGGGTGATTTTGATGCAGGGCAACCCTGCAAACCCAGAAACTCAGCATTGACTATGCATATAAAAATGCAATTCCCACTTCAAGCCAAATAAATCCACTTACTGGCAATTTCAACTCATGCGGAAGCTATGGTTATAAAACTAAACAACCATGATTATAGAACCATTGGAATACCCCACCATATGATTTTTTTTTAATTGACTATTGAATTTCAAACAAATTCCAATATAAGCTTCACTTTCATCGCGGAGTTAAAAACTCATCATTTATTTCACCCACAGCTTCTATTCCCATATCTGAATATATATGTTAGACTTTTGGAGAAATTTTAGCTATCAATATAATTTAATATTGAGTCCATAATCACAATTAGACTTTTATTAAACCTCCAAATCGCCAACACACAGCAACTTTCATACCTTTTCATCTAAAGATGGACGCATCGTTCATCATTCAACTTTAGTCTCCAATTAACTTCTGCGCTATCTCAACTTTAACTTCTACTCTACCAATTAGATCTTCGACCAGGTTCATGGAGTTTAACTGTCTGCAATCGAATTAAGTTTCGATCACTGCTTCCTCTAAGATGTATTTGCGAATGGATTCAAATTCTCTCCCTCCTCTTAATACGTTGGTTACCTCAATATTATGTTGTGCTCTGCAATCAGATATTCGACTGGAAAAAAACCCCTCACACTATTTTAAATCAATCATCCTTCTCTGTATGCAATCCGAAGGCTCAGATTAATCAATAAGTCGATTAATGGAACTCTATTCAGCTCAGAACTCCCATCGCTCCTGCAAACTCTGTCTCTCAATTCAACACTATCACTCCTACAAACATTGTCTTTCATAATATCAATTTCAGACAAACACACATTGAGCATGTTAAATAATCAACATTGAAATCGTTTGTAATTTTTATTGAAATGACTGAAAGTTTATCGATTCTCATGTACTGGATTTTAACACAAATCGATGTCAATTTTTACAAACAAATCATTCCTTCACGTGGTAGCATGGATCGGATACAAATCGATCTTCCAAAATCAGAACTGCTCTTCCTCCAGCGCGAATCAGAATCGGAACTCTCATTTTCCATTGAGAAAATGTCGCAGTGATAAATTCAATATGGTTTCAAAGAATCAACATTCGTTAATTCCGTCAATCTCTATGTTGAATTCAGTTCTACACAGGATTATGTCTTCTGGCTTCAACGCACTAAGTTTATAGTGATTAATGCAATCGACCCACTATTGATTCCGCTGAATAACACAAGCTTTTATTAATAACAAACAAGCCCAACAGAACAGATCTTTATCCACAAGGTTTAACACCAAACTGTGGCTCAAATGCATTGGAAAATACCCATTCATGCCAAGATTCAACGTCTCATAACAATCAACGATTATGTATTTCAGCTTTCACACAAAATCGATGTAAATTCAAGCCCATCGAGTTACTTTTTCCCGTATGCAACTTCAACAACATTGCTCATAATCCCATTGATCTTATTCATTGAAACATAGAGAGAATTAAATTTAATTCCTCCACAATATAAAACTCAAAAAGAATCGAATCATCTCTTCATACAGTGAACACAAATTCAATAAGGGCGTAGACTCCAGAAATCAAATTTTGCATAATACACAGTACTTACATAATAGTTTTCCTCCTTATCCTGATTTTCAACCATTGGCCCTTTACAATTGCTCGAAGGCTTCCAAGTAGAACCCTTGCTCTCTACTCACACTCTCACTGATCTCAATGCCTTTGAGGCTTGATAATTTATACAAATTTAATAGAACCAATTTTGGTTCTCATCCCTTTAATCACTCAACAAAACCCCAAATATCTCAACAAATCCTAAAATCACTCTTGAATCCCTAAGGATCCTCTCTCACCCATAATTTATGAAACTAATTTCTAAATTAATATTTAGAAAAATCTCTCATCCCTTTACATCCTCAACTAATCAATCCTCTCATATTCTCAATTATTTACAATATTAAATTAAAAATACTTAAAACCCACTCAAATAATTCATAAAAACCTAGCCCCTCTAAAAACTTAAAACCCCTAAGTTTAAAATACAAAGTATTTTCCTCTTCGTCTAATGCTCCTACATCAGACTCCCAAGGTTGAAAATGATCATGATCTCCTGATCATGCATTTTAAGTCTTTGTCCTTGTCTTCCCGAATCCCATACTTTGTTCTGCAAGTCATCATTTGTTGTTGCTTGTTGCTTTTCTCCAGGTTTCCATATTTTGTTCTGCATCCTGCCTCCAGCTATGCTTTCATACTCTGCTTTTGTCTTTCCCTTGCTGAAATTCTTATGTTTTCTTTTCGCTGTCTACTGCCTTTGAAACACCTTCATTATCAGTCTTCTGATGCTTTCAATATCTATGTCCAACCTACTACTGCTGCTTTCACTTCCTGTTGTTGCCGCTAATGTTGTCTCATCTATCATCTCCCCGATTGTTGATAACATTGGTTTTACTCCTGCAGATATCACCCCACATGTTGCTGCCTCCCAAAATTCCTATCCCTCTGCAACATTCTTTTGCTCATTACCTACAAATTTATCTTCAGAAAATAAATTATCATCTAATTCTCTTCCTGCAGTAACATATCCATTTATCTCTGTTTGTATACTAGTAAGCAAAATCAATTTTAACAAACTAGTATCTGCTCCTTCAAGAAAATTTACTTCAGTGCCTGCAACTTTTTTCTCAGGTTCAAATGTCTCCAACAAACATTTATTTTCAAGTATTTCATCAACATGCTGCAAATTAGTTCTAGCATAACCTTCGTCTTCCCCTTCGACAATCTTCAGTAATTGTCCATCATCATCTTGATTGATTCTGGCAATCAAATCAAGTTCTTCAAATACTGTAGCAGTTCCAAAATTCTGCCCCACAGTTCTCTCTTGGCTATTCAGACAAGCCAACTCCTCCTCGTCACTTATGGTAACAAGCCTCTGCTTATGAGACATGCTTGTCTCATCTTCTTTCTGCAACATTTCTTCTTCTTCCAAGACAATTCCAAATGATGGACTGTCTTCTACATCACCTGTAAACACAATCAGCTTCAAAATCACAAGACCCAATGGTCTCACTTGTTGATTCAGTCACCAAGTTTTCTCTCCACAGCTCCAAGTCTTCTTCAGGACTCAGAAAATCTTCACTGTCTTTCTCCTCAGCTTTCTCTGGCAATACTTCAGTATGTTGCTCGGAATTCCTTTCCAACTCCTTTGTCAGCACATCAGTATGCTGATTTGCATTCACCATGATACTGTCAGCTAGTCTCTCCTTCTTTCCATCCTCTGCTTCATGACTGTTATTCATGAAAACTTTCTTATCTTGCTTCTTCAGCAAATTATCCTGTGTGTAAGTTCTCTGCCTCTCCAATTCTCTTCTCTGAAGATCTAGTTTCATATACAATTCAACAATTTCATTAGGAGTAGAACTTGGAAACTTCACACAATTTTCCATACCTTCACCAACTTTTAACCAATCATCAATTGGTCCTCCTCTCTCTGCACCAATATTCTGATTAGACTCCTTTGTCTTCATTCCCTCCTGAGATCTGGCTATCTCAGCATTGATCTGAATAGACTTCAGATTCAATTCTCTCTCTTGCTCTTTAAAAAACTTTAAAGCTTGCTCATCTCCCTGTACTATACCTGCAAACATACACAACTCATTAGTTTTAAAACCACAATACTTTTCAGTCTTGACTGCTTCCTCAAGCACTTCCCTTTGAACAGATCTGCGTGTGGAATCTTCAAATTCCATCTCTGGCACAAGAACTCTAAGTTCCTCCTTCAATAAGGAAATCACACTTTGCCTCAACTTCATCTGCAATGGTTGCCTAATCACTCTTTTTCCCTTCAGTGGAAAGATCCATCCTCCTTTATGATTTTCCTTCTCTTGCAGCCATTCCTGTAGTACCTGCAATTGTACCTTCATTACTGCAATTTCTCTTTCTCTGACTTTATCATTCATCTCACCTCTGTGGCATTTCTCTGAACCTCTTCTCTGATCCTCCATGATCATCTTCTCCATGAGTTTCTCACTCACCATGAGTTGCACTAGCCTTTGCAACAACAAGCTCTCTTGCTGCCCCTTACCTCACCAATCCACTTCACTGGATCTGGTCTTTTTGTAAGTACTGGTTCACTACCTCTGAAACCTCTTGAGCACTCTCCTCTGCTCTCTCTAGGCTATCTCTTCAACTCACCTTCTCTTCAGAACACTGCAATTGTCCTCCCTATCCAGCCTTTAGCTGAATTTCAGGTTCACTACCATCATCTTGTCTGCAACCATAAACTTTAATCACAAATTTCAAATCAGAAAATTATCTCACCTTTAAGATCCTGCATGATCTTGTCCTCCATTCATTTCTGCAATCTTGTTCACTTGAAATTGTGTACTACTGCATATCATATTTAAAATATGATCTTCCTTGCAGTATTCAACACACATTCAAATAAAACACACTTCAGTTCTCAATAGAACCTTCCTGCACTCATTCAGAAAAACAAACATCTTCAATTTCAATAGAGCCTTCCGGCTCTGATACCAAAAATGATGCAGGGCAACCCTGCAAACCCAAAAACTCAGCATTGACTATGCATATAAAAATGCAATTCCCACTTCAAGCCAAATAAATCCACTTACTGGCAATTTCAACTATCAATATAATTTAATATTGAGTCCATAATCACATTTTGACTTTTATTAAACCTCCAAATCGCCAACACACAGAAACTTTCATACCTTTTCATCTAAAGATGGACACATCGTTCATCATTCAACTTCAGTATCCAATTAAATTCTACGCTATCTCACCTTTAACTTCTGCTCTACCGATTAGATCTTCGACCAAGTTCATGGAGTTCAACTGTCTACAATCGAATTAAGTTTCGATCACTGCTTCCTCTAAGATGTATTTTCCAACGGATTCAAATTCTCTCCCTCCTCTTAATACGCTGGTTACCTCAAGATTATGCTGTGCTCTGCAATCAGATATTCGACTAGAAAAAAAAAAACCCTCACACTATTTTAAATTAATCATCGTTCTCTGTATGCAACCCGAAGGCTCGGATTAATCAATAAGTCAATTAATGGAACTCTATTCAGCTTAGAACTCCCATCGCTCCTGCAAACTCTGTCTCTCAATTCAACACTGTCACTCCTGCAAACACTGTCTTTCATAATATCAATTTCAGACAAACACACATTCAGCATGATAAATAATCAACATTGAAATCGTTTGTAATTTTTATTGAAATGACTGAAAGTTTATCGATTCTCATGTATTGGATTTTAACACAAATCGATGTCAATTTTTACAAACAAATCATTCCTTCACGTGGTAGCATGGATCGGATACAAATCGATCTTCCACAATCAAAACCGCTCTTCCTCCAGCGTGAATCAGAATCGGAACTCTCATTTTCCATTGAGAAAATGTCGCAGTGATAAATTCAATATGGTTTGAAAGAATCAACATTCGTTAATTCTGTCAATCTCTATGTTGAATTTAGTTCTACACAGGATTATGTCTTTTGGCTTCAACGCACTAAGTTTATAGTGATTAATGCAATCGACCCACTATTGATTCCACTGAATAACACAAGCTTTTATTAATAACAAACAAGCCCAACAGAACAGAGCTTTATGCACAGGGTTTAACACCAAACTGCGGCTCAAATGCATTGGAAAATACCCATTCATGCCAAGATTCAACGTCTCATAACAATCAACGATTATGTATTTCAGGTTTCACACAAAATCGATGTAAATTCAAGCCCATCGAGTTACTTTTTCCCATATGCAACTTCAACAACATGGTTCATAATCCCATTGATCTTATTCATTGAAACACAGAGAGAATTAAATTTAATTCCCCCACAATATAAAACTCAAAAAGAATCGAATCATCTCTTCATACATTGAACACAAATTCAATAAGGGCGTAGACTCCAGAAATCAAATTCTGCATAATACACAGTACTTACATAATAGTTTTCCTCCTTGGCTTGATTTTCAACCATTGGCCCTTTACAATTGCCTGAAGGCTTTCAAGTAGAACCCTTTCTCTCTACTCACACTCTCACTGATCTCAATGCCTTTGAGGCTTGGTAATTTATACAAATTTAATAGAACCAATTTTTGTTCTCATCCCTTTAATCACTCAACAAACCCCCAAATATCTCAACAAATCCTAAAATCACTCTTGAATCCCTAAGGATCCTCTCTCACCCATAATTTATGAAACTAATTTCTAAATTAATATTTAGAAAAATCTCTCATCCCTTTACATCCTCAACTAATCAATCCTCTCATATTCTCAATTATTTACAATATTTAATTAAAAATACTTAAAACCCACTCAAATCATTCATAAAAATCGAGCCCCTCTAAAAGCTTAAAACCCCTAAGTTTAAAATACAAAGTATTTTCCTCTTCGTCTAATGCTCCTACATCAGATTTTCATATTGAGACAATGTTTGTTAGAATGTGACATTTGATCATGGATGTCATTGATCGATTGTTCATATTATAAACCAAAAAAACTAATAAACCCAAGGGTTCAATATTATAAACCAAAGGAATTGGTGAACCCAAGGGAAAAACATTACCCAACAAATTATAAACCAAATGAATTGGTGAACTGAAGAGAATTGATTTAAACATTGAAACAATTGTTGTCACAATGCGACGTTGAACCAACTATGACCATGGTTGGTCGTGGGTGATTTTCATATTGAGACAATATTTGTCAGAATGTGACATTTGATCATGGATGACATTGATCAATTATTCATATTATAAACCAAAATAACTAATAAACCCAAGGGTTTAATATTATAAACCAAAGGAATTGGTGAACCCAAGGGAAAAGCATTACCCAACAAATTATAAACCAAATGAATTGGTGAACTGAAGAGAATTGATTTAAACATTGAGACAATTGTTGTCACAATGCGACGTTGAACCAACTATGATCATGGTTGATCTGGGTGATTTTCATATTGAGACAATATTTGTCAGAATGTGACATTTGATCATGGATGACATTGATCAATTATTCATATTATAAACCAAAGGAATTGGTGAACCCAAGGGAATTGATTTAAACATTGAGACAATTGTTATCACAATGCGACGTTGGACCAACTATGACCATGCTTGGCCATGGGTGATTTTCATATTGAGACAATATTTGTCAAAATGTGACATTTGATCATGGATGACATTGATCGATTATTCATATTATAAACCAAAAGAACTAATAAACCCAAGGGTTTAATATTATAAACCAAAGGAATTGGTGAACCCAAGGGAATTGATTTAAACATTGAGACAATTGTTGTCTTTCTGCTGTACTTCTGGTTCCAACCGTTTAATTTCTTCTTATTCTGGAAACTGTGCGGTTGAATTAAATTCCAATAAGCACTGTAGTAAAAGATAGCATGGCCTACTAATTGGGCACTATCAGCCAGCGTTACAACTCGTGTTCCTAGTCTGACAAGGACCAACATGTATAGTCGGAGCCCGAAGTTGCTGGAGTGCCAACAATACACAAATACCCTACTAACAGCGCACTATCAGCTAGTGGAACAACTAATGTTCTCGATCTGACAAGAACCACATGTATAACTACATATTCTGGAGCCACAAGTTGTGAAACCCTAGCACTATACAATTAGTGATTCTCAACCTTTCCTACGTGCACGTTTTTCTTTGTCACTCTTTTGAAACAAGTAGAAAGGCTTCTTTGCCTGTATGCTGGCATGCATGAAATTTCGGCAAAAAAAAATTACAGGAACAGTAAATGACTTAAATAATAACAAAACTAGGGAGAACTTGAATGTTTGAAACGATTTCAACCACTATATTCTGTCTTTATTAATAACTAAAATCTTAATGTGCAATGAAATTGTAATTAGTTTCTTTTCATGCGAAGATGTCTTCCAGTTATTTTCTTAAACATCAGTGGCTACGTATCGATGATGAGATGTTCAAATGTGTTTCCACAGTGATAATCTTTAAAAACTCTGGAGTAGCTATGTACATAATTATTTATTTTTTATTTTCTTTATGGAGAACACACTTTATTTAAATTCATTTAAATATAATTGATTTAGAGTAATGAAATAAATGTATTGATTTATAATTTTATCGTGGTTATGTAGTTATATCAATCAACAAATATCTAAATCATCCATTCATAAGTATTTGTTTATTATATATTTTATATTAAAAAATTTATGAAAAAAAATTCAATAAATTATTACTTAATTTAAATTATTATTATTGTTAATTAATTATAAAAAAAAACCTGGCACATGCCGACGTGGCTCAACAGACGCCACATCTCGAATATGACTTACCTGCTTCAATATTGAATTGAATGAACATACACCAATACAGTCCATATCTCTTACATTCCACGAAGTAAAAAAAATAATGCAGAAGCGTATAATTAGAATTACAAATGGTCTTCGACTGAACAGTTTTTAAATCACTTCAGGGATTTTCTTCACTAGGGCGGAAGGAGCGTGGAAGCTACAGAACACGCAGAAACTGCAACAAATATGGAGACAACGGTAATGGTAGTAGGTATTCGCCCTTTGTCCTTCCTTAGAAACATGGCCTCCAACATAGGATAACTATTTATCACTATGAAGCTGCACAAAACTAACTGCAAAATTATACTGTCAAAAGCCGAATACCCTTCACGCAGGATTCGTGCCAATCCACCCACCAACGATATCAAGTTTATTAGTGCCAATGTTGCTGGTGGAACAAACAGAGGAGAAGCCACCCCAAACTCGAACATTTCCTTCTCGTGTCTTTTGGCTGCTTCACTGTCCGCTACTTTGTTTGTCACATCGAAACCTACTTCGGATAGCCTAAGCATCTTGCAAGAAACTTGGATTAAAGCAAACAAGTGGGATGACACTCCGTTAATCAGATACATCCTCTGTTCGTTCCACCAACTCTTAAACGAACACCCGATCCACACAAACTCAATCAGACTGTACCCATATCCAGATCCTGCTAACGAGACAAAGAGGATGAACCATGGATCCGAAGCCTATCCATTTGCACAAAATTATAACTATCAGTAAGGAAAATGAGGATTCCCGAATGATATTCTATTTGATTTCATCTTGGTTTCTGAAGTTGTAGAAATATGGTAGAATTTGATCAGCAAAAAATTACCTTGGGAAATAGTGATATGCCATTAAACATGGCGAGGGCAGGGAGTAAACCGTAGCAAAGTATATATAAAGAAGACGGAGCCCATAGAGAATGCCAAGCGTAACACATACACTGTACTGTACGTGTCCGTTGAAACCCATAAACATATGGACAAAACTTACTCAAGAAAAAATCCAGGTATCCTGCACTCCACCTCTTCTGTTGAATTAGTGTATCATTCAAGTTCACCGGCGCGCTACCCAAAAACGCTTTTCGCCTGGGAGTGCAGTAAATAGATTTCCACCCTCTGCACTGTATAACGAAACCTGTCAATCCATCTTCCACAGCACAGCCATAAATCATGCCAACCTGCAATTTTTGAAGTTCAACTTCATCAATCTATACACGATCTGAAATTAAAGAAGCACTAAAGCTAAAACTGCAAGTTGGATTTGCCTCTTTGCCCCACAGGGTGTTCTCCTCGTAGGCACACTTTGCAAGATCCCCTGCACCTTTCAGCATCTTCGATGGACTCGCTTGAGATTTAGAAATGGAATTGTCTTTGGAGGACGTATGTCTTCGTTCACTCCCACATAAAACATCCCGGCGGTGAAAGGATCCAGTGCCTGCGTATATTGGACCTTCAAGACCATCTATTCCTTTCATTTGAATCTGCAAGGGAAGATTTCCCGGTTATGCTCAATGGATGGCTGTATAACTTAATATCTATTATCCCACATGTCAATAGTGCAGAAAATACTCACATAGAAAGCCCTCAAGAGATGGTTTGCATACGGATCGTTCTTTGTGACGCCATGAAACCCTTGAGGAAATTGGACGTAGGCAAACTGGTGACCTGTTTTGGGGTCCAAGAAAAAGCACATAGCTTGACGAAGTGCTTCACAATTGTTGGTGTACGTGTCGCAATCAAGAGTGAGAATGAAGGGAGCATTGCTCATTACGCCGGAGATTCTAATCTGCCAATATGACAAACAAACTCTAACCCTAAACTAAATTGCATTTCTAAATATTTAAATCTATTGCCTTCTAGGTACATAAAAGAGTAAACCTGACAAATACTACCAGAGCATTAAGAGCGCCGGCCTTGTAATGATGGGGAATTCCAGGTCGCTTTTCACGGGAGACATATATAAGATTGGGCAGATCATTGCCCCGAATGTCCTTGTCCTCTCCGTTCTCTAGTAAAATCTGCATATACATTATTCGAAAGATTTGTAGAGAACAACATAGAATCGAAAAATATAAGAATAGAAAGTCTGGTTACAGAATAATCTCGTCTAGTCTAGTTAGTTATTAGTTGAAGTTATTTTTCGAAAGTTAATTTGAGCAATGGTCAATTAATTAAGTATGTGTGATTTAAGATTAGCATTTTATTTTTACCAATTTTAAATCTATTTAATAAGCTTTAAACAATTGTATTGAAGCTTTAAACAATTGAATCAATACAATTACCGAGCGGTTAGTTGAAGTTATTTTTCGAAAGTTAAATTGAGCAATGGTCAATTAATTAAGTATGAGCAATGGTCAATTAATTAAGTATGTGTGATCTAAGATTAGCATATTTATTTTTACCAATTTTAAATCTATTTAATGAGCTTTAAACAATTGAATCAATACAATTACTGAGCGCTTAGTTTTGAGTGACTTATTTTGTGATTTCCGGCTCTATCCATTTATCAGATCAATCTAAACGGAGAAAAAACAAAAGGATTAAAAAAACCCCACTATCAAATTGGTATTAGAGATGAGAAAGAGCCAATGTGTCTGAGAGAATGAGTATTGGATTCAATAAGACTGATCACCTGAACTATGCTCGGATGATCTCGCTTACTGCTTCCCAAATTCCACTCTTTGAAGCCTGTGTGTTCTTTCTGTTTGTCTTCTGGAACACTTCCCAGCTCCATAGTGTTATTGATACAATCCTTCAATTCCAAATACGCTTTCTGATAAAAATAACAAAACAAACCGAGAGATGCATAAATGAAATAAAGAATGTGGAGTAACTAAAAGAGAAATAAGTTTGATCCCCACCGTCTGTTAATTAATTCATTTAATTTAATGGTACCACCTTACCTTTACATGCTTCCATTCTCTAGTAAAGGAAAGATTTTCATGTTCCTGAACACAACATGCCGAGAAATATGCCTCTGGGGATCTGTCCTGAATGGAGTAATTATAACAAAATGGAAGCCAAATCTTTGCAAAACGTGAAGCTACCAAGAGGGCATAAAATGTAAGCGAGGATGCTCCATCATCAGAAACATAACATGACAGTTTTCCTACGGGATAGTCTACAGCCAAAGCGGACAGTACTGTGTTTATAACAGTCAGCGGAGGTTCTTTGATAGGATCGGCGGTGCATATAAATATATCCACAGACGGTAGATCGCTGTTCTCAAACCTGTAGATCATATAAATATTTACACGGATTAATTAATATTCATTTAACATATCCATGAAAACGTTGCACGGAATCTTATTTGATTGTGGTTGTGGTGGAAAATAGATGAGCAAATTATTACCTCTGAGAAAGTCTTTCTGGGAAGACTCTTCGCTCAACAGGCCGCCACCTGAAGGCCTGCTCTAGAATCCAACTGTAGGAAAAGCCTAATTCTGCGAGAAATATGAGAATCCATGGCCAATATTTCTCACTTGGGATATACATTAGGCGATAATATAGGAGGGCAATTATTACAGAAAAGTGGGCGCAGGCGTAAGCTCTGTATATGAAGGATTTCTTTTCCAGGGTCGTGTACAGAGGAAAGTCCTTAGGCTCCATCGCCGCTTGCTTCAATCGCCAATTATCAGAAACAGATTAGGACAAGGTATGTTTTGGCTTCTTTGCTTTGATTTCAGGCACCATATTCAATAAGCTGGACAGTCTTAAGTATTCAGCATTCTGAACCTCCTTCATGGAAACGTACAATGCTCGGGCTGCAAATGCCTTTTGAAGATATTTAATTCTGTATGTCTTCGTTAAATTATATCAAATTAGAAAAATGTTTTTGATATTAATCATTAGGATTTAGTAAAGGTTTATATTTATTTAATATAATTCATTCTAAAACAAGAATAAACAATATTATATGGTTCTAAAATTCTATCAAATCGTAATTAATTTAAAAAAAAAAATATTCAAAATTATAAATCACAAAAATCTTAGACCTAACCTATATCAAATTACTATCCATAAATTTTCAAACAAAAGAAATTTTATTTAAATCGGAAATCAATATAAGCTCTGCTATTAGTGGCAAGATAAGCTAATCAAACACTTTGATTGGTAGTTGAAATTGAGCGGTGGTGTTGGTAATGCGTCCCGGCTCGCTGACAGCGAACTGGCAAAGCTTGTTATCTTATTGGATCAAAAAGGCATTCCTATTCGTTGATTTTGTTCAGCTCACCCATGGTTTTCACAAAAATCTGTTAAAGGTGTTTTGTCACATGGTGGGGTATATAGAATTATGAGTGTATGGTTTCTTATTATCTAAATATAACATCCGTATTAATATTGGTGAATGCTGAGGTAAGTATATATTTATCAGAAAACTATCATTCAAGGGCTAAATTATTGGAGAGCATAAATTAAACGAGGATACCGATATTGAATTTCTGACGTATTACGACTGGTCCAATCTACGGTATAAATTATTGGATATGCTGAATGCATTCAGAAAACTTTCATTTAGCAGCAAAATTATGGGAGAGGATAAAGTAAATGAGGATGCAAATATTGAATTTGGGATGGGATGTATCACTGCCATGGATAGATGTTTTTTTATATTGAACGTTGGTACATTATGATTTCTTTTTAATTACAAATTTTAATCTACGGTACATAATTAAAAATGTTAGTATATTATTTCTTCTCTCTAAAATAAATGGATGGAAATTTTAATAATAACATCTATTTATCTGTGAATCTATACTTAAATCATGTTTAATATTACAAATTTAGATTAACATGTATAAAATATTATTGAGAAGTTCATTCAAAACGTAACTGATGAAACCTTGCTTTGCATCAGGAAACGTCTCCATCTCCCATTGCCATTCTGCTTTTAAATAAATAAAACTTCCATTTATCTGTGAATCCAATTTTAAATCATGTTTAATATTAAAAATTTAGATTAAAGTGTATAAAATATTAATGAGAAGTCAATTCAAAACCTAAATTATGAAACCTTGCATTGCATTAGGAAACATCTCCATCTCCCATTCGCATTCTGCTCACGGCCTCTCGCGGCCCCATGTTTGTTCTTGGGTGAGGTAGGGTTTGGCGTTTCTTAGCCGTGCTTGCTCCAGAAATCAGCTAAACCACATGATAATTTATTCAGAGTTAGTACGTCTCAAGTGCTGGTAAATGCATTGTTTGGCATTCTTTTTAATGTTAATTAATATATGTATTTTTATTATGGAACGTTGTCAATAAAAGTTATATTTTTAAAGGTTTATTTTTCGATAATAATAATAATACATTAATTAATGAATAATAAAATTATTATATTAATATTAATTTATTTTTTGTTATTAGATTAACAAATATAGATTTATGTTACCGGTAGATTTATTAAATTCCTAGAGGATCAAATTTGCTGAAGTGAAAATCTCTTTTATATATAAGATGAAAAGACTTACATATCTCTTTCTAACACAATAATAAAATATGTTAATCAGAAAACTATTTTATTTTCATTTGTTTCATATAATAAATATATAGTTTTTATAGTTATTTATTTTGATTTTTTTCATTATTAGTATTTTATTAATATGATGGTACTCTAAGGTTTTATGGAAGACAAATTGTTCACATTCTGATGGGATCTTGGTCTACTAGGGACTTTTGTTAGCCAAGAACATCAACTGAACAGATTTTCTTTATTGGAGATTTTCTCTCAATAGTGCATCTTATGTTCAAAGTCTCCCTCCCAAAAGAGAAATTTATGGGAAATATTATGAAAAGAATCAAGAAAATTGAAAAGCATATTTCCATGTACTATAATACTTTAACAAAGAAGCAAACACGTATTCTAATATGGGGTGTAAATTGAAGATTGGGTAATTAAAGATTAATGAACAAATCAAGCACTATTATTACCCAATGGGAAATGAAGTCTATTAGAAAGTTTTCCTAGTAGCATTAAGTTTTGTAAATTTGGCATTTTGTTGGGGCAGTTTGTAAGGTATTAGCGTACAAAACTCTTGTTTTTTTGTTTTTGGTGCTTAGATATATTCACCATAAGAAAATCATGTATTCCTATTGGGAAGGAAAATACAATTAGAATTTTTTGATATATTAGCTCTATAATGTCTTATGTATTTGCTACGAACTAAGCGCAATATTATATAATATAAACACCCTTTTTGGTTAAAATTTTCAATGTAAAGTCTGTATGAAGCATGAAAGGAATTATAAACCTCCCTCCTAAGCCAAATCAGGGAACACTTGTCAATCTTATCAACATGTGTGTGTGAATTCCATACAAAATAAATTACACAACCCCTTCACACTAAATTGTAATATCATTATTATTTTTATATAACACTTAGTTAATTAGACATCATGAATGATACATCTCCATAATAAAAAGTAAAAAACAAATAAAAATAAAATTAGAAATTTTCTACTTTTAATTAATTAGAATTATTTTTAGATGTAACATTAAAAATAAATATCATTAATATGGAATTATAGTCTTAATAATAATGATAATGTTACTAATATTAATGTTAAAAATATTAATAACAATATATTAAAAATAAAAACACCATAATAACAACATTCATAACATTAGTAGTGTTACATAGATTCATACATTATTAGTAACCTTAATAGCAATAATAATAATAATAATGAAATAATTAGATATAACAATATATTACATGTAAAAAATCATCTTATGATAATGTAATTATCGTATAGTAAAATTATTCTTATTATTATTAAGCATATTAAAAATATTAGTCTTATTTGTAATATCTACATAATAACATAAATATCAACATATATATATATATATATATATATATATATATATATATATATATATATATATATATATATATATATATATATATATAATTCGAAGTGAGAAAATAGGCTAGTATCATACTCATGTGACATGAGATTGATTCCAATCCATACCACTATAAAATTTAGGCATGTATGTATGACCCTTCCACGCACAGGTGAATCAAGGTGATTTAAACAGGAGACATACTTGCATATAATACTTCATCAACAAAACTATCGCCAATTGAGCTATCCATTGGGGGCTAGCAATAATAATATTATTAAAAATATTAATGATAATATTTTCAATAATG